>APFE031687260.1:3847-30157 GCA_000404065.3 Pinus taeda | reverse complement strand
TTAAGAATAAATCTGATGTATTTGATACTTTTAAGAAATGGAAAGCTTTGGTTGAGATTGAGACGGGAAAGAAATTGGAGTGTCTTAGATCAGACAATGGAGGTGAATATTGCAGCAAAGAGTTTGATAAGTACTATTCAGAGCATGGAATTCGCAGACAGAAAACAGTTCCAAGAACACCACAAGAAAATGGTGTGTCAGAAAGGATGAACAGGACAATCATGGAGTGTGCAAGGTGCATGAGATTGCATGCAGGATTGCCTTTACAGTTTTGGGCAGATGCTCTAGATACTGCTATGTATCTAATAAACAGAAGGCCTTCAAGTTCCTTGGATGGTGGTGTTCCAGAGGAAGCATGGACAGGTAAAAAGGTAAACTACTCTATTTTAAATCCTTTTGGTTGTGAGGCCTTTGTCCATATTGATAAAGAAAATAGAACAAAACTTGAAGCAAAGTCAAAGAAATGTACCTTTGTTGGATATGGTGTTAATGATTTTGGTTATTTCTTATATTATTATGAAAATCACAAAATCATTAGGAGCAGAGATGTAATATTCAATGAAAAGGTCTTGTATAAGAATCAGTTGCAAGAAAAGAAACAATAAAAGGAAAAAGAGGAATATGCAGTTCTTGATGAAATCATTGAAAAAATAAAGGTGCCTGAAAATAATAATAATCAACAACCACAACAACAACAACCATCACAACTACAACAGGCACCCCAAACAACTGAAAGTGGTGTCAGAAGATCTACCAGGATAAGTAGACCCCATCAACGATACTCTCCTTCATTATATTATTTATTGTTGACTAATTCCGATGAACCCGAATGTTATGAAGAAGAAATGCAGGTTGAAAGCAGGAAGAAGTGGGAGGTAGCCATGGAAGAAGAGATGGACTCCTTAATGCATAACCAGACTTGGAATTTAGTCAGGTTGCCTGCAGGAAAAACTACATTGAAGAATAAATGGGTTTACAGGTTGAAGGAAGAAGATGGAGGAAAACAGAGGTACAAAGCTAGACTTGTGGTGAAGGGGTTTGCACAGAATAAAGGTATTGATTTTGATGAAATATTTTCTCCTGTTGTCAAAATGACTTCAATCAGAACTATTTTAAGTCTTGTAGCAGCTAAAGATTTGCATCATGAGCAGTTAGATGTAAAGACAACCTTTCTCCATGGGGATTTGGAGGAAGAGATATATATGCAGCAGCCACAAGGATATGAAGTGAAAGGGAAGGAGAAACTTGTGTGCAGGTTGAAGAAGAGCTTGTATGGCTTAAAACAGGCTCCAATCTAGTGGTATCTAAAATTTGACATGTTTATGTCTGAACAAGGTTATACTAGTTGTCACTCTGATCATTGTGTTTATCTGAAAAAGCAAAATGATGGCAGCTATATTATATTGTTATTGTATGTAGATGACATGCTTGTTGCAGGATCTAACATGCAGGAAATAAATGTGCTCAAAAGAAAATTGGCAAATTCATTTGCAATGAAGGATTTGGGAGATGCAAAACAAATCCTTGGTATGAGAATAACTAGAGACAGGAAAAATCGTAAATTAACATTGTCTCAGAATAAGTACATACAAAAGGTGTTGAAAAGATTTAACATGCACAATGCAAAACCAATTAGTACACCTTTTGCTAGCCATTTCAAACTTAGCAAGGAAATGTGCCCAAAGACCCAAGAAGACACGGATTATATGTCTAAAGTTCCATATGCATCAGCAGTTGGAAGCTTAATGTATGCAATGGTTTGCACAAGGCCTGATATTGCACATGCAGTGGGAGTTGTAAGCAGGTACATGAACAATCCAGGAAAGGAACATTGGATGGCAGTGAAATGGATTCTCAGATATTTGAAAGGTACCACAGATCAAGAATTATGCTTTGGTGGTTCAAACATTTCTCTACAGGGATATGTTGATGCAGATATGGCAGGTGACAGAGATAACAGGAGTAGCACTACAGGATATGTATTCACTATTGGTGGAACAGCTGTCAGTTGGGTTTCAAAAATCCAAAGTGTTGTTGCACTTTCAACAACAGAAGCACAGTATGTTGCTGCTACAGAGGCTAGTAAAGAAATGATTTGGTTACAAAGATTTATGGGTGAATTGGGTAAGGAGCATGATATGGGCACGTTATACAGTGATAGTCAAAGTGCCATTCATCTTGCAAAGAACTCAGCATTTCATTCTAGGACGAAATATATACATCTCAAGTACCATTTCATACGATCAGTTTTGGAAGATGGAGAGTTGAAGCTGGAAAAGATACACACTAGCCAGAACCCTGCAGATATGCTAACAAAAGTTGTAACCAGGGAGAAACTGAGAATATGCTTAGTTTCAGTTGGTCTTCAACGATGACGATGAAGATGAGAAACAGCCAGGTCCAAAGAGGAGTCATTGTCCAGCAAATGGAGCAGCGGTGGAGTTGCTACAATCAGTCTCCAAGTGGGAGATTGTTGTGTGTGGAGCCTGATTATCTTCTATATTCAAAGTACCACCACATTGGACCCCAGTTCAAAATGGGGGTGGCAACGCTGCCTGTAAAATATTCGTTGCAGGGGGGGTCCAAGGGGGGCAACTGCGACCTTTGGGAGCCCCCCCCTGGTGGGGGGTTTCGGGGGCAGCGCCCCTGAAGCTAAAAACAGCTGTAAAATTGCCTTGTAAAAGTATAGTAATTTCTAGTCAATCTGGCCCGTTCATTAGGCAAATGATCTAACGGTAGAACTTATGTTTAGTTTAGGGTTTTTTGCCCTAGAAGGCAACCCCTCTCTTTGTATGAGGGCATTATATTTGAGGCTGTGAGATAGATGTGTATTCTGTGTGTGAGTGATAAACAGAGAGGTGAGACTGTGAGAGAAGACAGAGGATATTACAGCGGATTTGCTGTAGGTGGTGTCTCTTCATTTTGCTGGATAATAGAAAGGAAGGACTGGTTGTTCGGGGTGGACGTAGCCCAAACTGGGTGAACCACGTATATCTGTGTCTCTCTTGTTTTGTGTGTTTTCTGTGTTTATATTTTTGCATTATTTCATGTGTTCCATTGCTCCGTAATATATAATTTTCTAACAAACCCGAGGAATACCCACCTGATGAGGGCGGTATTCTCTCTTCTCTCATCACCACGTGTAGACGGTTGAGTGGCATCGCATGCAAATATAAAAAAAAATACTAAAGGATTTGAGGGCACCTTATAAGGGTGGTTAGCCAAAAGCTGATTTAACCTTCGCTGACTGCCACCTGAACCCACTAACCTACTCGACAATTTATAGCTGTTAATATTCTCCCTCCTAATCTGACGGCTAATATCCATATTGCGCGACACAGAGGCCCGGCGAATACCCATGCGATGAGGTCGGTATTCACTCTCCTCCGCCGCCACATGTAGACAGCTGAGTGGTATCGATTGCATTTCATGAAAACCACTTTAGGATTTGAGGGCGCTCGATAAGGGTGGTTTAGAAAAAGTTGTTTTCACTCATTCTTCCCTTTCCCCGGACCCCCAAACTCGCTCGACTTCTTATAATCGTCAATCTACTCCCTTATGTTTTCATTTAACACCCTTACAATGATTTTTGTTTCCACACTTGCAGTCTAATTGCTTTAGGCTTAGTATTTGCATAAATATATGGATGTTATAAATATTAGACTATGTAATATAAGGGATAGTGAAGGGGTCAATGCAAAGATACTTTCTTGTTATTTTACAATGGAGTGATCCTATCGTGAATAAACGCGGTTTGCTAAAAAGGGATCACCAACCTAGTTGATTTTCCTCTAATGATTTATTTAATTGATGCTCTAATGTATACACAGAATCTGATGTTTGTAGAATGGTCTAAAGGAATAGTAGGGTTTTCTTATACACAATTGAGATCTAATTCTTATTGGCTTGAGTGAATTAGACATCCACTATTTTGACTTATTCATATTAGGATTTTTTAATTTTCTCAATGTGTGGGGCTATATTTTAAAAGTTACAATGTGACTTTACCTATAGTCCAATTTTTTATCTAGGGCACACTCTTATCACACCTGGAAATTCCCATTAAAGGTACACAACAATTATTCTAATACACATTAATCCATGCATTAACAATAATATGAAAATCAGAAAATATAGTAAAATTAACTTGCATAAATACGCTTGCACTTCACTAAGCTAAATCTAATATACATTCAATGAGCTAATTATACATAATGGTGTATACTTGGGTGTATCTTCTGAGGGCCAAATCTGAAGTTTTTGCCCACTTTGAAGATTTCAAAGCACTAGTTGAGACATAGTTAGGGAGAACGATCAAAGCCCTCAATATAGATAATGTGGGGGATATGTTAACATGGCACTTTAGAACCTTTTCCTTGAGTCTGGCGTATAGTTGCAGCACACAGATCCATACACTCCGCAGCATAATGGAGTTGCTAAGAGAAAGAACCGATCTCTCAAAGAGATGGCTTCTTGCATGCTGCACGCTAAGTCACTACCTCATTTGTTGTAGAGTCTCTTAGAAAAACTTAGGATAAATCTATTAAATATTTGGTATTCTAATTAGAAGGTGTGGCATTGTTTTCTCACTATATTAAGACCTTGTGATCTCTTATTTTGATGGTGTGAGTGTGTTTCCTTTTCTTGCAAAGTGTGAAGGTTATCAGGGGATTCTAACTCCAATTTCCCCTTTCCAATTAAGATAAACCTTTGAAAGGTTTCTCAATTCTAATTAAGGAGCCATAGTTGAGATCCTTAGGAAATTGGACCAAGTCAATTAAAATCCTATGAGGATAATTCTTTTGTGGCATCACACATTTCGAGCATGGAGTAACTCGATTCATCCTTCATGGTATAAATTTCAAGTGTAGGTGATCAATTAATCATGGCAATTTTTTATTTAGGGCACACTCTTATCAAACCTGGAAATTCCCATTCAAGGTACACAATAATTGTTCTAATACACATTAATCCATGCATTAACAATAATATGAAAATCAAAAAATATAGTAAAATCAACTTGCATAAATAATCTTGCACTTCATTCAGCTCAATCTAATATACATTTAATGAGCTGATTATACATAATGTTGTATACTTGGGTGTATCTTCTAAGGGCCAAATCTAAAGATTTTTCCCACTTTGAAGATTTCAAAGCACTAGTTGAGACACAGTCAGAGAGAACGATCAAAGCCCTCAGTATACACAATGGGGGGGAATATGTTAACAGAGCACTTCAGAACCTTTGCCTTTAGTATGGCATATAGTTACAGCACACAGATCCATACACTCCGTAGCAGAATGGAGTTGCTGAGAGAAAGAATCGATCTCTCAAAGAGATGGCTTCTTGCATGCTACACGCTAAGTCACTACCTCATAAGCTATGGGTTGAAGCACTTAATTGTGCTAAATACATCCATAATAGATCTCCTCATAGTTCTGTCAAGGATAAAACCCCCTTTGAGGCTTGGAGCAGCCCTAAACCGAAGGTCACCCACTTCCATGCTTTCGGCTCCCGAGCATGGGCCAAGATCCCCTCTGAAAAGAGGAAAGCTCTTGATCCACAAAGCATTGAGTACATCATTGTTGGACACCTTGATGGTGTGAAGGGATACAGACTCGTGATTTCCTTTATGGACAAGCTCATCATTTAGTGAAGTGTCAAATTCGAGGAAAGTCTCTTGCATGCGCCTCAATTGCTGCATGCAGACACCTTTTATCTACCTAATGTTTGAGATGATGACTCAGTACACTCATATGCAGATACAGAGCATGCAGATGCAGAGGCAGAGCATGTAGATGTGGAGCACAGTCTTCAAATACAAATCTAGTGCACGCATATGATGATATACATCTAAGCCAAGATCATGCTTCCAACAGTGAAAAAACTTCTCCTGTCATAAATCAGAGAACAAGGAGCTTAAGTGAGATATATGCATAATACCACCCAGCTACTAGAAATGGTCTTGTGGGGGATAATTCTAAATTGCGAAGGGTTAGCTCAGAGTTTATTGAGCCTCCTCTTGCCCTCACTTCCACTAAACTAACACCATCCCGACATTTTCATTTGGTTCAGTCTTTTGATTCGCAGTCTTATGTTGAGGCTGTTGGGCATCCCTCTTGGGAGTTTTCCATGGAAGAGGAGTATAACTCCCTCCTCAAGAACCAGACCTGGGATCCGGTCCCCTTCCTTGAGGAAGGAAACTTGTCTGATGCAAATGGTTCTACGGGACCAATAATGTTGTAGATGGGAAAATCACTAGACAGAAAGACAGGCTAGTAGCTAAAGGCTTCTATTAAGTGCATGGCATTGATTATGATGAGACCTTTTCTACAGTAGCAAAGATGGATTCAATACTTCTTGCACTTGCCATTGTGGCTTCCCAGGGGTGGGAAGTACATCAAATGGATGTTAATAATGCATTTCTTCATGGATACCTATCTGAGGAGATCTACATGGAGTAGCCACATGGTTTCATTTAGGATTCATCTTTGGTATGCAAACTAAAGAAGTCTCTCTATGGCCTTAAACAGGCCCCAAGTGCTTGGTATGCGAAGATGGACTCTTTTCTCTTATCACAAAACTTCGAAATATGTAAGTATGATCTGAATCTTTACATGCTCAAGACACATGATTCTCCTCTTATATTAGTTTTTTATATGGATGATCTCATGATCACGAGCAGCTCGGCTTCAGCCATTGATACAATCAAGAGGTCCTTGCATGATAGGTTCTTGATGACAGATATGGGTCCATTACACTTCTTTATTGGTCTTGAGATCACCCAAGATGTCGGAATCAAACTCTCATAGGCTAAGTATGCATGGGATCTCCTCGAGAGATTTCACATGACTAGCTACAAGATAGCACCGACTCCTTTTCTATCTAGGGTCCACCTTTAGGATGGAGCTGACACTCCATTAGTTGACAGTACTCTCTAACGACAACTAGTGTGGAGCTTAATGTACCTCACCCACTCCAGAGTAGATCTCTCATATGTAGTAGGGGCATTTTCCAGATACATGCAGGAGCCACATGAGCTACACTGGAATGTTGTCAAGCACATCCCCTAATATGTGTAAGGCAACATCACCTTCGAGATTCACTCTGCAGCAGGCACTGAATTGAATCTCCTTATTTAATTCCTCTATTTTTATTGATCAACAAAGTGTCACGAGCAACAATTACCAATTGAACTTCATTTGTAGGATAAAACTCAGGGTGCAACTCTGCTATTAAGGGACCATTATTATAGTTAAATCTAATCTCCTTTAACTGAATTATGTACTTATACTTTTAATTTCCAAGTGATGCAGAGCTAATATTTTGTGTTCTGGCCTAATTAATTCGTACCATTGTAGATTATATTGATCTATGCTCTTGGTATTTCAATGTGTTGTGCCGCTTATTATCAAAGCTACATTGTTCATATTAACAGTGAGTCAAAAAAAAATATTTTTCCATAAGAATTACATTTTAAAAAAACATACATAGCTCTTCTCTCTTCAGAGCATATTTGTCTCAGAAATTGAGGAAATTTGTTGTAGAGTCTCTCAGCAAAACTTAGGATAAATCTATTAAAGGTTTGGTATTCTAATTAGAAGGTGTGGAATTGTTTTCTCACTATATTAGGACCTTGTGATCTCTTATTTTAATGGTGTGAGTGTGTTTCCTTTGCTTGCAAAGTGTGAAGGTTATAAAGGGATCCTTAGGTAATTTGACAAAGTCAATTAAAATTCATCCTCTAAGCTCCACTTCTGGTGAAACTGTCTCCTAGCTAGGGTTCCTTTTGGGATACCTATGTTATCCTATTAGGATAAGCTTTGTGTGGCGTCACACATTTTGAGGATGGAACACCTAGATTCGTGCTTCATGGTATAAATTTGAAGTGCAGGTGTTTCATGAATCATGCTAATTTTTTATTAGGGCCCATTAGTATGAGACCTAGAAATTCCCATTCAAGGTACAAAAGCATTGTTATAATACACACTAATCTATGCACTAACAATAATATGAAATTTGGAAAATGTATGATGCTAAGAAATTTATTAACAACGTTCGTAAATAAAGTAAAGTCAACTTGCATAAATATGCTTGCACTTCACTCAACTCAATCTACCATACATTTAATGAGCATATTGCACATAATGTTGTATATTTGAGAGCAAGATCCCTTACCGCAGCCATAAATATTTCCAATGTCAGTTACTTAACTTTTGCACATTCCTCATTTGTATCCTAAACCTAAAACAAAAATCAACATAAACCAACTCGAAGTGGAAATCAATGCTCGGAATGAAGAGCAGAAAATCAATCAGTGGTTAGAATGAAGAGCCTAAAAACTAACAATGTGTGACTAAAAAATTAATTTTACTTAAAAGAATTCAAGGAAGAATGCATTTAATCCCTATTACAGCATTGCACTTGAAATGTTCCTTTATATTTTTAAGAAACAAATATGAATCAAACTTTTGTGATTCCATCCACTAAAATGATTTTTATTTCTTATTTCTACACCACTTGAGTTTAATAAAAATTTCTATATATACCTAGTGCACTTCAAGATATTACATCCATCTCTTCCACTCTTCTATGATGAGTAGTGTCAGATATCCTTTCATTCCCTTCACACAATAATGGTAGGTGACTCGGCTCCTTGCACTGGATGCATGAAGACTTTGAAAATTTCGGATTTGGACAACTCATAACTTGTACACACTTGTACATTCCGTATGGAATGCCACAAAATGGACAATAAACTAGGTTTTTCAGTTTGGCTTCAATTATAGCATCCTTGGGTTGGCTCAATTCATATCTTTCAATGAAATCATTCGGAAGAGCCCTGTGAATATCAGACAAAGGAATTGGCTCTATGCATCCACGAGTTTTCATTCAACGCAGAGAGCCTGTTTCCTTATAATTTCCATTAATGATCTCCTATATCTGTCGTCGTATGCATCCAAAATAAAAATGATGGAAGTCTCTGCACTGTACTATATTTTCAAGTGGAAATTCATCACAACAACACCCACATTTCATATTTCATAATTGAGATTCAGTTTGTGAACGTCCTGCATTGGAAAAATTGTAGACAACTATTTTTCCATCAGCAGAATAGGAAACCTACTCCGAAGATTATGACTGTAGAGAACCAATAATTATTAATGGGAGAGAAGAGGCTATAGAATTAATAATATTCAACAACTGATGAATATATTTTCTGTAATTCCCAATAAATCTAGGTGTACCATTAGAATAGTCGAAATCGTACAACTATGAACAATCAAGTGACATGGGTGACATTAGCTACAAAAGAATGATTGTAGTTAAAAATGAATCAAGGTAAATTGGAATGAACCCACGGATGACCTCTCAGGTCAAAACAAGGCCAGTTGGCCCAAACATTATCTATCCCTTTAGTGGATAATTGAGTTCCTGGTCATACCCATGTGATGTGATCAGATAATCACACTAAGGTAAATTTGAGCTTTGAATCATGTTCTCCCAATAAAGTGTCTTCTGGAAATTTTATGTTGTTGGTTATTAAATAAATATTATGATCAAATGGTTATAACTATATCACAGATTTAGTCAAATACCACAACAATATATGAGGTGTTCACACCAATAAAAATCCAATTATAGATTCCAAAGTCAAATGAATATGCATTAGTTTCTATCACGATGTAAAGATAAATATGTATTACAAATTACAAAAACCAATAAAACATATGACTATGAGATTTGTAAAACATCTCCATAGGAACCATGGTATCAGAAATATGCTCAGTGGTTGGTGAGTAGTAGATAAAATATTCTTTGGTAAACGAGAGAAAGTTTATGTTATGAGAAATTTCGAGAACCCCTACTTCTGCAAGATGGCTAGGATAGCTTGAATACATGAAGAGAGGATTTGCATATTTTTCATGAATGGTCAAATGCACTTAACAACACTATCATTAAAATTATAAGTCTGCTCAACTAGGTTATTAGATTATGAACAAAAATATAGAGCCAAATTCATGGTTCTGCCAACATTTTAAATGACTTCATATGAAATGTGTCTTTAAAATAAAAGTGGAAACATTAACCATATTACAAATTTCAATTTGTAAGCAATATGTTTTCACTTAACATCTTTACAATGGTTGTTGTTTCAACACTTTGAATATAATTGGTTTAGGCTTAGTCATTTCATAACCATAAGCTTCTTTGCGATAAGATTTCGCCAATCATAATACTTAGGTGAATAACGATACTTTGTTCCATTTATAACAATAGGAATAGACTTTGTCATATATATGTATATATATGATGTAACTTATGTTTGCATATACATTATATCATGGTTTCTTGTCCCATTTTTAATCTAGTCAAATGCGTTGTGTGTTTTGTGTGTCCCCTCTTTGTTCACTAACAAGGAATTTACCATATACATTTTTACTCAATCATTAAACTTATACATTCTCCCTTACTAATTGATATCTTTGGGTATGTCTCCACCCATGCGACTACTACCACTTGGCATATTATGTTTTGGTTAGCTCTCCTCTGTCACATGATGTTAATCTCTACAACAATGATGAAACAAGGACTAATAAGTTTAAACAACAGATATACGACAAGGGTAAACTACGTTTACCTTTTTTCATTTACTTTTGATGATTCTTCTCTTGTTGTGAGGGTTCTTTGCTTTGAAGAGACTAAATGACGGTTCTGAAACTAGACCTTTACACATGATAGGTCTTCTTAATTCAACTAGCCATTGGTGATTTCATTATTTCCTCCATTTGGAATCTAAGCTTTCATCCATGTGACCATTGTTTTCTAAATACATAGAGGTAAAACAAAATTTTACTCTTTCATTTCAAAGCAGTTAGATTTTAGCTCTCGTAGTCTCACATTCTATTTCTAACTATTGCAGTGCTTAACCTTGAGGTCTTCAAAGGGTTTACAACATCATTGTCGATGAGGAACCATTTTGGGGTTCTATATATTTTTCAAAGGATGGCTACAAAGTTTCAAAACAGATTCAAGGGTTTTACTTTTCCATTTACATCTTATGTAATTTCTCTTAGCCTCTCCTCTTATATTTTTGTTGCTAGAAATTTAAACTTATTTTATTTTCCTCCTTTGTCTTTAAATTTCTTATTCTTATGGTTTCACATTTAAGGTTATCGAGATAATAGGAAACCAATTCCCTTAAGAGGTTCAACATAAACTTCATAGGTGATCTGTGTTACTTTCTTTCTACAATGTACTTCTTTTCTATCATATTCCATTGGGATAAAAAATTTCCATCCTAATTTATAATGGATCAGATTGAAGCCCATATAAGTTTTAGTCAAGAAATTTTTTCCTTGAATGAGATTAATTTCTTAATTTACT
The DNA here is from genome assembly GCA_000404065.3 of Pinus taeda. Taxonomy (NCBI): domain Eukaryota; kingdom Viridiplantae; phylum Streptophyta; class Pinopsida; order Pinales; family Pinaceae; genus Pinus; species Pinus taeda. The sequence goes on along the minus strand of APFE031687260.1, from coordinate 18,768 downwards.
AAGCTAGGATTTTCACCCTTTACCATAATTTTAACAAATGACCTTGATATCTTTGTCTTTGGGCTTTTGTTTTTAACCTACATAGACATTCATTGAGAAGGACCTTTTTCATAGTAATTTGCATATGTATATTTAAATTATTTCCTATGAAAACTTGTTATAAATATAATAGCTTGCAAATGATACCTTATTGTAAAGGTTATTTGTAACTTCTTTGGCTTTTCACTTATCTGAGCTATGATTTGTGTACATAGATATCAGCCTGTGGTAAAACTCTATATCATGTTTTCCATTCCCTTAATACCAACTTCCCCTTATTACTTCCCTATATATATATATATATATATATATATATATATATATATATATATATATATATATATATATTATATATATATATATATTTCTTTAATACCAATTTCCCCTTCTATCATTTTGCACATATGTGGGATATTATCTTAAACTTGAGGATGTGAAGGTAATTTGATTATTATTTGATATATTCCCTTTGTTTTTAATTATCTAAGACTCTTTACATGATGGTTCATGAAGGGTTCTCATTCATATCACTTAATTCTTGTTCACACATTGTAGTTTGTGTTTTTAACCTTATTCCTTGTCATATATCCAACTGTCAAGACAAGAATTTAGCACATGTTTTCTATTAAGAAAAGGGTTTAGATGGTTTTGGGTTGTTCTAATTGCAACCAGGTCACCAAAAACTTGCTTGACGTAGTGATAAAACATCTAGTCAGCTATTTTCTATATACAGCATATCCCTATAAGTAGTGAATATAATGATTCTGTTAGCTCATCAAGGTATTGTTTCCATCACCAACAACCTAATATGTCCATGGGTGATCAAATGATATATTGTTGAAGTTAACAATTGCAACTAAGAAACCCCTGAGTCTTTTTTTTAAGAAGCGAACCAGATCTGATGTGGAACCTTTTGATTTGTTTCTATTGAGTGGATGGAACTATAACTTTTCATTTCCGTTTAACTCAAGGATGCTTATCATTTATGTGGGGATTTAGAGCATATTGAACAGTAAAAATGTATATGATGATCGATCTATGATCCATAAAATCATGGGTACTATTTTTATCTATATATTCGAACATTTTTATAAATATTAGACAATGTAATGTAAGGGATAATGGAGGGGTCATTGCAAAGATAGTTTCTTATTACTTTACAATGGGGTGATCCTATGTCATGGACACCTATATTGGATGGTGTATTGTCGTCTATCCATGTAACAATCTCCATGTTTTGAATATTAAGTCGATGCTCGGGTTCTTTCTTGTGATACTCTGATCTTATTGTGATTTGAATTTTATCATGAGGCAACATCGTTTGTTGGAAAGGGATCACCAACCTATCAGGTGCTCCTCTAATGATATATTTAATTGATGCTCTAATGTATAGATAGAATCTGATGTTTGTGCAATGGTATAAAGGAATAGTAGGGTTTTCTTATACACACTCCAGATCTAATTATTATTGGCTTTAGTGATTTAGAGATCCATAATTTTGACTTATTCATATTAGAATTTTTTAATTTTTTCAAAATGTGTAGCTACATTTAATGAGTTACAATGTGACTTTACCTATTGTTGAGTCCCAAACTTACACCTTCCCTACATCCCTTTTTATCCTTTTTCTCCAATTACCTAAACCTCTAAGCTATCAAATCATTGCATAATAGTCTAAAATGAGTATATAAATGGTTTCCTAACTATGTTTTGTGACTGTTGTTTGGTTTAGAATTTGTTCAACCAGCTACAAAATCTGTCACTTTCCACAGCCAGAATCAGTTTCCGCAGCCTTTTTGCTAAACTATATGCTACAGGTGTCTATTGAAGAACTTAGCCACATGGGCAAGCTATGAAGGACGTGGACATGGAACGTGTCCCCTTGGTTCAGCCAAATCATCCACAGAAGCCCGCGGTCAAGGCTGGTCAAACGGTGGTCAATACAAGGAGTTAAGCGGCGGCACGACTCTGTTTTTAGCATGAGGAGGATTGCGTGGCAAGGTCCAGAGTTTTAGGAGGTGTGTTAACTCATAGGGACTGCTCATGGACCGAATCCAACAAACCATCTCTTGGATTTACTGCCCAAGGCTACCATGCTGCTATAATTTCGATTATGGTCTCTTATGTGCCTAGCTACCAGCGCAGACCTTGTTAGTTAGTTATGTAATTTCTACTATAAATAACGCATCTTCATATGCGTATAGGCTAGTAGTTGGTGTATGTAAACTTGACTGTTGTACGAGCCTTTGAGCCGAGACTTAGCCTCTATTTCATAACTACATTGCAATATATGAGAAGACATTGATTTTGCATTCAAATTCGTGATTGGTTCTGATTGACTGAGGGTGCAGAGGGCCCCTGTACACCAAGGTCCTGTAGTTGATGTATAGCTTTATGTTTTTCTTTATTTTATGCTCTTGATACTATAGATATTTGTTGTATATATTAACTTGCTCATGGTATTCATGTTGTTTGTTGTTCATAAGTTCTTTTATGCTTTTAATTGATTGTCAACTGATCAGTGTTTGCATTTCAGGTTCTAATAAGAAGCCCGGGTAGTGCATATAATTTTTTATGACTAATGACATGATGTGATTATCTTGTCCTACTGCTGATTTGTTTTATTGGTTTTAATTCCAGCACTGCTTATTTCTTAGTTTTTCTTTGTTCATTACTTTTCTGCAATATTAGTGATTAGACTATTCATATCATTCTTGAGTTACCAAATGATGAAGGATTGTAGAGTGAATGTGTAGCTTAATATTAGTTTTATTTCATGCAACTTAGATATCAAATCATTCAATTTGTGTATGACTACTTCCTATAGCCAGAGCGAGTTAAATGCTGAGGGATCAAAAATGAATTGATGTGATATGATTAGTTTACTTTGTTTACAGTCTTGAAATTGCTTTGAGTTCAGTCTTTTCTTTTCCATACAACAACAAGGATATTGGGTTCCATAGTCATAGTTTACTATTTTGTTAATTAGAATCTAGGCACATCTTGATTTCATCATTATAAAGTTTGAACACCTTTGAAACACTTTGAAGTTTGGAAATTATTCATTGAATACATTTTTCCATACTTGATTACTAGAATCACCATCTCACACTAGGGAATCAACAAGAAGATAAATCCAAAAACAAACCAAAAACAAAATTCGACAAAGAAATAAGAAAATGGAAATCTTGCATAGATAGTGCACTTCACTTCAATATTTTACGACTCCCGGATTGACAATTTATAAAGCAATTTAGAACACACTAAATTGACCAAACATTTTGGCGTCGTTGCGAGGGAAGTGAATATAGGTAGCCAAATTCTTAAAAATAAAACAAAAACAAGAAAATTTCAAGGAAGGTAAAAATTGATGATTTCTCAAAGTATGCTCTCCTCTTGCACCTAGTGTGACCTGGAGGATCAAAAAAGAGAGTTATTGATTCAGTAATTTCTTGAGTATGCTCTCTTCTTTCACCTAGAGTGATCTGGAAGATTAGAAAGAGAATTATTAACCTGACTTGAAGAAATAAAAATTGCATGCATAGAGAAAGAGATTCTAGGGAAAGGTTTATAGCTAGCACCAAGAGTTCAATTTTTACAACTCCATCCACTCCAAGGTATAGGCAAGATACACCTCCAACATATCCAACTCATACTCATAGCCTTAGGATCCCTAGAATTCAAGAGGCAGTAGTTGAATTAGGAGACTCTCCCACACTATCCACCGAATCTGAGTTAGGAAAGACCTTTTCTTTACTTCTACAGGAAAACACATTTTAATTGAAGAAGTAGAGTCACCTGAAGAAGAACAGGGATAAATTCCTCCTCATTCGCCATTGATAGAAGAAGCAGAGGACTCTGAAATCTTTCAAGAAGCTATCATGACAGAGGAAGTAGTAAATGGATTTGAAGGAGGTAGAGGTAGAGGTAGAGGAGGAGGAAACAATGGAGGAGGTAGAGGTAACAACGGGGGAAACAGGGATGGAGACAACTCATTTGGATTTCCTATAGATGATGAGGAATCTCGAACAACAATGAAAAACATCTCACCATTTTTCCTCCCAAACATTTATGGGTTGAGAAGTGAGGACCCTGAAACATTTTTATTTGAGTTTGAAGTCGTGTGCCGAACTTATGATTACATGGAAGATGCTCAAAAACTCAAGTTGTTTCCTTCAACATTGAAGGGAGCTGCTCTAAAATGGTTCATGGGATTAGTTACTCAATCAATTAGGACTTGGAATGACATGAATTTTTTTTTTTTTGGATAGATACCTGGACTATTGTATTCCGACCAATCATAAGGATGAGGTATTCAAAATGCTACAAAAAGAAGATGAAAACTTGGAGGATCTACTTGAAAGATTTCAATATAACCTCAAAAGAGCAAAAATGAGTAACCTAGATGAAGAAACCTTTAAAGCCATTCTATTAAAAGCCATTAGAGATGAATGGATAGATATTTTGAATATGATGGGAAAAGGAGATATATCTCAACTTCCACTTCATGATATAGCAGAGCTATGTGTCCATCTCTCAAGAGGAAAATCTAAAACTAGAAAAGGGCCTAGAGATCCTTCTCTCATTAGAGCAAATAAATTTGCAACTGGATCAATGAGTAGGGCTGAGATTGGAAACATGCTTGGTGAGTTTAAAACAGATATTTTAGGGAGTCTTAGCGAGGAACTAGACACCATTAAGATAGAAAACAAGCAGAAAGTAGAATATGAAGCCTTGGCCATCTTTTGTCCAAAATGTAGGAAGAAACACACTCTAAGGGAATGCCCCTTGGATGCAAAAGTTGTAGAAACATGCACGATTTGCTCAGAAAGCCATGAGACCAAGGATTTTCCTTCAATTCCTGGGCTCAAAGTTGTCTTTCAAAAAGACCCAAATTCAATTGAGTCTCTCTGTTTTGTTTCAAGGAGAACTTGGCAGGGGAAAAAAAATCAAGGGTTTAATAACCCCATGAACTTTCAACCCCCACCAAGTTGGAATCCTTGGCAACAACCTTGGTCCCAACCTTAAAATCCATTTCAATCATGGGTACAAGATATGCAAAATCCTTATGGGAGATTTGCTCAGTTTTACCAATATCCTCCATCTTTTCAAAACCAACAAGTTCCACAACCTCCAAATCAGAATCCACAACTTTCATTACCATTTCCACAATAACAACCTTCTAAATAGAATCCAAATTCCCAACTCTTGCTTCCATTCCAACAAAAGACAAATCAATTACCTTCCCATCGATTGCCAAATCCAAATAATAAAAATACTCAAAATGCTTACATGGTAGAAGGACAAGAATTTCCTCCCTATATGATTGTTCTTCTCAATGATGTACAACTCAGATCTAGTAGAGTCTTAGAAAAGCCTTCTATAGATATGCAAAAGCAAAGCATTTCTGAGGAAGAATCTATTAAAGCCAATAAAGGTTCTGAAGCATCTCTTGAAAACCCAAGCACTCAAGAAGAAAAAGAAAAAAAATCAACCCCCACAACTCCTATAGTCAAGAAACCTGCATCTTCATCCACACCTCCTTTTCATGAAAGATTACAAAATGATAAAGGAGTGGAAAAACAAATCTTGTTGCCTAACTATGATTTTCTAGATGAATTAAAGAATGTATGTATCAAGATTCCCTTGTTACAAGCAATTAGAGAAATTCCTATTCTAGATAAAACAGTAAAGGAGTTGAGTCTCAAAAGACGAGGAAGGAAACCAAGAGATACAAGAAAAATCCACCTGGTAGGAAAAATTGCAGGTATGATGATGCGAAAAGTTACCATGCAGAAGTATGTAGATCCCAGTAGTCCAATTGTCAAAACACATATCAATGGGGTAGAAATTCCAAATACTTTGATTGATTTAGGGGTTGCTATCAACATCATCAGTAGACAAACTATGGAACAACTAAAACTTCCTAATCTTCTTTTTACACCTACTCTACTGCAACTCGCAGATCGATCAATTATTAAACCAGATGGTGTATTAGAAGACATTTTGGTCTCTTTAGATTCTTGGGAGTATCCAGTGGATTTCATGATTTTAACTCCCAAGAGTAATCTAGGAGGGCATCCACTCATTTTAGGAAGACCTTGGCTAGGCAAAGTTGATGCTTTTATCAGATGTAGATCAGGGGAATATGTATATTTCGGATGGTAATTCGACAAAGGAATTCAATTTGTATCCTCCAGCAAAAACAATTATAGAGATAGGAGATAATGAATGGGTCTATGATGAGGACACTATACAACCTGTCTGTACCATTTTTGAAATTAGTGAAGATAGTCAAATTCTGAACACATTAGAAAACTTTGAAATCCCTTCATAATATGACCACACACAATTTCAGTTAAATTCTGACATTGAGTATCTATCATCTAGACAAATGTCTCTTTACTCTATGGAAGAGTTTGGTAGTTCCACCACTGAAATTTTTCTAGGTAAAATATTGAATATCAACAAAAACATGGAAAGATCACAACAGGAGAAGCTAACCAAAATCTTGCAAAAACATTCTACTGCATTTGTATGGGAGTATACTGACATGAAAGGTATTGATCCATTCATCACATCTACATTGAGGAAAACAATAGACCAATCAGACAAGCTCAGAGAAGGATGAATCCAAATCTTAGAGAAATAGTGAAAGAAGAGCTCCAAAAACTACTCAATGTAAACTTCATTTATCCAATTTCAGATAGCCGATGGGTTTCTCCTTTGGTTATAGTACCTAAAAAGAATGGTAAATGGAGGGTATGCATTGATTATAGGGAATTGAATAAAGTGGCTTTAAAGGATCACTCTCCTTTCCCCTTTATCGATCAGGTATTAGATACTCTAGCAGGCAAAAAGTACTTTTCATTTCTAGATGGTTTTAGTGGCTATAATCAGATCCAGGTAGCACCTGAAGATCAAGATAAGACCACATTAACCTGTCCATGGGGAAATTTTGCTTACCGAGTGCTTTCTTTTGGATTATGTAATGCACCCGCAACATTTCAAAGGGCGGTACTAGGAATCCTTTCTGATCTAATCCATGATTATGTAGAGGTCTACATGGATGATTTTACAGTTTATGGTGATTCATTTGAAGAGGCATTAGAAAATTTGGAAAAGGTCCTTATCAGATGTAAAGAAACAAATCTTTCCTTGAGTAATGAAAAATGCTTTATGATGTTTATTGAAGGAATTGTTTTAGGACATCATATTTCAGGAGATGGAATTAAAGTTGATAAATCAAAAGTTGAAGTCATCTCCAAGTTTCCTATTCCAACTTGTCAAAACGACGTTAGAAGTTTTCTGGGATTTACTGGGTATTATATAAGATTTATAGAAAACTTCACCAAAACAACATCTCCACTCTTCAAATTGCTTACAAAAGACTGTGAATTCAAATGGGATCCTGATTGTCAATCAGCATTTGAAACTTTGAAAACAAGAATATCTGAAACACCCATTTTGAGAGGGCCAAATTGGAAACTCCCCTTCCATATTTCTACAGATGCTTCAGATACAGCTCTAGGAGCTGTGTTGGGTCAAAAGCATTTAATTCCTTATGCCATTTAATATACTAGTAAAAATTTCACTCCCAATTAGTTGAACTATACTATGACTCAAAAAGAGTTTTTAGCCGTTGTTCATGCAATCAGTAAGTTTAGACATTATATAACAGGCTATAAAACTTTTGTCCATACTGATATTTCTGCAATTAGATATCTAATGAACAAATCTGTTACTAATGGCAGAGTTACAAGATGGCTCTTACTTTTACAAGAATTCAACATTACTATGTTGGATAGACCAGGAAAACAAAATACAGTAGCTGATTTCTTGTCCAGGATCCAAAATACTAAAGAAGATTCTCGTGTAGAGGATAAGTTTCCAGATGAATATTTGTTTGCAATAACTACTAAGACTCCTTGGTATGCAGATATTGCTAACTTTTTGTTTACAGGGAAACTACCTCCACATCTATTTCCTGGTGAAAAAAGAAAAATTATTAAGGAGAGTTCAAAATATTCATGGATTTCTAATGAATTGTTTAAAACAGAGCCATATTGTGTGATCAGAAGATGTGTTCGGGAAGATGAAATTCCTGACATCCTCAAGGCATGTCATGATGAGCCATCCGGTCGATACTTTGCTGACAAAAGGATGGCCTATAAAATCATTTCTTTAGGATATTACTGGCCTTCCCTTTTCAAGGACACAAAAGAATATGTCAAAAGGTGTGACAGCTTCCATAGAGTAGGGAAACTTACTCTTTCAAATGAAATGCCATTACAACTTCAAGTACTCATTGAACCCTTTGAAAAATGGGCTTTATATTTCATTGGACCCATTAATCCACCATCTAAGCAAAAAGAGTATATATTCATATGCACTGATTATGTCACTAAATGGGTAGAAGCTAAAGCATTATTTTCTGCTACTGAAAATTCAGTTGTTAACTTTTTTTATGAGGATATTTTTACTCGCTTTCGTGTCCCAAGAGAAATTGTGATAGATTAGGGAAGTCAATTTACATCCAACATGATGGAGAAGCTAATGGAAGAATACAAGATCAAGCACAGGAAATCTACTCCTTACCATCCGCAAGCAAATGGTCAAGTGGAGTCTACAAACAAAGTCATTGAAAGTATCATCACCAAGACTGTTCATCTACATAAAAGAGATTGGGATGAAAGGCTTCCTGAAGCATTATGGTCTTATAGAACTACATGGAGGAATACAGCAGGACATTCTCATTATGAACTTGTTTATGGGAAAGAAGTCCTGCTCCCCATTGAATTTCAAGTTAAAATTTTCAAGATGACAATTTAGTTGGGGATGGACTTATCAGAAGCTCAAAAACACAGAATGGAACAATTGAATGAACTAGATGAGATTATACAAGAAGCAATTCTAAGAACTGATCTAGTTCAACATCAAAGAGCTAAGTGGCATGACAAATATATCAAAGAGAAAAAGTTTCAAGAGGGAGATTGGGCATTGCTATTTGATTCCAAGTTTAAAGACTTCAAAGGAAAATTTCAGACTCATTGGCTTGGGTCATATGAGATCGACAAAGTTTTTAACAATGGAGCAGTAAGAATCAAGACCATTGATGAATTTCAAACTCCTCTTATTATGAATGGCCATAGATGAAGTATTTATCTTAAGCCACTCTCTAAAGAAGAACTTGTCAGAATGTTTCAAGAAAATTCTGCAATAAGGTTGGTGAAGAAGAATCCTTCTTCCCCACTAACCTAGCCTTTGTTCCTTTCTATTAAAAAAAAAAAAAGATAGAGAGAGAAAAAAAATTTGTATAAAACTGAAAACCAATCCCTGATTGGCAGTCTTATTCAGAAAATGTAGAGTAAAAATCAGGGACACCTGACACTCTATATTTTCCAAAAATAAAAAATAAAAACTTTATTTCTTTCTCATTTCCATTTTCACTCCACTCACTTCATCTCACTTCATTTCATTTCCATTTTTCACTCTACTCACTTCATCTCACTACATTTCATTTCCATTTCACTCCACTCACTTCATTTCACTCTATCTCATCCATTTCATTTCATCAATAAAAGTTTTTTTTTCCCATGAGCATTTCCATTCAGATAGTTATTGTCTAACTATCTCTATTTAGCTAAGTGGTTGTTGTGCCAAGTTTCCGCAGCCGGAAGTAGTTTCCGCAACCAGAATCAGTTTCTGCAACCACCACTCTGTTTTTCAAATTTAAAGTCAATGTGTTAGTGCAATAAAATAAAAATGCAGGTATGACCAAGCATGAAGACATGGATATGGAGAATCTACAGACATCAATAGGGAGAAATTGAGTCAGGGCTATTGGACAACAAAGACAAGGATTCTAAAGGTATGTGCAAAAATTTATTTCAAATAGCAATTAAAGGAACAAATTTGCATAGTTATTGAACCATTAAAGCTCACTATGTGCAATGATTATTACGATAGCTCCACTACCATTCCAGGACCTTACTCCATAAATCATACATTTACTCCCTAAACGGTCTGATGATTATTTTTCGGGTTCAACTCATAGATGAACTACACTCCCACACTCCACTTGTATTCATGAGATGTGACCTATAAGAATACGGCTCTTCTCCACCGTACTTTGTGAAGTCATTTTATCAACTGTGTAACGTCTCTCATGTCGTTCAATTCAAAATTCTGATGCCATTTCACTTGTGTTAAAGCTGCACTTCACTAGCATATGTCTCCATTTTACCTCGGCTGCTCATCCTCTATTTCGGCTCACAACTTCTGAACATCCCAATTCCCGTATCCATTTTCCATTTCGGCCATCGTTCTTCCACAAACCTTGCAAACAGAACTGTCTTACCTTTGATAAAACCCTCATACAATACACAGTTGAATTCCAGAGAAAAAATTTTAACAAAGGAAGATGGGACGGCTACTAAGGGCAGAGCCGGAAGGGCTTAAATTTTTAGAAGGGTACCCTTAGGCAAAGGAATTGTTGAAGAAAGCCAAATGGCTTTGTTTCATCCAGAAATTCAAATGCCATAATAAGGAAGTCACGAAAGCCTTTGCAAGGTCTTTCAATGACCAGGTGGTAGAGATTGGAGACCTGAAATTCACGGTCTCTGAACCCTCAATTGCAGCAGCTACAGATTTTCCACGGGAAGGCGAGCATTGGTTTAAAAACAAAATCCTGGATAAGCAAGCATGGAGAGTTATATTGCGTAACCCAGGTATGGACGTTACTGTATTTAGAAGAGTGATTCATGTTAATGCACTGAAAGAAGAATGTGTTGGCCTACTATTAATCATTCAAAAATTTATCACCTATGAAGGTCGATTAGGGACGATGTACCTGTATCACACTAGGCTATTGATGAACTTTCTAGAGAAACAAGCTCTTAATTTAACCTATTTCTTACTGTTGAGTTTGAAAAAGATGAGTACTACAGTCCAAAAGAACATAGGAGATATAGAGCCTCATTTATATCATCATGGACTCGTGAGGATTCTAGTTGAAGACCAGTTGAAAAGAAAGAAAGATACTTGGGAGAGTTTTCTAGTGAGAAACTATTTTCAAGAGAAATCTGAAGCACCAGGAAGCAATACTCCAAAGGCACTGAGAAAGAGTAGGAGAAAAGGAAAAAGTCCTATAATCCAAGACTCTCCTATTGATAAAACTAAAGAAACTTTTCAAAAAGAAAAGGAGGAAGTAATTAAGGACAAAAAGCAGAGAAAGTTGAAGGGAAAGAGGAACTTACAAGATGTTTACCAATCACCAGAACGTTCTATAGAAGAAGAATATCAAGTGTTATCTGAGAGACTAGTGCACCTCCAAAAACAAGTTGCAACAACTAAGAAGGAAGAAAAAGGGAAACAAATTATGGAAGAGGAAAATACTAGCCCACAGTACTTAAGAAGGAGCAGCAGACTCAAAGGAAAGTGGAGGAGAACAAAATTAAAAGGACCCGACTTCATTGACTTGCGTGGGGAAACACCTGTGAAACCTCAAGCTGGCCATAGTCCACCTCATCCTCTTCCTAATATTAAAGCCAACCCTTTCGATGTTGATGAAAGCCCTTAGTTAGTTATGTAATTTCTGCTATAAATAACGCATCTTCATATGCGTATAGGCTAGTAGTTGGTGTGTGTAACTCGACTGTTCTATGAGTCTTTGAGCCGAGACTTAGTCTCTATTCCATAACTGCATTGCAATATATGAGAAGACACTAATTTTGCATTCAAATTCTTGATTGGTTCTGATTCACCGAGGGTGCAGAGGGCCCCTGTACACCAAGGTCCTGTAGTGGATGTATAGCTTTATGTTTTTCTTTATTTTACGCTCTTGATACCATAGATATTTTCTATATATATTATCTTGCTCATGGTATTCATGTTGTTTGTTGTTCATAACTTCTTTTATGCTTTTAATTGATTGTCAACTGATCAGTGTTTGCATTTCAGGTTCTAATAGGAAGCTCGGGCAGTCCATATAATTTTTTATGACTAATGACATGATGGGATTATCTTGTCCTACTGTTGATTTGTTTTATTGGTTTTAATTCCAACACTGCTTATTTCTTAGTTTTTCTTTAGTCATTTACTTTTCTACAAGATTAATGATTAGACTATTCATATCATTCTTTATTTACCAAATGATGAAGGATTGTAGGGTGAACGTGTAGCTTAATCTTAGTTTTATTTCATGCAACTTAGATATCAGATCATTCAATTTGTGTATGACTACTTCCTATAGCCAGAGCGAGTCAAATGGTGAGGGGTCAAAAATGAATTGATGTGATATGATTAGTTTAATTTGCTTACAGTCTTTAAATTGCTTTGAGTTCAGTCTTTTCTTTTCTTTATACAGCAACAAGGATACTAGATTCCATAATCATAGTTCACTATTTTGTTAATTAGAATCTAGGCACATCTTGATTTCATCATTATAAAGTTTGAGGACCTTTGGAATAATTTGAAGTTTGGAAATTATTCATTGAATACATTTGTCCATACTTGATTACTAGAATAACCATCTCACACTAGGGAATCAACAAGAAGATAAATCCAAAAACAAACCAAAAACTAAAAACAACAAAGAAATAAGAAAATGTTTATCTTGCATAGATAGTGCACTTCACTTCAATATTTTACGACTCCCGGATTGACAATTTATAAAGCAATTTAGAACACACTAAATTGACCAAACATTTTGGCACCATTCCCAGGGAAGTGAAACTAGGTAGCCAAATTCTTAAAAAAAAAAACAAAAAAAAAAATTCAAGGAAGCTAAAAATTGATGATTTCTCAAAGTATGCTCTCCTCTTGCGCCTAGTGTGACCTGGAGGATCAAGAAAGAGAGTTATTGATTCAGTAATTTCTTGAGTATACTTTCTTCTTGCACCTAGATTGATCTAGAAGATCAGAAAGAGGATTATTAACCTGACTTGAAGAAATAAAAATGACATGCATAGAGCAGGAGATTTTAGGGGAAGGCTTATAGCTAGGGCCAAGAGTTCAATTTTTAAAACTCCATCCACTCTAAGGTATAGGCAAGGTAAACCTCCAGCATCTCCAACTCATACTCCTAGCTTTAGGATCCCTGGAGTTCAAGACGCAGTAGTTGAATTAGGAGACTCTCCCACACTATCCACCGAATCTGAGTTAGGAAAAGACACTTTCTTACTTCTACAGGAAAACACATTGTAATTGAAGAAGTAGAATCACTCGAAGAAGAAAAGGGGAAATTCCTCCTCATTCCCCATTGATACAAGAACCAGAGGATTCTGAAATCTCTGAAGAAGCTATCATGACAGAGGAAGTAGTAAATGGATTTGGAGGAGGTAGAGGTAGAGGTAGAGGAGGAGGAAACAATGGAGGAGGCAGAGGTAACAATGGGGGAAACAGGGATGGAGACAACTCATTTGGATTTCCTATAGTTGATGAGGAATCTCGAACAACAATGAAAAACATCTCACCATATGTCCTCCCAAAACTTTATGGGTTGAGAAGTGAGGACCCTAAAACATTTTTATTTGAGTTTGAATTCGTGTGCAAAAGTTATGATTACATGGAAGATGTTCAAAAACTCAAGTTGTTTCCTTCAACATTGAAGGGAACTGCTCTAAAATGGTTCATGGGATTAGTCACTCAATCAATTAGGACTTGGGATGACATGAAACAAACATTTTTGGATAGATAGCTGGACTATTGTATGCCCACCAATCATAAGGATGAGGTATTCAAAATGGTACAAAAAGAAGAGAAAAACTTGGAGAATCTACTTGAAAGATTTCAATATAACCTCAAAAGAGAAAAAATGAGTAACCCAGATGAAGAAACCTTGAAATCCCTTCTATTAAAATCCATTATAGATGAATGGATAGATATTTTGAATGTGATGGGAAAAGGAGATATATATCAACTTCCACTTCATGATATAGCAGAGCTATGTGTCCATCTCTCAAGAGGAAAATCTAAAACTGGAAAAGGGCCTAGAGATCCTTCTCTCATTAGAGAAAATAAATCTCCAACTGGATCAGTGAGTAGGGCTGAGATTGGCAACATGCTTGATGAGTTCAAAACAGATATTTTAGGGAGTCTTGGTGAGCAACTAGACACCCTTAAGATACAAAAAAAGCAGAAAGCAGAAGCTGAAGCCTTGGCCATCTTTTGTCAAAAATGTAGGAAGAAACACGCTCTAAGGGAATGCCCCTTGGATGCAAAAGTTGTAGAAAAATGCGCGATTTGCTCAGAAATCCATGAGACCAAGGACTGTCCTTCAATTCCTGGACTCAAAGTTGTCTTTCAAAAAGACCCAAATTCAATTGAGTCTCTCTGTTTTATTGCAAGGAGACCTTGGCAAGGGCAAAAAAATCAAGGGTTTAATAAGCCCATGAACTTTCAACCCCCACCAACTTGTAATCCTTGGCAACAACCTTGGTCCCAACCTCAAAATCCATTTGAATCATGGGTACAAGGTATGCAAAATCCGTATGGGAGATTTTCTCAATTTTACCAATATTCTCCATCTTTTCAAAACCAACAAGTTCCACAACCTCCAAATCAGAACCCACAACTTTCATTACCATTTCCACAACAACAACCTTCTCAAAAGAATCCAAATTCCCGACTCTTGCTTCCATTCCAACAAAAGACAAATCAGTTACCTTCCCAGCCATTGCCAAATCCAAATAATAAAAATCCTCAAAATGCTTACATGGTAGAAGGACAACAATTTCCTACCTATATGATTGTTCCTCTCAATTATGTACAACTCAGATCTGGTACAGTCTTAGACAAGCCTTCTATAGATACTCAAAATCAAAGCATTTCTGAGGAAGAATCTCTTAAAGCCAATAAAGGTTCTGAAGCATCTCTTCAAA
>APFE031687258.1:5685-17093 GCA_000404065.3 Pinus taeda | reverse complement strand
CCATTTCAGCTTCTGTAACAGGCCTGGAATACCACAAATTTAGACTGGCAGCACTGTTTCGAAAGGGGCAACTGCTGTTGGACTGGATGGGAGCAGAGGGGTTCAGTGGGACCCCTACTTTCAAGCAGGTCATCCTGCAAAAACAGCATCAGAACATGAAAGAAGGAGTCAGAATAGAGGGACTGAACAGCTCGATGCTGAACAGTAGAAACAAAAAGGATATGACACCAAGGATGTCTGACAAGACAGTAAAATCAACAGAAGTCAGGAATACAGAGGTGCAGAACAGGGGAGGCAATCAAAACAAAACTGCTGCAAAGTCTCAGCCCTCAGAAAATGAGGACGCTGAACCGCATGCAGACAAAGAGCAAAAAGACAAAAGCAAGGACCAACCGGAGAAGGAGGGGGAGTCCAGCGCGAACCCCAACAGCACCCCGGTAAACAGCAGTGCATGTAAGCCAAAGAAAACTGACAGCCTAAGGGTGACGATCCCTGACCTTGAAATCCAGACCTATAGGGAGCATATGGCTGAACATGCCATTATATGATTTATGGGAATCTGGCCAACTGAGAGGACTCTATGCCAATGGATAAGACAGCAGTGGAAGCCAAAAGGAGATGTGCAGTTACATCTGGGAGCCAGAGGTTTCTTCACTGTAGTCTTTACCAGTCTAGAAGATAAAGACAGCGTATTCGAAGGCGGCCCTTATTTCCTAGCTTCAGCAGGCTTATATATGAGACCTTGGAAGCCAAACTTCGTCTCGGAGAAGGAATCCTTCACTCAAGTTCTGGTTTGGATCAGACTCTTCTCTCTCCCGATAGATTACTGGGGTTTGAATGCCTTAAAGCAAATAGGGGATAAGCTCGGAACGTTTGTCAAAGCTTCGGAGGCAACCCTGCAGAAAAGATATACTTCATATGCAAGAATCTGTGTCGAGCTGGATGTCTCAAGAGCACTTCATGAAGGTGTTTGGCTGGAGTACAGGGATGAGGAATATTTTCAGGCTTTAGATTATGAACAAATACCTTTCAGATGTCGGAAATGCCATGAGCATGGACATCTGGCAAGGGACTGTCCTTTGAACAGAAAGGAGGTAGAAGGAGACAAAACCCAGAACAACAAAGACAAAAACAACTTTATCAAACCAAAGAACAGGAAGCGTGCCAATAGAAGAAGGAATACCAAAGGAGACACAGGAAAAAACTTCTTCAGTAACCCCTTTGAGTTCCTAGACTTGGAGACCGACTCGGAGGAAAAAAAGAATACTCCTGATGGGGAGGCAGGGCAAGGAGGACAGGAAAAACCTCTAGGGGAAGGCACTGAGGCAGAAGCCTTCAATGGTGAAATCCACATGTAGGACAGAACAGCAGAAATGGACGAAGAAACAGAGATGTTAACCAGTGAAGCGGGGAGTGAGGATCTGGAGCTAGAGGATACCTTAGCCATGGAAGGCATGGACCTAACAACGCTCGCAGATAGATGGAGAGCCAAAGGGATTGAAGCAGTACCGGAGGCAGAGATCAGGAGGGTCAAGGACCTCTTCATAGCACGGCAGAAGGCAGTAATAGAGAAACAGCAGAACAAGCTAGGCATCATCAAAGGAGGTATCGCACACCATAAAGCATCATTGGGCAAAACCTCTGGATCGAGGCACAAATGCCGTAGAGGCCGCAAGTCAAGTGGAGAACATCTGCAGGATCTTGGAGAGATGTTGATCAACGCAGGTAAGATAAAGCAGCTGAGTGAGTATCCGTCCTTCCCACAAATTAGTTAAATATGAAGATTGTATCATGGAATGCAAGAGGGATGAACAGCCAAGCTAAACAAAGGTTGTTAAAGAGGCAGATGGAAAAAAACAACCCGGATATATTGTTTCTACAAGAGACCAAGTGCAACAGAACTCTCATAGAAAAGCTACGAGTCAGGTTAGGAAGAAATTTTGAAGTCTTAGAGATAGAAAGCAAAGGGCGAGAAGGAGGCTTAGCAACCTTCTGGGACACAAGGAGATACCAGGTCCTCACAGCTGAAGCAAGCAAGAACTACTTAGCCATGGAAGTGCAACCTACAGGTAATTCTTCATCCTTCCTATGCATCAATGTCTATAGTCCTCAAAAGTTAGAAGACAAGATAATGTTCCTAGCATCTTTAACCAACTTCATTGAAAGACACCCTGATGCAAATTTCATTTTGGGAGGGGATTTCAACATGATCACCTCCCTCCTGGAGAAAAAAGGAGGCCTCCGGAAGCTAAACAAGGATGGGGAGGCCTTTATAGGTTTCATTGATAATGCTAGATTAGTGGACGTTTACCCCAAACATGGTAAGTTCACCTGGAACAACTGAAGGGGGGGCGAAAGGTTGATATCTTCAAGATTTGATCGTTTCTTAGATTCGGAGAGCTTAATTTTAGATGGAACGGTCGTAGAGTCGAACATACTCCCAAGCGGAGGATCAGACCAATGGCCGATCTCTCTAGTGGTCGAGATTCCAGGGACCCCCAGGAACAAACCCTTCAGGTTCGAAAAGTTTTGGATAGAACACCCCAACTTCCTCACTATGGTGGAAAAGTGGTGGTCAGAGCCTGTAGATGAAGAAGGATCCAAGATGTTCAATCTGCAAAAGAAACTAAAAAACATCAAATTGAAATTAAAGGACTGGAACAAAACAGTTTTTGGAAATATATTTCAAGAGAAAGCAATCATTGAACAAAAGATGGAACAAATTCACAAGGACGGGGTGGCAGGCTGCAGAGATGAGGAAACCTGTGAACGAGAAAAAGAGTTCACTCAACAATGGCACAACAGATGTAAACAGAAAGAATCCTTATGGAAGCAGAAATCATGAATTCTTTGGCTGAAGGAAGGTGAGCAAAACACCAAATTTTTCCATAGATCAGCTATGGATTACAGAAGTGCCAATAGAATCCTAGAACTGAAGAATAGTGAGGGTGAAATCTTCAGGAATCACAACGAGATATCAGCCTTACTATCGGACCATTTTGGCCGCATAGCGCATGAACCAGAGATCAACAGAGAGGCAGCCATTAAAGAAATAACTAATGCCATACCCAAATCAATCACAGAGGAGCAGAACTGGGCCCTCAGAAGAACAATCACTATGGAAGAGGTCGAGGAAGCAGTTAGGAGTATGCCTAGCGACAAAGCTCCTGGGCTGGATGGGTTTACCATTAACTTCTATAAAGCCTGCTGGAACATTGTAAAGCAAGACATTTGGGAGATTGTGGAAGACTCAAGACGTTCCAAAACAATCCTAAAATCTCTAAACTCAACCTTCATTGCTCTTGTTCCCAAAGTAGAGGAGGCTAATACACCGGAAAAGTTCAGACCCATAGCCCTCTGCAATGTCATCTACAAGATCATTTCAAAAGTCATTTCCAACAGGCTGAAGGTGATCCTCCCGGGCATCATCTCGCAAGAACAGTCAGGCTACGTGGAAGGAAGACAGATTCTAGACAACATTTTGCTAGCCCAGGAGATGATTCACTCTCTTCAGTCGCGGAAAGAAGCTGGAATGCTCATGCAGTTAGATCTGTCCAAAGCTTATGACAAGGTAAGTTGGTCATACCTGGAAGCAGTTTTAGAGGCTTTTTGTTTCAGTAAACAATGGATCAAATGGGTTTTAGCGCTTATTAAATCTCCAAGATACTCTATCCTTGTGAATGGAGCCCCCTCTGCTCCCTTCAGCCCTTCCAGAGGCATCAGACAGGGGGACCCTATATCCCCTTTTTTGTTTGTCATTCTAATGGAGGGCCTAAGCAGATTAATTGCAAAGAAAAAAGTAGAAGGTCAAATTAAAGGTCTGCAGCCTATCAGATCCTGTCCTGCCACCACTCATCAACAGTTTGTGGATGATACCATGTTACATGGCACCCCCACAGTTAAAGAAGCTTTGGCTTATAGAGACATTCTTCATCTCTTTAGCAAAGCTTCGGGAATGGAGATAAATTTCTCCAAATCTACCATTTTCTTCTTCAACACGCATCAGGCTATCCAATCTCATCTTTCTAGGCTGCTGGGGTTTAAAATTGGCTCCTTACCTTCAAGATATCTAGGAGCCCCCCTGACCCTCAAACCATGGCAAAAGGTTCATTGGGAGAAAGTCCTTGCCAGTATGGAAAGGAAATGCAAACATTGGACTAACAGGGCTCTGAATTTTGCAGGCAGATTAATTCTTACAAAAGCGGTCTTGCAGCCCATCCCTCAGTACATGCTTTCGATTTTACCTGCTCCGAAAGGAATTCTAGATCAAATAAGGAGTATCCGGCGCTCCTTCTTATGGAGTGGAAACAGTGAAAAGAGGAAATGGTCGTTGGTTGCATGGAAGAAACTGTGTAGACCGAAGAACAGGGGAGGCCTGAACCTGGTTGATCCCTTAGTGGTTAACAGAGTCTGCGGAGCCAAAATTTGGTGGAAGTGGATCTCGGACACGACCCTTCCTTGGGCCACTCTATGGAAGGAAAAGTACAGGCCGAATAGTTCCAATCTAGATCTTATTAGAATGCAGGAAACCCCCAATGGATCTCCCATATGGAATCATGCCCAGGCCAACAAAAGTATTGTCCAGGAATATAGTTTCTGGGAGATAAGAAATGGAACTCAAGCACTCTTCTGGGAGGATGCTTGGCAGCAGTCCCCGAAATTAGACACCCCTCTTCTCCAACCATTGAAGCAACACACACAAAATGAGGGCCATTTCAGAGTCAACCATTACTGGAACCCAACCAGTGAAGACCCGGAGTGGAGGGAATGGATAGTTTTCAACCCCGCCCACAACGAAGATATACAAGATTCCGTCCAAGTTTTAAATCAACAAATCCTCAAGAGAAAAATTCGAATAGCTGCTGAAAATGACAAGCTTAGATGGGGACCGAAAGGCAACGGGGAGTTCTCCCTAAAAGAAGCAAGGAGCATCATAGAGAGGGAAGAACAGCCTGATATTATGCCCTGGACCGACAAAGTTTGGGATAGTCTTCAATGGCCAAAAATTAGATCTTTTCTTTGGCTTCTTATGCAGAAGAAAACTCTAACTTGGGAAAACCTTTTGAAAAAAGGGTTTCGGGGACCCTCTAGATGCCCTATGTGCCTGAAGGAGGAGGAAACAATGAATCACCTTTTTAACTCCTGTGATTGGGCTTCCCAGCTTTGGCTCTGGATGGAAGCAATTCTGGAAGCTTCTGATCGGAACAAGGACTCCATTCAGGAAACCATCATCGACTGGAGGAGGAACTTTTCTAGAACCCGCAGAGTGGATAGTATATGGAAATGCACCCCGAGATTCATAACATGGACAATATGGAAAGAGAGGAATCGAAGAGTTTTCACGGAAGAAGTCAGAAACATAGAATTTGCAAAAGATTCCATAACTATTAATATCAGACAGCTATTACAGGCAAAATGCAAAGCAGATTCAAATGAAAAACCTACGGGACAGGACTTACGCATATTAAAGAGATTTCAATTGGAGGCTTCCAGCAATCCACCTTCGGGGGGAAACAGAGCTCATCCCTCTTCGCAACTTCACAGATGGCAACGGCCACCAGAGGGCTACCTCAAATTGAACTTTGACGAAGCATCGAGGGGCAACCCAAGGATAACAGGAATCAGAGGTGCCATTCAGAATCAAGATGGAGACATAATCCATATTTATTGCAGGGCGCTGGGTGAATGCACAAACAATGAAGCAGAGTTTGCTGCGCTGGAGCAAGGCTTAAAGATTCTCAGAACCATCAGACAAGGAAATGTCATAGTGGAGGGGGGCTCTTCCTTGGCCATCTCGGCGGCCAAACGCCTTCAAGCAGGAACACAAACCAGTAAGGTAACCAAACATTGGAGGCTGGCAAAGGCTACTGAAGGTATAACAGAGATGTTAGCAGAATTGAGAGGCATAGTCTTCCAATCAGTAAGAAGGAAAGCGAATGGATTGGCTGACTTCTTGGCTAACCATGGTGCTGACAACCTACACCTAATTATGAACAGCTGTTGACAAGAGGTAGTTTGCCCAATCCTCAAGGTGACATGTGCACAACTGGCAGAGAAGGACTCAAACCAAGCCGATTCATCCTAGCGGGTGACGGCTCCAGATTCCGGTACCGGAATGTTGATGTAACCGGTATCAGCAATAATCATCACCACAACAATGGAATGACAGTACGACCCGGGCGGTGGATCTCCCGGCGGCGACAGGCCAGCGAGACAATCGATCATTACAGATCGAGCCACAGAACTTACTGCATTAGCAATATCAAAATCAGGACACTTGGAAGGAATCCGTATGGAAAGACATCAATAACATTTATGCTAATTCCGAGAGAGGTGGGGTGGATCGAGGCTCAACGCAGAAGTAACCGATATGCAGGCAAATAGGGTATGTCCGATACTTCCAGCATCCACAACAACCGATCTACCGTACAACACACTTGGAATAAGGCTAATCAGATCATGAGCAGCCACTTCCTTTCTATTTCGAACTGCATCGGCCTTGCTTGTGTGAACCTCATACTAATTTATTGCATCTGTACCCCCACCTACGGTGGGACTAAGGCTATTTTCAGGCAGGTACACAAACGAAAAAGCTATAAAGCCAGGAGTCTCTACCCTGTGTTTTCCACAGCCTCTCATAATAGTGTCAAGTACGCATCTGTGATCGATATTTGCATTAGCTGGAAAGAGCACAGAGAAACAGATATGGAGGCGGGTGGTAGCCGATGTGCTACGGCTAATCAGGACCTCCTTGAGGTGCAGAAAGGTTATGACACCCGGGCAACTGCTAAGTACAAGTGCAAGGTTGCGGAGTTGGAAGCCAAGGTCAAGCAGGAGGAAGAAGGGCGAACGGAGGAGGAGATTGCAGCGGAGGTGGACTAGTTGAAGGATCCGGGGACCCCTTCAAAAAGGGCCACACAGTTTGTAAGAACTAAGGCGGAGAGCTGGCATACCAAGACGCTCATAGCCAAAGCTCTAGAGTCGATAGAGAAGGAGAGGCAGCACGTCGTGACTGAAGTGAACCTCACGGAGGCTCAGATGGCTAAAATTATTGACTACAAAAACTCGCTAGATAGCCGAATCACCACGGTGCAGGAAGCCATTCAAACAGTCAACCGTAAGCTTACTCTGCTCATAAGGCTTCTGAAAGACACTACCAACCCTGCTCCTGGAACCCCCCAGCCAGTCACAACTGAGATGCAGGAGAACGATTCGATGGCGGCCATGCAAGCGAGGATGAACACTCACATGAGGCAGATGGGTCTGGACACCATAAGTCAAATGGGAAAGCTTATCTAGAGTAGTTCCTTTTCTTCTGTTCTCTTCGGCCTTATCCATGTTTCGGCCTAGGTCAATCTCTGTCAATGTCATGAATTGTAATGTCTCGGCAGTTTCGGATTATAGGAATAAGCTCAGCTCGAGCCACCCTGCGTGGTGTGCTTCAGGCAGTTTTCTTTTTCTGTACTCTCTGAGCAGGAATTTAGTTATGGTTGCTTGTTCTTCCCTGCTCTCGATCTGCCACGACAGATTTTTTGTACTATATTTTGCTATATAATATAATCTTCTGACTTACAAAAAAAAAAAGATAAAGAATAACTATGATATGCTACATAAAAAAGGAATTAATCAAGCACACAATAAATAAAATGTAATAGCCTCCACTAATTAAACATGAAAATAAAAATACAAGATAGACTTAATATAAACAAAGGGAATACACATTGACTTTCATTGGAGTGGCCCCTACAAGGGTTCGACATGTGTGCCCAACTCTGAAATCAAACCATAATTCTGTAGATGCTCAAACACAAGAAAAACACAACATCAATTAATTGCTAGTGGAAAATATTACAGTACCAAAATATAGAGTTGGTTGCCCCTAATAACCAAAATTTCATGTTCCCGAGATGAGGTTTCCTCCTCTTTATATAAGAAAATAGAGAATATATTCATTTAAGGAGAGAGAGGGAAAATTCGTCGATTCCTAGGTTCTGTTTTTGTTACAATAGAATTTGGAGTGTTGTGCTACCTCTTTAGACTATTCTTATACAACTTTTATAATTGCATCTGTTGAGGCTCATGAAAACCATGTTTTCTTTATGTAAGATTGAATGGAATCAATTTAAAATCAAACTGGAAACTATGCCCATTTATTTCAAGTGAAATCGTATGCCAATCAAGCAAATAAGAATCAATATCCATTACATGGATCCTTCAATCAATGCCCAAAATATTCAAAAAGTAGTTATATGATGGTATCTTATAATAATTATGCAGGTTTCTTTGGTTGGAACACTATTTTTCTTGCTGAAAAAATATGCCTTGTTTCAATCATGTGAGCCATGTTCTTCTCACGTAGGCACGGGATGTTGAAGTAGTTACTGATGGTTATGTTTAGGCATAAATCTATTGAGAACCAAATTTCTGACTTAATTATAAAGATGTCGCTAGTTTTTGGGATGCTTTGTTGGCATCAAGTTGGAGCGTTGCTAAAAACACTCGGTATTTATCTTGCTCAGTAGATTTAAATGTTGGAATAATATTAAATATTTCTTAATGATTAAATTTGAACATTACAAATAACAATTATCTGCTAGCATTCTAGCCACGACAGATTTTGCAACTATATTCCACATATTGGAGGTGCTTAGGTCACTGTATGGAAGCACCATATTTCGAATTCCATAATAATCCGCTATAGATTCGATTTCACAAAAAAATGGCTGCTACAAGTTTTTGCCGCAAACAATCACCATTTCATAGCAAACAGTCTCAATTTCGTAGCAGACATTGACAATTTCACAACAAACTCTTTCAAACATAAGAACCCTGTAGTTGTAGCAAGATATTTTAATTTTTTGGCAAGAGATGTGTAATGACCATGATTGAAGAATCAATAACATGTGAATCTTTGAAGAAGGACCATGTAATAACTTGTTCACGTGTCATTTGATACTTCAAAAGTAAATAAAAAGTACACTACTTCCCCTAATGTTAATCATAAATTCAATGAAATACTAAGAAATGTAAATGAAAGACACTTTGAGCATAATTCTCGAAGATGAGCATTAAAATGGCTAATGAGGATTATAGGTAAATGAAAATAGATTAAAGATATGGAAAATAAGATGTTAAATGATGGTAATTTTGTGGCTCATCAGTAACTATGAATTAATGCTCACTTTACCATATAAATTAAAATAATGATTCATATTCATAACCATTATATTTTATAACTTCATATTTAAATTATATTAATAAACATATAAAAAATTAATAGTTACAATAAACTCTTTTATAAGGGAGGGCCATTGTTGCACTTGCTTTGGAGGGTTTTTGGGGTTTTCCCAGTGGGTTAGGATTGCAGGGTTGGGTGGCTTGCAGCCATGAAGGTTCCTAACGGTTTTTCCATCTCATCCTTTACCACCCCCCTAATTGTTTCCTGTAGCAATGTACAAGGAGAAGGTAGACTATTGCCTGAACCCATGGGAGGGATTCAACATATGGGCTTTACCCTGCAAAGCTAGTGCCTCATCACATTGCTACAATGTTGACTGATATATTGATCCATTGATGGTGATACATTGTAGATCACAGTCAAAGATGTCACCATGGGCTCCCATGCAAGTCCATATCTTGGAGGTTGGCCCACCCTTCAAAATGATTTCGGGTAAGCACTTCAATGTTCCCTCTAACTACTTATCCCTGACTCCACTTACTTCCTATTGGTGTTTTTCATCCACTGCTCCAGAAATTTCCATTTCACCAAGTTCCTCTCTTGAAATTCCCTACTTGGGGCCCTCACATGTGCTGTTTGAACTTTCCTCTTTGGAATTTACTATTGTCCACTTGCCCCCCATTGCTTTTCAATTTTCTTAGCAGTTTCCTTACACTAGAAATGTTTAGTAGTGTAGGGTTTTCTCCTCAGTTTCCTTTCCCCCCATCCCTCTTGTTGTCCATCCTCAAAATAATAATAGTAAATGTATTGAAAAAAATCCAAAGGAGTGGTGCTTTGTGTTGGGCAAAAATGTCCAAATTAACAACAATCACAAAATGGAAAAAATGGGGTTGTGGGGTGGTTTTCCAATAATCGTATGTCCATGACGGTCCTCATAAAGTGAAATGAGTTTAGTAGTTTCTAGGATATATGCCCAGATGCATGATCTTGACAAAAGGTTGTATGGGTCAGATCACCTCTTAAGATGAAGAAACCCAAAATATACTAAGTTGGAAGTGGGTATGGGGCTCTCAAGCCCTTTTTAGGAAGCAATGGTCAATAAAGTTCGATGCCCATTTAGATAGGTTAGATATCTTCCCAGTTAGGATTCAACTTCTAGGGTTACCTCTAATTTTCTAATTGGAGGATATATTCAAGGAAGTGGGCAAAAATGTTAGGGTTTTATTATGATGCAAATCTCTCTTATTAATAGGCATGTTGTATGGGCCTTATCGATATCTTGTAGGATTAAATCTCTCCTTGGGCCAACTAGAATCTATCACTGTTAGTGTAGGAGATCTTATTCATCATTAAGGTCTCAATTGCAAAGGAATTCCCTTCAAATGTGCCACTTTCATGCTCATGGGAACTTGAGCAAAGACATGGAATTGGGAAATTAAAAAAAAAAAAAAGGGTTCACAAGGATTCTCTCTATTTAGTCTCTTTGCCTCGATATACAAATCTCCAAAAATTTCTAGGTTCTTCCCAAGCTTCCTCTAGTCATCCGCCTCTATTTGTTCTCCAAGTTTGGGCCCATTATACATGAGCACCTATCATGAGCTTCAAATCCCAATTTTGACAGTAGTCTCTTTAGCTGTAGTGTTAATATAATTCATTCATGGTTAAATGCCAAGCACGGGAGGTGGAATTGACTATATTTTGGAGGTCCCCTTCTCCACAGGTACGACGTAGTTAATTCCTTAGTTTTTCTAGGTTCTTTTTCCTTTTTAGATGGTTTATGCTTACAAGGCATTGCCCTTTGTTCCTTCTCTACTTATGTCTCCACTGAAGAGGCCCTAAAATCGCTAGCTAGTATATCCTCCCCTATTTCCCTACCCCTCTTCTCCCTTGTATCATGTTCCCCAACTATACCCTCACCTATCCACATTGCTTCCCTTTCCCTTCTCCCCCCCTTCCCCAAAACCATGTCTTTGAACATCCCTCTTTCCCCCTACACTACAACCTCTCCTCTTTGGGTTACTCTCCCCCCTCCTCTTCCTCTAATGCTTCTGACATCCCAACCTTGGATCTTGGAGGGGGTTTAGGATCCTTCTTGGACCCCCCTCATGCAAAATCCTCCAACGGGTATAAATATCTTATTTCAAAGGCACAAAATTGGGCTTCCTATGAAATCCAATTTGGCAAACAATCATCAAAATTGAGGGAATTTAGAGCTTGGGGCCCTATCTCA
>APFE031687251.1:161234-189616 GCA_000404065.3 Pinus taeda | reverse complement strand
TCAGTTGGATGAGTAAGAAACAATCTGTAGTGGCACTATCAACTACAGAGGCAGAATACATGGCAGCCACTCATGTAAACAAGGAAGCAGTTTGGTTGCAGAGATTGTGTTCAAGTATGGGGTTAGTACAGGGAGCTATAAGGATAGACTCTGATAGCCAAAGTGAAATTTCTTGGCAAAGAACCCTTCTTATCATTCAAAGACAAAGCACATTGATGTTTAGTATCACTTTGTGAGGGATATGATAGAAGACAAAAAGGTTGCTGGTAAAGGTGGACACTTTGAAGAATATTGCAGATGCATTGACAAAATCTGTGAGCTCTGAGAAGTTCTCTTTGTGTAGAGAAACAATGGGCATTGCAGGGTTGGATAAATGACTAAGCTCTCTTGTGGCCCTGTGTGGAAAGAAAACAACAAGTGGGAGAATTTTGGGTTGTGTTATATTCTTTCCACGACTAACCCACATAGTTAACCGGGGGGTTAGTGGGGGGGCAGAGCCCCCCCTTCGTTGCGCCAATTGCATGGAGGGGGGGGTCACAAGGGGATTGAGGGGTGCAGGTAACCCCCTCTATGGGGTGTGGGGTAGTGCCTCAGAAAATTTTGTTTTTTGGACCCTATATTAGGTTGGGCTGACCTACCTATGGTTTTGTGCATGATTTTCGCACATGGTTTTGGACGTGATGGTTTTCGGTCCATGGAATTGGATGCTTCAACATGTATAAATATGTAATGTAACATTGAAAGGAACATAATGAAAAATCAAGCTAGTAGTCCCAGTTTTGGGATCCAGGGGAAAATCTCTGTGTATATGTGTTTTATGTGTTATGCTCTCACATTGTTTATTTTATGTGTTTTTAGAATTCGTATGCAGGTAATTTTTGTACAGGGTTAAAACCTACAATTTACTCCATTTTTATGCTTACATGTGATATTGGGTTCAATATTTTCCAATGCATTTCTTTTAGTGTTTTAAGTGATTATGTGATTAAATATTATAAAAATAGCATTTTTTCACTTATATATGAATTTAGATGAGTTTAGCGATGGTTGTATGTATTTTTAAAGATTCCAACAATGTAAATTTTTACAACTAAGGTCCAAATTCGAATTTTCTCTTCAAACGTTGAAGATTTGATGAGGAGTTGGAAGGATCACTCAAGTATCTTGGATGGAGAAGAATCACAAAAAAATTGTTATCAAATATGTTGGTGTTCTCACTGCAACAAACACCCTCCAAAAGTTTGCCTACAACCAAATTTAGGAGCCTCCTTATGGTCATCTGATCTTTCATTTCAAGCCATCAAGGTCATGTTCAGTTATGTTGTTCAAGTTTCAAGTCTCCTGTTGAGAATTCTAAGTGTCGAAGTGACTTGCTTTTATATGCTTATCTCGTGATGCCTACATAGCAAACTTTTTCCAAGCAAGCCTAACAATTAATGTGTACCCTTGAAATTCAAGCACTACGCAATCCTTGATGATAGTCATCACACTGATCTTGATGGAAGTGATTGTGCAATGCCTAATGACAATCATTTTTCAATTCCTTTTGAATGATTACTACATAGTCCTTGAAGATAGTGCTTGAATAATCTTTGGTGAATCATAGTGGTTGTGCAATTCCTAGAGACAAAGACTATGCAATCCTCATGGATAGTGACAGTATCAGGGAATCCTCTGTATAAAGTGACTATGCACCCTTTGTTTATAATGACACTATACTTCGTCAAGTCCATCAATTTACTCTTGGCTACTAGTTTCCCTACATGCACTAATCACACTCATTAATCCTAACCCTCATGGCATGTCTGCTCCCTTGTAAAGGGTCCACCCTAGAGCTCATCTTCATACTCATCCTTCACGTTTGAGCTTTATGCACTGTTGGAGTATAAGGAGCATTCTCTCATTCGTTGTTGCAAATGCCCCATCTTCTAAGTGAGTTTCTTAACTGTTGCTTTCGCTTTTACAAGTGTCACTTTTTCTTTCTGTTACTCTTACATGTGTTGTTTTGGCTTGCTTTATCTTTTGTAAGTGTCACTTTTTCCTACTCTTTTTTTTTTGCATGCAGTGCTTGTTCTCTTTTTATGCTTACATGTGTTTCTTACACTCTTGCATGTGTCGCTTTCACTTGTTTTCACATATCTCAAAAAGCACCATGGAACACCTTCTAGAGTCAGCTCCAACACACACTCTTACATTAGTGGATGTTATTAATCATTAGAATATGTGTTCGACACTTTCCTATGGCATAATGCACCTTTTGATTGCAATCAACACTTGTGTCGTAAAGGATATTGTTAAGTGTTGCACTTGGAGATAAGTGCTGCTTTACTGTCCTTTCACTGTATACATATTGATTTTGGGTATTGGAAATCTTTGGTCATGTGTTGGATTGTATAAGTGTGTTAGATCATGTTCACGACTTGTAATATGCTCTTACTCTCATTTTCTTGTCTCAATGATCCCACACTTAATCAACTTTAGAGTTTTCCTAGTCCTCTCAAATTGCGCAATTCATGATTGATCCCTTAGCCTCCTCCAATTGCGCACTATGAATTTCCAAGCCAAAGTGATGAATCCTTGCCTCTTGGAACTGCAGGCTATGCAATCATAGAGGACAACCTCCTTCAACTACACATTGAGATATATTAGAGTTATTCACTCCATCATGTTGACTATACTTTCCCAATGCATAGTCCTTGACCAACCCATCCTAGTGTTGTGCATTGTGCACTTCTAGTGGATAGTCAGCTCATCCTTGGACCCTTCCCATGCTCAGTTATGTATTGTGCAATCACATTGCCCAAGCAATTCACTCTTGTCTCCTGAACATGCCCAATGTGCAATGCCTTGATTAGCATTTCCTTCACTACACATTGCACACTTTTAGTGAACAATCGAGTCATCTTTAGTCCTTGTAATGCTCAAACCGTTGCACAATTCTAGAAGACAGTCCCCTTCAATTTCTCTCTGCGCAATCCTAGAGCACAGCGACTCAACCTCTAACTGCTTACAATGCTCAATTGCGTATTCCCATTCACCAACCTTGATTTCACTGCGCATTATGCATTTATAGTGTATGGTGAGGTCATCCCTTAGTCCATGTAGTGCTAAACTACGCAATCCCTGGCTTCCCTTCCTTGAGAACTATGCACTGCACATTCTCAGTGAGCAAGCTTGTGAATCTTATCCTCTACACTTTCCTGCTGCGTAATGTCCTAATAGACCTTCCAATTATTGCATATGGCACAATATTAGTGGACAATAGAGCCTTCCTCTAGTCCCTGTAGTTCTTAGTTCTCAACTGCACAATGCATGAATCCTCTTCCTCAAGCACTGTGCATTTCACAGTCACAATGCTAGGCCTTCTCTCCTTTCCCAATGCACAATCTACACCTTGCCTATCTCTTACCACAATACATTGCACAATCATGTTGTCCAAATCCTCAATCCCTACCTCCTGACTCTTTTCACTGCATTCCTAGGCTTCTCCTTTATATTTTGTGCACTATCCCATCAAAAACTATCTCACATGAGAAAACAATATAAAATAGATGATTTCAGGACTGATGCTATCTTGTCATGAACGAACTTCATTTGCAGGTGTTATAATTCTATCATGGCAATATGATGATGATCAAGGAGGTCAACAAGAGAGGTTACAAGAAGGACACATGTGGAAGCAGGTTTCAAAGATGATATGACGCAGGAGTAAAGGAGCCTTGGACCATGACAGAGAGATGGAAATTCACGACTCCAATACTTATTGAGACCCTTTGGATGGTGGAGATGAAATACACTGTAGATCAATCATCATGAACAAAGGACATGACAATGGATAAATAAGACTCACATTGAGACATCACAATGAAGTCTCATGTCATAGTCACCAAGTTATGGGCATTCAAAGAGTCAACACAATGGTGTTGTTTGGTCCCACGTATTTTGCC
This sequence comes from Pinus taeda, assembly GCA_000404065.3. Taxonomy (NCBI): domain Eukaryota; kingdom Viridiplantae; phylum Streptophyta; class Pinopsida; order Pinales; family Pinaceae; genus Pinus; species Pinus taeda. Next base: position 185,669 of record APFE031687251.1, on the reverse strand, counting down.
ACATTATTAGTGGAATGTAATTATTCTATTTGCAAAAAATGAGAAAATGTAAAATGTGTAGAAGCTCAAGAGTCATGAGGGAATTTTAAGAGTCACATGGGAGGTGGAGAGCCACCTCATTTGTTATAAATGCACCATCATAGCTAAAGCAAAGGGATTTTTAGACATTTCACCTTGGCTTCTCTAGCTTGGCATAGGAGAGATCTTTCTATGGAGGAGGAAGTAGTGACTTAAAGTTCCACTATTGGTGCTAGTGTGGCAGCATTGTAATTGTCTATCTTGAGACTTTCACTTAATATATGGAGCTCCCAAATCCAACACACTTTCATGCATATGTCATGAATCATTCTGAGTGTAACAACCCCTAGCTAAAAGTTCATGTAATAAAATGTAATAAAGGTAAAATAGGACCACAATTAAGGGACACTTATTCCAAGTTGAATGTTGGGTAAAGATATCCTAGTGGGCATCACTAGATGTGTCTATCGATAAAGGAAATTGGAAAAGGCAATGGAAAAGGCATTAAAAAAGCAAAAGGTAATTTTGGCACATTTACTTATGAAAATAAAGGAAAATAGGAGAAAAGGAAGGTGAAAGGTCACAGGTTGCATGTGAGGAGGAAAATGAAGGAAAATAATGGAAAATGAAGAAAATAGAGGTTTCATTAATAAATAGGCTTTTGAGAATCAGTTCATGACTTTTGGTTAGTTCAGTTTTGGAGCTCTCTCATTATTCTCTCTCTCTCACACTCTTGGATGCTTAGTGTTTTCTTGGGGTACTTTAGCTTTGAAACAAGGAAGGGAAAAACAAAAGGAAGGACAAGGAAAAGGAAGGAAAGCAAAGACCAAGCTAGGAAAAGAAGGATCAAGCAACTTTAGCAGGAATACTTGCAGGTAACATATTGCATGTGTGATTTCCTAGCTAGTTTTGACATGCATGGCTTTACATGTTGGTATGTGGTTCTCTTGTTGTTGGTGGCATGGTTTTGTTGGGTTATGACAATGGTTTCTAGCCTTTCCTTTCCTTTTCTAGATAGCCATGGTGTGATGGGATTGTTTTCTCGATTTTCAGCTTGGAATTGTCAGATGGTTTCGTAATCTGGGGTGGAGATTGTCTTAGGAAAATTCCCAAAGCCTTAGGAATCCCTTGACCGGTTTTGGCAGAATACATGGTAAATCTTGAGGGTGGAGTCTCAATTTAGGGCCTAGTGATATGGTGTGTATTGTGGTAAATCATGAGAGGCTGGTGTCTCAGTTTAGGACCTAGTGATCCGGTGTCGATTAATGTAAAGCCTAGGAGACAAGGACAAGGCTTACCGAATCTGATTCTTCTACTGGCTCATTAATACTGGCCTCCATAATCTTATCTAGTTCTTGGCACACCTTCTCTTTATATTTGGGATTCAGCTGATAAGATCGTTGTTTAACTGGTTTCACATCCGGCTTCAATGTAATCTTCATAACACCTAAATCTGCAATGATCCCTTTTAAATCTAAATATTTCATTGGGAATAAATCCTGGTACTCGTGCAACAGCTTAACGACCTTATCAACTGTATCTTCATCCAAATAGTCTCTGAACTTCACAAAATTAGGCTCTGCTTCAGATCCAATGTTTACTTGTCGAGTTTTCAAAGGCTCTAATATATCTGGGTTCACCACCTTTGACCCTTCGACTTCCTGTTGTCCTTCTGGTTCTGGAATGGTAATATTCCATGGATCGTCCTCCTCTTCTTCAGCAACTACATTATAACATTCCATCACATGGCGTAGCTATGTACTCCAATCTAGTTGAGTCCATTCTATTGGTTCCTTCGGTGTTATGAATATAACTGTTTTTATTTCCTGTAGTGCCTCGTCAATGCTTTCAAACCCATCCTCAAAGCTTAAAGTTAATAGAAAACTCTCCCTTAAAATGTCCCATTTAGTTGTTCCATGGCGAAGCTCCGTCTCTAGATACCAGTTCATTGGGATGATATCTAATGTATGACAGAAAATATGCACCCATTCTAGTTGTGGTTCTTCCCCATACCTTAGTCCATCGTGCCAAATGATCGCACGGATCATCCTTCCATTGTATTTTTCTGTCATTCTAGTATTAGCATATCCAAACCTTAACTTCATCATTATCCTGCATCTTTCCATTCAACAAAGTTCTCCTTGTGTGTACTCCACGAACAGGCAAGCGTAGTGCACAACGTCAATTCCAGTGCCTGGAATCAATGCTCTTCCAGTACTTCCTTTTCAAATTCATCCAAGAAAAGTTCCACATTAGTCAAACCATCATAATGCGGAAGGTTTCTTACCTCAGTCGAGACACACCTCAGCGATTTGGTCATCATATTGCAACAGAGTGTAGATACTTCATGTAATCGATTCTGCCAATGTTCAAGATATTCATCCGAATATGAAGCGTTGTAGTATACCTAGGGGGGATATTATGGGGTACAGAGGGAGGTACCCAAGAGAATAATGTAATAATGGGATTGGCCATAGTTAATAAATAGCGTGGTTAACCTGCATCATGTAAGGGACCACAAGTAGTTAGCAATAATGTGATAAGCCCATTGCATTAGATATATGGTATTGAGAGAACCATGGTAATATATGTAGGAATCATATATAGAGGCTAGACAATCCCCACTGAGAAGTGTCAAATATTTTTGTATTGGCAAGCATACGGCTTGTGGAGTGTTCTCCTTCCTTAAAGAGTGATTGTATGGTGTTACCCTACCTCAAGGGTTTGACATTAATAAAGATATGGAGTTTATATATTTTTATCTTGTAGTGGATCTTGGGTTGATTGCAGTATTGGGTATATTTATATTTTCATATATTTGCAAATCAGATCTATTACAAGTGGTATCAGAGCACTTTCTTGGGCAGAGAGGAAAGATTTTTTATTTTTATTTTTGCAGGAATTTTTTGCGGTGACCAATTTGTAGATCAGATCTGAAACTTACGGTGCAAAATTTGTAGATGAACATTGCAGTTATGGATTTTTTTGTGAAAAAAATACCCAAATTCAAAAAAAAATAAGTCGAATCGGAGTCCGGATGAGGGAGATATTACTAATTTAAAATTAGTTGTGTTGCAACAATTTTTCTGACAAAAATTCATGGATGGTAGATCTCCAGTCATTTTTTTGCAGTTTTTATGGGATAATTTTGCGAAAGTAATTGAATATATGAGATCCTCTTGAAATATTACCCAATTTCAAAAAAAATCGATCGAATTGGAGTCTGGATGAAGGAGATATCGTTGATTTAAAATCAGCTCATTTTTCAGAAATTTTTGTTACGGTGGGACAGTTGCAGTGTGAACACAAAATTCCAGAGTGCCTAGATTGGGATTTCTATCACATGGGAAGATGTAGAATGATTGTTCCATTTCCAAAACCAAGTCATAATAAGGATTCTGAGCAATATTGACCAAACTGTGGCCATTTTAAATTTTCACCAAGTGATTTTTCTTTCAAAACCCTCTTCATGGGTTCTAGCAAAGATGTTTTCTATAGGAAAAGATGAAGGGTCGACTATTGAAAAAACTATACAATCTCAGAAGTGTGACAACCCATGGTGTTGGAAGGACTCCATAGGGTATTATTTGAAATTTGAGGCTACTATATGGTGGAAATCACTTGACAGTGAGATTCTGAAGAAATTGAAGAACTCTTTTTGGACAAATGGTCTCATACTAGGAAAAAAAAGAAAACAAGAAACCTAAAGGGTTATTTTTTGCTGGTATCTCCTTATTAGAAGTTGATGGATGTATTCAAAAGGAGAAGATCATTGTGTCTACCAATCCTAGTTGCAAGTATAATTTAATCAATGTTAATGTGGCAAAAAAATTACAAGTTTCAACAAAACATATTGCAACGTCACAGGTTGATAATGAGGATGTTCAAATTTATAAAGATTTGAAGCTTTTTATGGATAAGTATGTGTTGCATTGTGATTTTAATACTTTAGATATGGATAATATGGATGTTGTTTTGGGATATCCTTGGATGGAATCTGTGGGTACTATCAATATTAAAAAGAAGAAAACTACATTGCAAGATATTTCCATTAAGACCCAGGCAAAGGCTATGGAGGCAAAAGCACAAAGCTCTAATGACACTAACACATTAGATGATGAGCCTATAATGGCAAACATCAAACCAGGTACCAAAAAAAGCACCAGGCACCACTCAGGCACTAATAATAGAGAAATTAACAAAATATATTCCATCAGTTGAAGCTTTAGTGTATCACCACCCACATCACCCAACGAGACAACAACCAACAAGGTGGCAAAAAATTAGCAACAAATTAGCAACAAAGACAACAACCCTAGGACTACTGATAGAGCTGTGCAACAATTCACCCACAAGACATCAACATAGAGGAGCTGCTAGGTTCAACTTCCATCTCAAGCGAGCGAGACACCAACTAGACCAAGGGTTCACCTTTCTCTTGGATGGATAGATGCACGTGCATGGTACTAATGGGCTACTCTTTTGAGTAGATCTTATTATTTGTGTTCTTCTTATGTTTCGGGGACGAAACATGTTTAAAAGGGGTGGAATGTAGTATACCTAGTGGGATGATTATGGGGTACATAGGGAAGTACCCAAGGGAATAATGTAATAATAGGATGGGCCATAGTTAATAAATAAAGTGGTCAACCTGCATCATGTAAGGGACCACAAGTAGATAGAAATAATGTGATAAGCCCATTGTATTAGATATATGGTATTGAGAGAACCATGGTATGACCCATGGTATTGTATGTATGAATCATATATAGAGGCTAGAGACTCCCCATTGAGAAGTGTCAAAGATTATTGTATTGGCAAGCATACGGCTTGTGGAGTGTTCTCCTTCCTTAAGGAGTTATTGTATGGTGTTACCCTACCTCAAGGGTTTGATATTAATAAATATCTGGAGTTTATATATTTTTCTTTTGTAGTGGCTCTTGGGTTAATTGCAGTATTGGGTATATTTTTATTTTCATATATTTGCAGGTCAGATATATTACAAGTGGTATCGGAGCACTTTCTTAGGCGAAAAAGTTATCCCCCCTAGGTATACTACAGGTGCAGGAGCTATCCATGTCTCACACAATTCGTCCATCAGTTGTCCGGAGGCATTCCAAGATTAGTTTGTTTTTGTGATCTCAGTGCCGGTTTGGTAAGATTGTGGTTTGGTGAGGGTGGAGGCAGTTTAACCTATGGATTCCTTTGTTTTTTTTCCAGATTGGTTTATCCATGAGACCCACATTTATGCTTGGAATATGACATAGGGGTGACTGGCTAAAAGAAATATTTGGTTCAATAATGTCTACAGTCGAGTGGTACGTGGAAGTCCAAAACTTGGTTGGATCTTTCCTATGTTTAATAAAAGATAAGTTATCTTGATTTTGTACTTGTTGTTATGTGGCTTTAATGACTATTATCTCATTGTCATTTACATGGTTTAATGCTGGTTATGTGACTGGTTATAGTCATGGCTATTTCAGGTATTTACTTGTAATTTAAGGATAATGGATTCAAGACCCAATTAATGTCAAAACAGTTAAGGGAAGAGGATGGTGGTCCTTCTAGTCAAGTCTCACATAAGTTATCAATTATTTCTTCCATGTCTTGTATTCATTTCCTGTAGATTGCATTGATTCCAAGTGTTTGACAGAATATCAGTCTCGGTTGGGGATGATGAGACCTAGTCCTAGAGTCAGTTTTTGATTTGTGATTCTTGTGGTCATATTTTATGGATTTTGAGAGCTCTAGGAGTTTCTGGGCAGTGACCTAGATTTTGGGCTTGAAAACTGGCACAAATCTTGGAGTCGCAGGCATAGGTCTGAGAAGAAAAGTCCCTAGACGCACGCATACCATACCCATGTTGTCCATGCCTCCAAAGGTTTCCCAATACACCCTTGTCCATACCAAGGGAGTTTCCAGGGGTTTAGTGGTCTAAAATCTCAGCGGGACCCAGAGGTTGGTTAGGGGAATGACTGAGATGCATTATTTTTTATAAACTATGTTTGATGAGTAAATCAATTTGATGGTTTTGATCACTTTAGTGTTTATTTTCATCATTTTAATAAAAAATATTGACCACAAACATTTTTTTTAAACGATTATATTAAAATTTCATCCTTTCCAACCTAGCAGGAATTTCAAATCTGATTTTTACAACTCTAATGCCCATTTCCAGAAACAAATTAATAGCTGACAAAAAAATAATTGACTATATTTAATGGTCTAATCATGGAGGTGTGGGTGGAGATGGAGGAATGCTTCATGACTGTTCTGGACAATTTTTTTGCCAAGACCAGTATGGAACCTTGGGATATCGACATTCTCATCGTCAACGTCTCCACTTTCAACTCTACATCGTCACTGGTAGCATGGGTTATGAACTACTACAAGATGAAAGAGATCATCAAGAGGTTCAATCTTTCTGGAATGGGTTGTAGCACCAACGTGATAGTCATCGACATGGAAAAGGATCTCTTCAAGATATTTTGTGACTCCTATGCTCTCATCATCGACACCGAGAACACGATGGCCAGTTACAATTACGACGACAACGATAAGGTGATGATGCTCATGAATTATTTGTCCAAAGTTGGGGGAAACGTCATGCTTATGTCGAATAAACCCAGATATGTAACCCAAGCAAAGATGAATCTTATGCACATTGTGAGAACAAATACCATAGCCGACGACAAGGCCTACGACTACGTCATGTTGAAAGAAGACATTGAGCATTTCAATGACATCGGTCTTTGCACGTCTCTCATCAACATGGCCCTAGTGGACATGAAGAAAAAAATGACAATCGTAGGCACTAAAGTGCTTACTTATATTAGGTATGGAAAGGTTGCACTAGCAATAGGTATCTTGTAACACCCCCTCCCAATTATACCTAAAGTAACCATGCAAACCAGGGTAAACATGAGAAGAAAGGCCATTATGCTCAAATTCAACCTCCTATGTCACCTTAAGGAAGTGAAATCGATGGAACATCACATACAGTCATCCAACATCATCAACAGAACCCTCAGGAGATAAGTCAGTCACTCAGACAACCTGTCCTTGGGTCCCACTTCTATTATGTAGCTCTTATGCCATAATCACTCTCATGCTATGGGCAAGGGAGTGACAAGAAATCCTAAGTCGCTCTCACAAGCTTGCCTACCAGCGACTATGCACCGAAATTGCTAGTTATGTGCCAGCGACCCCAAGACTTAAGCCACTTTTCTAGCCCAGAATCCTGGCCTCTGCCCACAACTTGTTGTAACTTCCAGAATTCATTAAAAACATGATAACAATGGTGATAAATCAAAAATCACCCTCAAGACTAGGCCTGAGAATCCCCAATCAAGACTGACATTCTGTCAAACACTTGGCATCAATACAACCTACAGGTCTAGGATATAAGACATAGCATAAATTATTGAAAAACTTATGAAACATCACCAGAAGGATCACCTCCTTCTCCATTGAACTAATAGTCATCAATTAGGTCTTGCATCCATCCATTTAACAGTTACCACTAAATACATGATAGAACCATGACATAAACCAATCACATAACCATGCTTATAACCAACATTAAACCATGTAAATAGCATAGATAAGGAATCCATTAGATCCACATATAAATATGTTCAAAAGTAAGAGAACTTAGCTTTTATTAATCATAGGCAAATCCGACCAGGTTCAGGACTTCCACATAACACCTCACTATCGACATGGTTGAACCAAATCTCTCTTTCAACCAGTCACCCTTGTGCCATATTCCAAGCATGAATGTGGGATCTCATAGAATAACCAATCCAAGAACAACCAAGGGAATGTAGAATTTCTTGTAGATTCCCAAGCTCATGCAATTTACTAAATCACATGACAAGAATGTACTTTTACTTTCAACTAGCATAAGCAAATAAATCGATGAAAACAATATGAACAAGAAGAAAATAAATCAATGGCACATAACATAATAAGTTTTCCTGGGGAAAGCCACAGCCAAAACCCCACCTATCCGTATTGCATTAAATTAGAAATATGAGTGAAGATACAAATCTTGTTCTCACAAGAACAATTCTGCACAAGTATGCTCAACTCTCCAGCTCACAAGCCCGCTATTAGCCAACACTTAGCCAATTTCCACTGCCTGCCAAACCCCTATTTCCTTGGGAAATTCCTAGGATGAATAACTTGTATTTAAAGGGAATTCATGCTTCCAAGACTGCGCAATCCAAACATTGGTCCTTCTCGGATTGCATGCATGATATTTACAACTTGGTAAAGCATACAACTGATAGTACATTGTCCTTGCACTCTAGTATCAACTGGGTCTTTCTCTGAACTGACATGCATGAGTTTTTTTGAATTGACATGCATGAGTTTGATAATGAAACCACTTAACTTTCATCATGTATTTCTTCTTAAATCCATGATAAGAACCTGATTTGGAATGGGAATCTTTCCCTTTCCCCTTCTTTACATTAATTGCTAAGCCACAATTCTCTTCATAATAAGTCTTTGATGAAGAGCCATCCCTGATGTTCCTCCTAATCTCCTCCTGCATAAAATCCGACCATCGTCATTCCCAACCTGGAAGCTTCTCCCGACCATTAATATAGTCCTGATAACTATACCAACTCTCTATGAATCCCAGAAGAGCAAGACTCACCATATCATCCTCAGCAACGGTGATTCCAACACTTCCAAGTTCATCACGACATTGAGTGTGTTATGGCCTAAATCTACCTCAGGCTGAGAAAGGCAGGTCTAGGGTAACATCAAACCATGCTTAACCTGGTAGTTAGCCCTACCAGGTCGGGAGAGGGCTATCTCCTTGTCAATCTCAAGAAAATAAGGCCAATAAAGCTTGAGATGACTGATATAAAGACTAATTTTAGGCTAGGTATATGCTCAGAGGAGTTTGATTGAATTTAATGATTGGGTGGTTGGATCACATGGAGAAGTCAGCTTTGGGTGCAAGAAATAAACACAAATTTGCAGAGGTTTATGTGGGGTGAGGTAGGCAAGTGTTTGAGCACTTTGAAATGAGTATAATAGTGATTCTAAATACTGGTGAGGAGCTAGAGAGGGCATGCAAATGTCATGAGTCCTCTTCAGACAATAGAAAACATGTAGAACTAAATAAACCCCAAGGTAGAGCACTGAAACACCAATGAATTCCACCTTTAAACCTGATTCATTTAGTTATGCTGAAAGAGAGAGATTATGGCACACATAAACATAAAATCAATTCAATTATAGAGAAGAAAACAATGCTAAATCACATTACCACAAGAATCCCACAAAATGTTGCAAAACTCTGGTTTATTTCCTTGCCAAAATGCAGAAGTGATGTACAAAGTAGCTTAATGCATCCACAAGACTCTAATCTTCTGCCAAAGTCCAACCCCTACACTATGAAATTCATAAAGCATATACATTTTTTCATCCTTGCACTAAGGGAATTGAGCTCAACCATTTTCTTCAAAATATAATCAGTTACATTAAACTTGGACCGAATTTCTGAAAATAGGTGTTGAAGATGAACTCGTATCTCCTAAACCATAGCACCTGTTACAAAACTGAAAGAATTTTTTGTAGATAAGGTCATTTTGGAGAAAAAACTCTCTCAAATTTTGGAAATTCGTTTCTAGTTGCTCATAATCTGTCCCACAAAATCATATCTAAAACAGAAAATCATTAAAAATTTAAATCTGTGAACATGAGTTGTAAAGATCTAGTCACATATCCTAATTCATGACACTTGTGAATAAACTGAAAGAGGTTTTTGTTATATGGCTCGTGATTAACAAAAACCCCTCGAGTTTTGCAAAATTACTTGCCATCTGTTGTAAAATGGCACCATACCAAAATTACTAAAATAGTAAAATAAATGAAAATTTTGCTTTGTTTTAATGCAGGCTCCCAATATCACTGCATATCTCCCACATAGTAGCACCTGTGCATAAAATGAAGGACGTTTTTGTTATTTGGTATGTGATGGACAAAAACCTCTTTCACTTTTGAAAAATTCCTTACCATTATTTCAAAAACAGATTTTGTACTAAACTTGTCATTGTGTGTAGCAACTGACCTCAAAATATGCATAACCAAGAATCACTCATTCATTTCGATCATATCTTCTAATCTGGGAGCCAGTTACGAGAGTTGATATACCATTGGAAATATTTTTTCGAGCTTCTTCTAATGGACACACTTGTTACATGTTTTGTGTTGAACATCATGTGCAAAACATCTAACAAAACTAGACATAGTAAGAGCTCATGTTGATCCTTGGTGACACGCTGCGAAGACTTGAACTAACAAAGTGAACGTGGTCAAGTATTTCGGAATAGTCTCACCTTTCTCCATTTTGATTTTTTTGAATTTTTTCCTTCAGTGCCAATTTTCTTTGGTCACTGTTGTTCTAATACAAGTCTGTCAATGCTTTCCACATAACATACAGAGTTACTTTCCATGGAAACTCGAGACAATGTGATCTCAAACTCCCTCAAGGATTATCAACCTCGCCTTCGCCACACACTTCTTCCATTCAGCTAGATTTTGTGCATCCGATCATGTTGGCTTAGGAATGTCTTGATCAACGAATTCTTTCAAGCCATTATCCTCCAACACAGCCTCCATTTTGTCCCTCTAGGTTATATAATTTGAGTTTCCTTCCAAGGCATACTCAAGCTGCAAACGTAAAATGCCATTTAAAGTATTTATTGAAAATTCGAATTTCACCTGTAACCCAAAACTCAAAACTTCGAAATCTCCTCTAGTATATTGAATTCATCTCTGATACCATGTAGAATTTCTTGTAGATTCACAAGCTCTTGCAATTTTCTAAATCAAAGGACAATAATCTACTTCTACTTTCAACTAGTGGAAGCCAATAGATCGATGAAAACAATATGAACAAGAATAAGATAAATCATAGGCACATAACTTAATAAGTTTTCCTAGGGAAATCCATAACCAAAACCCTACCTATTTGTATTGCATTAAATCATAAATATGTGTGAAGATACAAATCTTGTTCTCACAAGAATAATTCCACACAAGTATGCTCAGCCCTCTACCTCACAAGCTTGTTATTATCCAACACTTAGCCAATTTCCACTGCTTGCCAAACCCTTATTTCCTTGTGGAATTCCTAGGATGAATAACCTGTATTTAAAGGGAATTCATGCTTCCAAAACTGCACAATCCAAACATAGGTCCTTCTTTGATTGCATGCATAATATTTACAACTTAGTAAAACATACAACTGATAGTACACTGTCCCTACACTTGAGTCTCAACTAGGTCTTTCTATGAACTGACATGGATGAGTTTCTCATGAGGGAATTTTCAGTTAACTGGAATAACACTTGTGGATGCACCAATGCACCAACTGACTGTTAGTCCTCTATTAGTTCCACAAACAGTTAGAACTAATTTAACTGGCCATAACTTAGTAAACTGAGTTAATCTAATTACAACTCAATTTAAACTCATCATGGACCCTTAAAATTTAGGGAGAAAATATACATGACTGTAGACAGACTTCCAACTCGAAATTCCTAAGCTAATTAAGTCAATTAAACTTAATTAACTATTTACAAGTTTCTATGAGAATAGAATTTGATTTTAATTCTCAGTTTAAATCAAGGAAAATTAAACTGGAATTTCTTGTTTTCATTTCTCAACAGGGAATCTAGAGGTTAAACCACCTCCACCTTCATCAAACCGCGATCACACCAAAATGGGTGCTCTGAGCACAACCGAAAAGAACTTGGAATGTTATCTAGAATCCATCACTATCCTTGAGGAATGTTTCGTCTCCTTGTCTCTCAGGCTTTACTGCAATCTAAACTCGGATCACTAGGCCCTAAACTGAGACTCCTCCCCCAGACTTTACCATGTATCCCGCTAAAACCAGTCAAGGGATTCCTAGGCCTTTGGGAATGAACCTTGAGACAACCTCTGACCCGGATTCCGAAATCCATCCAGAAAACCAAAGCTCAAAAACTAAGATAAACATCCCGACATACCATGGCATTTGGAAAAAGGAAAGGCTACGCTGAAAACCATTGTCATAACCCTTAAAAACCATGCCACCGACAACAAGAGAACCATACACCAACATGCAATGCCATGCATTTCCAAACCAGCTAGGAAATCACACATGCAAAAGGTTACCTGCAAGTATTCTTGTTGAAGTTGCTTGAAACCTGCTTTCTTTTCCTTGATCCTTTCTTTCTCTTTCCTTTTCTCCAAAACTAGAGTGCACCAAGAAAACTCTAAGTGACCAAGAGTGAGAGAGGGAGTGAATAATGAGAGAGCTTCCAAGCTAAGACTGACAGAAGCCATGAACTAGTCCTCATAAGCCTTTTTATGAATGAGGCCTCTAATTTCTTAATTTTCCATTATTTTCCTTCATTTTCCTCCTCACATGCAACATGTGACCTTTCACCTTACTTTTCTCCTAATTTTCTTTATTTTCATAAATAAATGTTCCAAAATGTCTTTTTGCTTTTTAATGACTTTGCCAATTTTCCTTAGCCAAAACACACATCCAGTGATTCCACTAGGATATATTTGCTCAACATTTAGTTTTGAATAAGTGTCCCTTAACCGTGGTCTTATTTTTGCTTTATTAACTTTTATTACATGAACTTTTCACCAAGGTTGTTACATATCCAAGAAAATAGTCAATTTTGGAAAGGATAAGGAGAGGGAGTGGGGGTGTGCTTGGTGTGAAAAGTGGGGAATGATCTCCATAAATAAACTTTTGAGATTAGAGGCAATGGAAGGGGCAAGCTATTCCAAAAGAGACTTCACATTTTGTGGATTAGCAAGAATGCCATCTTGTGTAATGAGAAAGCCTATATAGCAAACAAAATTTAGGTTATAAGAATATTTTTATCTTTTTATGCGTGACTAATGAATGTATAAAAAATTAAAAATAGTGTGGAAATGCTAGAGTTGTTCCTCCCATGTTTTGTCAAGAGGTCAAAATGTCATCAATATGTATCATACATATGATGAAACAACCATCCTATTTTAGAGTAACTTCGTTTATATATTCTTCCCATCTCTCGCAAATCACGAATTATCTTTTCATTCTCTTGCAAAGGTATTACTTTTTCCTTATAAGAGGGTATACACAAGGCTAATTTATCCTTTGTTGTTTTCACCAAGGATCTAGTGCCTCCACCTAAAAAATCTTTTCCTCTACCATATTTTGTTCTAGTTCCTCATCCTATTTTATCAATGCAGTGTTTTTAGTCAATTTCTTGCCTTGTTCCCATCCTCTGTTTGCACAACAATGTCTTTGGTCAGTTTGATCTTTGGTTCCCAATCCTCTATTTGCACAGTGGTGTCTTTTGTCAGTTCCATCTTTGGTTTCTGATCCTCTATTTCTACAATAGTGTCTTTGGTCAGTTTGATCTCTAGGTCTTGATCCTTTGTTTGCACAACAATGTATGATGGGTCTTTTTTTTTTCCAAGGGGTATATTTTCTTGGACCCCGGGAGAAGGTATATCTATGACACCTATGGTTAGGGAGTCTACAACTTGGGCTAAACAATTTAATCTTTCAAAAGTTTTTTTTTGTCTCAACTCATCTATCAGGGTTTTAATTATGTTTTGAAGTTATCTGTTTTTCACCTACAGAACCCTATTCTTCCTTAACAATGAAATATAAAGAAGAAGATATGAAGGGAAACTTACTATTTTAATGCACTTCTTCTTCAATTATGGTGTGGTTTCTTGGTCCTCCTCATCATCCCCATATAAATGTTGACATTATGATATGGGTGTTGTCCTTGATGGCAACTCACTCAGATGAAATATCACAGTGCAGCATGTCAACACCAAAGAATTACAAATCACACTACAAAGAATGAAGAAATAGAGGTATATGCAGGTTCACCTTGTCCAAGTTGCATATACATGCATGTTTACTAAACAAAAGGAGCATATACGTACACACGCACTTTCACAGAAGGAAAATCGTGTATATCTTGGAAAAACAAAGTTTTTGGTCCAAGGTATTGGTCCTAAGTAGTTTTGGTCCATGGTATTGAGAAAGGCCTAAAACTATATAAGGAGGAGAAGATCATTAGGCCAAAAGGAGCAAGTATTTTTTGAATATCATGTGAAGTGTTGGATCATATATGCAAGTTAATGAGTTTCTGATGGTTTTCTTGATATGATCTAAGGACGCACCTATATGGCTGATGAAGGTTGATGAACCGGGATCACAAAGGCTTAAAAGTATTCTCATTATGTGGTTTGATATTGAACAGTCTAAATCTGAATGCTAACGCATGCTTTATTCTGTAAATGTGATGATCTAGGTATGACTAAAGTCTGGAATAATTGTGATGTTTTAAGTTAGAATTTACAGATCTGTACGCAGGTTCGCTTTAATAAAAGAGTGTATGCACGCTGGTTCGACATATCAAAGTAGCGTATAAATCATAAATTGGAATTTGCAGATCTGTACACTGGTTCTCTTTGGTAAAAGTGCGTATACACATTGGTTCAACACATGGAAGTAGTGTATACCTTATGAAGCAAGATGTTTAAAGTTTCAGTAGTCTCTGTTTGTTGTTGTAGAGTTCTGGGTTCTATTCTGATGATGGTATTCTGGTAACAGTGTTCTGAATGATCAAATTGACTAGTTGTGCTTTGCTTCAGTGATGATGGGTTGTCAGTGATTGATTGATTTAGTTGTGGTTGATTCAGAAAGTGGTGATTGAGTTTCATCAATTGGTTGATGCAGATGTATTTGATGCAGTTATGATTTTCTGATTTTCAATGTTGTTGTTGGGTCCAATATGAAAATTGGATGAAACGTGGCCTTCATATTGTGGTGTTGTGTTCTAGGAGTATCCAGTTTGAAAATTCATGAAACGTGGTCCCTGGTAGAAGAGTGGAGTTTTCTGTAGGCTGGCACCTACGTACTAGTAAACATATTGGCTATTACAAGAGCTAGGGGGTTGTATCTCCCTTCCAGTAGTAGCTGGAGAACGAGAGAAGATTGTAGCCTTCCACGGGTGGGTGCCTGCGTAATGGTATGAGTCTGCACCAGTACAAGATTGTAAATGGATTTTCTTATTATTAAAAAAAGACAAAGATGATAGCAATAGGTGGTTTTAACCCACATTGGGTTTCCATTTTATATCTTGGTGTTCATGTGTGTTGCTTATGTGTGATGCTTTATTCTTCTTTTACTGCATTATCTAATAAATCTCTGATATACTAGTTAAAGCTCAATGCATGATAATTTGTCTAAATCAAAAGTTCTATGCATATATGCTGGTTGCTTTAAGTACAGTTATGTGTACACACTAGTTCACTTAGCTGAAGTAGCGTATATAAATTTGTTTGGGAAATAAAATTATTGATTTGATAATACTGATTCGCCCCCCTCTTAATATTATTTCCAACAATTCGTATCAGAGCGAGTCCTTCAGAAGAAGCTTGATCACTTGAAGGGAGATCCATCATCATGAGTAATCAAGAAAACGTGGGATCCATCAGACCGCCAATCTTTGATGGGAGAAATTTTGTTTATTGGAAAATAAGAACCACAACCTATCTACAATCACTTGGAACGGATGTCTGGGAAATTGTGGAAGGAGGATATACATTTCCAACAACAATTCCTATAGATATGGCAGGTAAAAAGCAATATGAAACCAATGCCAAAGCTGTCAATACTTTATTGGGAAGTTTTTCACAATCAAAGTTTGTCAAAGTTATGCAGCTCAAATCAGCCAAAGAAATATGGGACAAAATCTTTTTGAGCTACGAAGGAGACTCTCAAGTAAAACGTGCTAAACTTCAAACTTTCATAATTCAGTATGAAACTCTAAAGATGCACAGTGATGAAAGTATAGCTAGTTACTTCTTACGTATAGATAAGGTTGTTAATTGTATGAAGAATCTAGGTGAAAAAATAAAGGAAGTTACCTTAGTTGAGAAAGTTTTGAGATCTTTGTCTGCTAAATTTGAATCATAAGTGTCTGCCATAGAAGAAAAACAAGATTTGCAGACTATCACTATGACACAGCTTCGTTGAATCTTAACTGCCTTTGAGATGAGAAAAGGAGGACCATCAGATATGAGAGAAGCCGCATTTAAAGCTTTAGCAAAAGGAAAGGAAGAACACAATGAATCAGAACATATTTCAGAAGAAGATGAGGTAGACTTTGTGAAGAAGCTTCAAATGGGTTCCAGAAGATTTAGAGGTAAGCTACCCTTCAAATGCTTTGCCTGTGGCAGAGTCGGTCATTATGCTGCCAAATTTCTTCATAAACATAAATATGAAAAAGGGAAGGAATATGCAAAATGGAATAGAAAACAAGTTGTAAATAAAAAAAGTTACTAAATTCATGAAGATAGCGATGGTTTATCAAATAGTGATGAAGATGAAAATAGTAATGACTATAGACTTCTAATAGCTTATGACAATGATAATTTTTGGGATGCTTTAGAATAAGATGACCTCCATGAAGAAATCTCTAAACTCAAAATTTGTTTAGAAGAAAAGAATATGATTATAGATACCTTGACATACCAACTTGTTGAAAAAGAAAAACACAATGAAAAACTAGAATGTGAAATTGTGGGTCTAAAAAAGGATCTTGAGAAAACGAAATATCTCAATCTTAGATTTGCTAAGGGATCAAAAACCTTAAATGAAATTATCAAAGTTCAACATTATCCTCTGATAAAGACAGGTCTTAGATATTTTGAAGAAGCATCTCAATCATAGAAGCTGTCAACCTCCACTAAAAGCTATCTTGATGTAGCAAAGACTAGTGAACAATATGACAATCATCAGCAAAGGCATAAAGTAGATCACTAGGTAAATCAAACTCAATTTACTCCAAGGATGAACAGAAGCCACAACCAACCTCAGATAAATCATACTCAATTTTCTCCAAAGATGAATATCAATAGAAACTACAACCACCAGGTTAATAGATTCGATAGTCGCAGGAACTTCTTTAATGAGCAATGTTTTTCATGTCATAATTTTGGACACAATGCTGCTCAATGTGTTTCTTACAAAGCCATCATGACTAGAGAAGCACGAAATCAAAGGAATGCAACAAGGGTCAAGAAAATTTCCTATAATAACTTTTCTCTTCTTGAAAATGAAATAGAATGCTTAATCTATAACAACTTTGGTCATGAAGAATCTGAATGCAGGAGTAAAGTTCAACAAACATCTCAAAAGGAGCAAACTCCATTAAATCCCAAGATATGGAGAAGGAAAGAATCCCAAACAGAAAGATGTGGCATAGCCTTATATGCAAAAGGACAAGAAAATCAGTGGTACATCAACAGTGGATGCTCAAAACACATGACAGGTGACAAAGAAAAACTTCATTCATATAATGCCTTAGAAAAGGAAAAGAATGTCTCATTTGGAAACGACACTCCTACTGTCATAAAAGGTAAAGGCTTTGTTTTCTTGAAATAAAAGGTTAAAGTTGAAAATGTTATGTATGTAGATGGTTTAAAGCATAACATGTTGAGTGTCAGTCAAATGTGTGATCAAGGAAATGAAGTGGTGTTTCGATCAAACGGATGTGTTGTTCATGAGCTTGATACAGGAGAGACCATGATTAAAGGTACAAGAACTCCAAACAACTTATAAATACTCAAAGGAGGACAACAACAGTGCTATCTAAGCAAAAATATTGAAAAATGGTTGTGGCATAGAAGATTAAGACATCTAAGCTTTTCTCAAATAAGAAAAGCAAGCAGATTCAAGGTTGTTCGTGATCTTCTAGATATCAGCATCTCTAAAAATACAATATGCAAACCATGTCAAGTCATTAAGCAAACCATAGCTCACTTCATTGAAAAATAAGGGTCAGCTACTAAGCCTATTGAACTTTTCCATACTGATTTATGTGGACCATCAAGGAAAAATTCACCTTGTAGAGAAGAATATTTTATTTTGTTCATTGATGATTTTGCCAGAATGTGTTGGATAGGTCTTCTAAAGCATAAATATGAAGCATTTGAAAAGTTCCAAGCCTTCAAAGCTTTGGTTGAAAATGAATCAGATCGAAAAATCAAATGCCTCAGATCTGATCAAGGAGGGGAATTTACCTTAGATGAATTCTTTGACTTTTGTGAACAACATGGAATAAAAAGGCAATTCTCCACTACAAGGACTCCTCAGCAAAATGGAGTGCTAGAAAGAATGAACAGAATTGTTCAACAAATGGCTCAAGCTATGCTAGATGAATCTAGAACTCCTGCAACCTTCTGGGGTGAAGCTGCATTCACCACCGTAACTATTCTCAACCAAGCAAATGTTCGGGTAAATAGCACACAAACTCCACTTGAACTTTGGTATGGTAAGAATCCTACTGTAAAATACTTTAAAGTTTTTGGAAGCAAATGTTATATCAAATTGATCGATGAAAAACTTGGTAAGTTTGAGCCCAGAGCAGATGAAGGTATTCTTCTTGGTTACTCTTCCTGAAGTAAAGGACATAAATGTTATAATAAAAGACTTGGGAAAATTGTTGAAAGTATTGATGTTGTAGTTGATGAAGCATGCAAAAATCCAAAACAAACAAAAACAGAAAATTATAACCTTGAAGAAGATGGGGATTATTTTCCCACATCAAATCACAATGGTATTGAAGAAGAAACCA
Organism: Pinus taeda; assembly: GCA_000404065.3. Lineage (NCBI taxonomy): Eukaryota > Viridiplantae > Streptophyta > Pinopsida > Pinales > Pinaceae > Pinus > Pinus taeda. The sequence continues at coordinate 166,974 of APFE031687251.1, read as the reverse complement.
ATGAATCACCAAAATAATAGATAATGGTAGAAGAAAAGACTCTGTCTAGGTATGTTCAAAAAAATCATCCAGAAACTCAAATTTTAGGGGAAAAATAGGTAGGTGTACAGACAAGAAGAACTATTACAGAAACCTCAAGCTATATAGCATTACTCTCCTCCACTGAACCTCAAAATGTAAATGAAGCATGCAAAGATGAATGATGGGTCAAGGCCATGAATGAAGAACCTGAACAAATTGAAAAGAATAATACTTAGGAATTAGTTCCTAGACCTCATGATAAAAATATTATAGGAACTAAATGGATATTCAAAAACAAGCTAAATGAAAATAGAGAAGTCATTAGAAACAAGGCCAAACTTGTTTCTAAATGGTATGCTCAACAAAAAGGTATAGATTTTGAAGAAATGTTGGCACCTATTGCTAGACTTGAAGCCATAAGGATTTTTCTTGCTCCTTCTAGTTTCCAGAAATTCAAAGTATGCCAAATGGATGTAAAATATGTGTTCCTTAATGAAGATTTAGAAGAAGAAGTTTATATTGAACAACCAGAAGGATTCATTCTTGAAAATGATGCAAAACTTGTATGCAAACTCAAAAAGGCTCTCTATGGCCTGAAACAGGCTCCAAGGGCCTGGTATTACGACCTTGACAAATATCCACACCAACAAGGTTTTACAAAAGGTTCAACAGATAGCAATCTATATACAAAGATTGAAACTGATAAATTGCTAATTATTGTTGTTTATGTTGATGATATCATTTTTGGTAGCAATGAAGAATCCATGAGTCAGAATTTTGCTTCAGTAATGCTGCAAGAATTTGAAATTTCCTTGCTTGGTGAACTTACCTATTTTCTTGGTCTACAAGTTCAACAAAATAAAGATGGTATTTATCTTTCACAAACCAAATATCTCAAACAGATCTTGAGAAGGTATGGCATGGAAGATTCTAAACATGTATGTACCCCAATGCTAACAGGATGCAGTCTCAACTCAAATGATGAATCAGCAACAGCACATCAACCAACTTACAGATCCATGATTGGCAGTCTACTTTATCTAACAAGTACCGGACCTAACATCATGCATGCAGTAGGAATAGTTGGAAGATTCTAAGCAAATCCAAAGGAATCACACCTTCAAGCAGTCAAAATAATTTTCAAATATCTTCAAGGAACTCAGAACTTTGGTTTATGGTATCCTAGAGATACAGATCTTACTCTTCATGCATATATAGATGCAGATTGGGCAGGAAGTGTTGATGACAGAAAAATCACTAGTGGTTGTGCATTCTATATGGGTTCCAGGTTAGTGTCTTGGTTCAGCAAGAAACAAAGTTCAATTGCTTTATCTCCAGCTGAAGCAGAATATGTGGCTGTTGCATCTTGCTGCACACAACTACTTTGGATGATGCAAACCTTGCAATACATTTAGATCACATGTACTCCACCCATCTCCATTCTATGTGATAATACAAGTGCCATCAGTATTTCAAAGAATCCAGTCATGCACTCCAAGACCAAGCACATACCCATCAAATACCATTTTTTACGTGAACAAGTGCTTGAACAAAAGGTCAAATTGGAGTATGTTCCCTCCAAAGAACATGTTGCTGATATATTCACCAAACCACTACCTAGAGAGACATTTGAATATCTTTGACAAAAGCTGGGAGTAGTTGCTGCATCATCCTGTTGTTAAATCCAATTTTTCAGAGAAAGGTCTTTATACGCGTGTTTCATGGAGAATAGTCGCGTACACACGTGGGTTTTTGTGGGTCAAGGAGCATATATGTTTTTCAGACAAGAAAAACAGTGGGGTAGGCTCTGATATGTGTGCTCTAACTAATATTGATGATTAATGTCGATCGATATGCTTTGTTCATTAATTTTTATCTAACTGACAAAGATGCCTTGATCATTGACTTGTTAACAATGCACATGTAGCACAGGTACAGAGGGAGCAATATCCTTCACGTACATTCAGCATTGTTGGCATAATGGTTTCTGAGTTCAGCTATGGCTTCATATATTTATACCATTTGTTGCTTAAGTCATGTAAAAGTCTAGGGTGTGATATGTCTTCTCATACATTTGAATGAGTCCTCTTGGACAAATGATGTAATTTGTATCCCCACTTTACATGGGATGGATGATGTAATATTTATTTCTTCTGTCATGTATAAACAATTGGTATATCCCCACTTGATTGGGTGGATGAGTCAAATTTGGTATATCCCCACTTGGTTGGGAGATGGATGTATGTATGAGTCATTGGTAATAGGAAGGTCATCCTCACATAATTGAGTTATAGAGTCATGTTATTCTTTTAGAAAAAAAAAATTTGCAGACTCTGCTTGTGCTCAGGGGGAGCATGGATGGTTTCAGTGCATCTCAGCATGGGCAAAAGGGGAGCTCAATTAGAGAATTCAACATGTACTCAGGGGGAGCATGAACATCATAATGTATGTCAAAGGGAGAAAATATCTTGGTCCACCCTTTGCCCTTGATGTCAAAGGGGGAGAGTGACTTGGTGTTGTTGTTCCCATCAAGTCCATAGGGGGAGATTGTTGGCATTATGATACAGGTGTTGTCCTTGATGGCAACTCACTCAGATGAAAGATCATAGTGCAACATGTCAACAGCAAAGAATTACATATCAGACTACAAAGAATTAAGAAAGAGAGGTATACGCAGGTTCACCTTGTCCAAACTGCGTATACACACAGGTTTACTAAACAAAAGGAGCGTATACGCACACACACACACACTTTCATAGAAGGAAAAGTGCGTATATCTTGGAAAAACAATGTTTTTGGTCCAAGGTATTTCTTGGTCCAAGGTATTTGACCCAAGGTAATTGGTCTGAGGTATTTGGTCCAAGGTATTGGTCCTACGTAGTTTTGGTCCATGGTATTGAGAAAGGCCTAAAACTATATAAGGAGGAGAAGATCATTAGGCCAAAAGAAGCAATTATTTTTTGAATATCTTACGAGGTGTTGGATCATATATGCAGGTTAATGAGTTTCTGATGGTTTGCTTGATCTGATCTAAGGAGGCCATTATATGGTTGATGAAGGTTGATGAACCGGGATCATAAAAGCTTAAAAGTATTCTCATTATGTGGTTTGATCTTGAACAGTCTAAATCTGAATACTGACGCGTGTTTTATTCTGTAAATGTGACGATCTGGGTATGACTGAAGTTTGGAATAGTTGTGATGTTTTAAGTTAGCGTTTACAGATCTGTACGTACGTTCTCTTTAGTAAGAGAGTGTATGCACGTTGGTTCAACATATCAAAGTAGCGTATACATCATAAATTGGAATTTGCAAATCTATACGTTGGTTCCCTTTAGTAAAGTGTGTATACATTTTGGTTCGACACATGGAAGTAGCGTATACCTTATGAAGCATGATGTTTAAAGTTTCAATAGTCTCTGTTTGTTGTTGCAGAGTTCTGGGTTTTGTTCTAATGACTGTATTCTGGTAACAGTGTTCTAAATGATTAGATTGACTGATTGTGATTTGCTTCAATGATGATGGGTTGTCAGTGATTGATTGCTTCAGTCGTGGTTGATTCAGAAAGTGATGATTGAGTTTTAGTGATTGGTTGATGCAGATGTATTTGATGCAGTTATGATTTTTTGAGTTTCAATGTTGTTGATGGGTCCAGTATGAAAATTGGATGAAACGTGGCCTTTAGATTGTGGTGTTGTGTTCCAGAAGTATCCAGTTTGAAAAATCATGAAACGTGGTCCCTGGTAGAAGAGTGGAGTTTTCTGTAGGCTGACACCTATGCACTAGTAAACATATTGTCTAGTACAAGAGCTAGGGGGTTGTAGCTCCCTTCCAATAGTAGCTGGAGAACGAAAGAAGGTTGTAGCCTTCTACAGGTGGGTGCCTGCATACTGGTATGAGTCTGCACCAGTACAAGATTGTAAACACATTTTCTTATTATTAAAAGAAGACAGAGACGACAGCAGCAAGTGGTTTTTACCCACATTGGGTTTCCACCTTATATCTTGGTGTTCATGTGTGATGCTTTATTCTGCTTTTATTGCATTGTCTAATAAATCTCTAATATACTGGTTAAAGCTCAATACATGATAAATTGTCTAAATCAAAGTTCTCTGCACATACGTTGGTTGCTTTAAGTATAGTCACATGTACACGCTAGTTCACTTAGGTGAAATAGCATATATAATCTGTTTGGGAAATAAAATTATTGATATGATAATACTGATTCACCCCTTTCTCAGTAGAATTTCCAACAATAAAAATGAAATTGAGGCAAAGGCATCTCCTTCGTACATTGAGGCTACTTATTATATGTACTCATGGAGTGGGATTTTTGTTTCTGGAGGTTCTTGTGTATCAACAAGGGAAACCTCCTCAACTAGTTCTTTTACGTCAGCAAGGAGGGTGAATCCTTGTTCCACGAATCTTGCTCCATGACTCCTTGTCCCATCAATACATCCTATAGATGCTCTTGTGTAGCTTCAGGAGAAACCTCATTCGTTGTTTCTTCTATAACAACAGGGAGGGATTCAAGAAGCGCAGACTTGGTTTCAGGGCCAACATAGTCAGTTTTCCATTGGGCAAGTTGAGGCCACTTAACCATATGGATATGGATGTAGAACCTGCCTATTTTTGTTGAAAATGAATGGAAAGGATCTGCCAAGCTTACAAAAAAAAAGTGTTGACATATTATTTAAAAAACTAAAAATAGTGTACAGTCACCTTAACCTAATTATGTTATCCATTGAAAGGGATAAAATTTATGCATTTAAGATTTTTAAATCCCTCATCTTACTTAATATATGCAAGGTTAAAATGGATATATGCTAATTTATATTGAGCTTGGCGTATCTCAATTGAACATTAGATTAAGATCACCAATTTGAGTTTTGGTTTGTCATTGAATTCTCCACAAGTTTATGCATTTAACATTTTTAAATCCCTCGTGGTATTTAATGCATGCAACGTTAAAATGGATCTATGCTAATATATGTTCAACTTGACGTATCCCAATTGAACACAAGAAGAAAACCACTAATTCGAGTTATGGTTTGTCATTGAATTCTCCATAAGCTTTGAAATTTTATATTTTTGGTCGCATTTCATTCATGTTTGTTGTACTTTATTTTCTTTAACTAAAGAAGCTTTAAATCATATGTAAGTGCAAAGACTTCGCTTTAAATGTTCTTTATATATTTTATTAAATAACAATTATTAACTCTTAAGTAAGATTGTGAATTGTGATCAATGAAGACAATCATGTTATTTAAAATGATTGGAATTGATGATAGAATTTTCTCATTCTCTTATATCATTAGAAATAGTTTTTATATGAAGTAGCAAACTCATTTTGGAGGGGTTTTATGAGTATTTATGCGATAAGTAATGACTTCCTTGTTGTCACTTTATCTATTATCTTAAGAAGATTGTCTTAAATTCAATGATGCTAATTTTTCTATTATTACCATAAATGAATAAAATAAAAAATGATAAAACTTGACTAGACACAAAACATTATCCCTACCTATTATAAAACATTATCTTCTTTACTTATTAAAAATACCCTTTCAAAATTAGTTATACTAATTCAATCAATAATCATCATAATTTTATACATATTATAAAAATAGTAAAACTATACCAAACATTTATTTATTTAATATATATATATTCTTAACAAATAAATACCTACCAAAAATTCAATCGATCCTTTAAACAAT
>APFE031687251.1:145807-160958 GCA_000404065.3 Pinus taeda | reverse complement strand
TTTTAAAAGAAATAAATTTATTTAAAAATACAACAGTAAGACGTTTATCACTTTATTAAAAAAAATTGCAGCCTTGATTAGTAAATAAATTTATTAAAAAACGTGCACCTCTGACTAGTTGGATTAGTTCGGTAGGCACGTTTTTCACTTTTTAAAAAGTATTTCATGTGATATGAATGCCAAGTGCCAGGTCATTAACAATATCAAACAACTGTTTGACTAGACACCAGGTCATAAACAATATCCATCAAAATTTAATTTTGATAAATTCTATTTTTTTCAAGGAACGTTAAAATTCGCCGACCATCCACGTCGCTTTCCATTATCCACCTGGCAAATCTTCCATCACATACCTTATCAACAGAGCAGTCAAAGAGCTTTCACAAGATGCCTGTAGAGAGAAGTCCAAGATGGATATGCCAACGAAGTGGGCTTCTACATCTTTTCTGAACTCAAAGTCTTTGACATATATTAATTTTTTTCCAATTTTGAAAATTTCGACATATATTAATTTTTTTCCCTGCCAACCTTTTTCTCCGCATAAAACTATCATCCTGCCAACCTATTTTTCCACATAAAACTATTGTTTTATCAATTTAATACTCTTAAACTATCAATTTAGTAGACTCTTACTCGTCCATTTAGTAGTTTTTCTTTTTCGGACTCTACTGACCCTGGTTTTCGAATTTTTTTTCCCCACTCCATAGCGAAATTTTATAAACGTCATCCCAAACCAATTATTTTTATATTTTCACGTATTATAAGTTTGACCCAAAAACATCTAAAATCAAAAAACAATTAAATACACTACCGCTTCAGAAAATCTTCAAAAAAGATGCCCCACTCCACTGAATTTTTTAATCCCAAAGCAAAACACGCAACCTGCTAGTCAAATGAAAGACGGAATTCGATTTACATATAGAAGAAAGGAATGTCTGTAATCCTCTGAATCCACATTTCGGTGCTGTGTGTAAATTTCCAGCCATCGAACTATAGCAGAGATATCATGGCGTCTGCCGTTACAGCCAGTAGCAGCAAATTTCCCCATGTGCTGGCCATTCCATTCCCTGAACAGAACCAACTGATTCCATTTCTCGAATTTTCCTATCGACTGGCGTTCCATGGAATCTCTGTCACGATTCTCACAACGCGTTCTCATTCCCCTCCCCTGCAACTTTTCTTACAGCGAGCAAAAACAGAGTCCCTGGACATTCGGCCTCTGTACATCCCCCTCCCATCGGATCAAAAGGAACTGCAAGAAGATATTCCCCGGAAATCCGTCCCTCTTCTAGTCTACTCGTTTCGATTATTAGCAGAGCCAATCGAGCAGTGGATCCAACAGCAGAAGCCACGCCCTGTGTGCATCATTAGCGACTTCTACCTCGGCTGGACTCAGAAAGTCTCTGCCAAACTCGCGATCCCCAGAGCCGTTTTCCACGCATCCAGTGCATTCGGGGCCTGCGTAGACAATTCCCTGTGGACACACATGCCACATCTCGAGGTTAAGACCGACGACGAGTATTTTATAATGCCCGACCTTCCTCTGCAAATCGCGTTTCGCCGAACCCAAATTTCTCGAACGGCCCGAACTTTCCAGAGATTCGATCCCGTGTCGGAGTTCATGCGAGAGAACAGGCTACTGAACCTCCAGAGCTGGGGGATCCTCGTTAACACCTTCTACGACCTAGAGCTTGGTCATATCGATCACCTGCATACGACCACGGACAAGCCTGTTTGGCCCATCGGCCCCATTCTGCCGCCTTGGGATTTTAACAATTCCAAAGATAAATCCGATCCTTGCTTTCACTGGTTGGATTCTCAGAAGCCCGAGTCCGTTCTCTACGTTTGCTTGGGCAATCAATCGGCTCTGTCCGAAAAACAAATGATGGAACTTGCCTGCGGATTGGAGGCCATGGATAAGCCCTTTATATGGGCTAATTACAGCACTACTGCAATCCCCAAAAGATTTGCAGAACAAGTAGACCAGACTGGAAGTGGGTTCATAATCCGAGGCAGAGCACCCCAACATCTCATTCTCTCGCACCAGTCCGTTGGGGGATTCCTTACTCACTGTGAATGGAATTCCGCGTTACAGAGCATCGCTATGGGGGTTCCAATGATCACATGGCCCATCTCTGGAGCTGAATTCTGCAATTCGATGTTAGTGACAGAGTTGCTTAAGATCGGCGTTCAGCTCTGTGAAGGCGAGAATGGCGTTCCGAACAGAGAAGATTTACAGAGGGCCGTGGCACAGATAATGCCGGAGGATTGTGCAGGAGAGGAGAGGAGCAAGGCTAAGGAGATTGGCGAATTGGCGAGAAGTGCTATGGATGAACGCGGAGGATCTTCCCATCAGAGCTTGAAAGCGTTTGCAGATGAGATCCACGAACTTAATCTGACCAGTGAACAACGAAACCCTAGCTTGTCCGATGAAGGTTGGAAGTAGCCTCTCCTTCTGGGTTCGGGTTCATCCTGACCGTGTGTGTTTCTGTGAAGTATTGTGGAATTTCAGAATGTGTCCTCACGGATTGCCTTTATGGTTTGTTTACCCGTGGCCACTCATAGAGAGTTTTGTGTGAATTAATGTGTTGCTGCAGATTATAGTGGATTGTACGCTGAACTGTCATTTATACTTGTGATTGTGTGGGGAGTGTTTGAGATCTCAGTTCTGCTCGGATGAGATTTCCCAGGAGATTAGGATTTTGTGCCTTAGAGATAGCAAAGCAGAAAAAAGCTCCTAAATTATGGATTTACATGGGCTGTAACTCCATATATGTATATACCTAGTGTATACATTTATGTTTGTGCATATTCTTATGTATTTATGAATTTGAATCTGGGCAATAAAAGGATCACTACTGTTTTACTCTTGTTTCACTTTTCATTTTATCACTTAGGGGTTTTCCTTCCATCATAGTAGGTAGGGAGGTTTAGAGGTGGGTTTCTCTTCCATCATAGTAACAGGTTTAGAGGTAGTTGTTAGATTATCAAGAAAGTTTTTTGGGTTGAGATTTTGATTGACAACCGAAACGAAGAACTGTAATTTTTCCTATGTTTTATTTATAGCTGATATATGTTTTAAAATAAAATTAAAATATTTTATTAAATAAAAACAGTAATATTAGTCATTAATAAGAATATAAAACCATCAATAGTTTTGTTCTTGTATTAGTATGAAGTTCTTCGCATAGAGTTACATTTAATAGTTTTGTTTCTTGAATATTAGTGTATGAAAGTTTAAAGCCTCTCACTTTTTTTATATGTTCTATTTCAATTTAATACTTAATATATGATGATAAATAAATAAATAATTTTGATTTTCATATTAAGTAAATTAATTTTATTAAAAGGTCCATAGGTGCAATTCAATTGGCCTTTGTCATGTAGTTACTAAATGTAAATTTTGGAGACTTCAACATTCAAATCCCCAAGAGGTATATTAACTATTCATATAAAGAGCTTAAAGTAATTGAAAATTAAAAAAAAATTCATCTTGTACTTTAGTTTGATAAATATTCATAATTATATAACTACATTTAAATAAAAAATATTTAAATTCATAAATATTAATAATTAAATAAACTAAATTGCCCATTAATTATGAAATGACACATATGTCAAAATAAATTCTCTTTAGTCCTTGTGGTAAGTCAACACCTATAAAGGCGAACCACCCAAGGCCTTGTAAATCATTATCTAAGTATTTAGAATAATAATATATATTTTTTATATGCATAAATGTGTTTGCAATTGAAAATTACCAGTGAAACAAAGGTTTCTTGTACCAGTGGTATCAGAGCCATTCCAACTTCTGGACAAATCTTGTTGCATTTTTGTCGACTATTCTGCTGCATTTTCCCTCTCGTTATTCGCTATGTGTATCATGCATACCAATACCATCACACTGTCATTGTATCCTCCAACGACATCATCCAAACGTCTATCCCGACAGCGCGCTACATAACCTAGTGTCTACATCCCATTGTCCTATCCGCGTTTCGGTGCTGGGTCCTTTCCTGTCTTCATGCTCGATCAAGCCTTGTCCACCGTCCTGCCGCATCTGGTGCTGCTTGCATTCCTCGTGTCGTCCAGTCTTCAATCGTTGTCCCCGACAACGTTGTTTCCCACCAACGCTCAATCGAAAAATTCCCAACATCCACACCGATGGTCGTTGTGTTGTCTGTCATCGTTAACTATTCACTGTTTTCGTTTGCAGGACTGACACTGTAAGGACCTGCAGTTCCGCCTAATGTGCGACCAAGTTCGGCAGCGAACGAGCATTTGGAGAAATGTGATGAACGAGCTTAGACTTAGCGTGCGAAGGTGTCAAGTAAAAATGCGAGCACATGAAGGAGAGCGAGGTGTTTTTATATGCGTGGGAGCGTGGAGGATTGCCCACGGGCCGACCCATACTTGGAAGCAAAGCCGATGAGTATTTGCGATGGAGTAGGGGCGTGTTGTAGCATGGAGGACGAGTCAGCCGGGTAGACCAACTCGCCCTGCCACTCGTATAAGTATGTGTTGCGTGGATGGCATTTGAGCATTGGATCTTCGACTTCAAACAAAAAGAACAAGGCGCAGTTCAAGAGATACAAGTGCGAGTTTGGGAGTGCAGCTCTATGCGCCCAAGCTTGGGTGAAGGCGCACGGTGAACGCACGGTGTATCGGGTGAAGGCGTTGGGCGAGGGGCACCCACCGGTCGAAGAGTAGGGCGTGCACGGGTGTGGGCGCCCGGTTGTGCGAAGGAGCGCCTAACGGTTGAACGAAGGCGTGGGCGCCCAGTTTGTGCGACAACTTGGCACGGGTTCTTGGGCAGCTCGGGTGAGTGCCCGCCCGTTGTGTGAAGGCAAACGCAGACGTGGAGAAGGGGACTTGGGTGAAGTCACCCGCCCACCGTGCGGAGGTAAATGAAGGGTGTCTTGGTGATTTTGTGGAGTCACCTGCCCGTCATGCACGAAGACAAGGTTCGGTTGTGAAGTGCGAAAGGCAACTCGTGTGAGGGCGCACTTGCCCGCCTTGGGCAAGGAAATCTTGGCTATCACACAGGGGTGCGATGATGATGTAAATTTGGCTAAGTATGAAACTTGTGGTTTCCAAGTATACTTGTAAAGCATTGTAACTTTGTAAAGACTGTATAATATATTATTGGGCAGACTCATTGCTCAGGGAGTTGCCCCTCCCTTTATACTGTGCAATTGTGTTCTTCATGTATAATTGTTGATGTTAATGAATGTGTATGGGTGTTCATTGGTATAAAGGAACATTAATAATTACTTGGTTGAGAAACACAAACTAAGTAGAGTAAGTGGTTAGGTGTAGTCCACGAACATAAGTATTGGTGAAAAGAAAGTGTTCGGTGGTGCCGCACCTCGCCAAGCGCAGTTGAAAGACTACCACCGGCCTGGGGGCGTGACAGGTGGTATCAAAGCTGGCTGATGACCGGGTTGACGATGAAGTGTTGATCCCGCTGCAATATCATGGCAGGTGGTATCAGAGCTAGTCTGAAGACTTGGAGGAGTCTTACAAGAAGCTAGGTGAAGCAGGTGTATATACACTTGACAGTTGAAGATAGTGAAGTAGGTACTTGCAGGTGAAGGAAGTTGTTTCACATACAAGTGGAACAAGAGTTGGTTCAGGTTGCAGGCAACTTGGTGAAGTTGTTGGATGGTCGAAACTAGATTACAAAGAATAAGGAAGCTGTTAGCAATGGCACCTAAATCTCAAGCTAGGTCTAGTCACGGTGCGAAGGATGCTACTATGGCATTCATTGAAAAAGTGTTGGAAAAGATGGAGGACTTAGAAGCTTTCTAGACTAAGAAGATGGACTTGGTCGAGAGAGATCAAGAGGCCAATTCGAAGATGAGGGAAGAGCTCGAGGAACTCCGGACTCAACACGAGTACACTGATATTATGTGTACACAACTTGAAGTAAGGATCAAGGAGATTGAAGAGGCAAGAGACCGGGGTCTTGCAAAGATCGTGGACTTGCAGAAATCTCTTGACGAAGCTAGAGACGAGATCCAGGTGTTGAAGAGGGCCATGAAGCATAACTGAGGTGGAGGAGTGCCTCATGTGAAAGTCAAGGAATCGGAATCTTATGATGGTACAAGGAGTGCAAAGACTCTTGGCAACTTTCTATGGGACATGGAGCAATACTTGGAACGATTGGGTCTATCTGATGATGAGACGAAAGTGAAGGTAGTTGCTCAGTTCTTTACAAAGGATGCTAAGATGTGGTGGCGAAGACGGATGGATCAGATTGCCAATGGCAGTGCTGGTGACATTACTTCATGGGATGAAATGAAGAAAGCTTTGCAGACCCATTTCAATCCTCAGGATGAAACGTGGGAAGCAAGGATGAAGATAAAGTTCATAAAGCAGATAGGAAACCTTCAGACATATCAACAGGAGTTTGCAAGTGTGGTTCTGGAACTTCCTGACATGGAGGAGAGGGACAAGGTGTTCAATTTCATCATTGGATTGAAGCCTTGGGCACGCAATGAAGTGAAGACGCAGAAGATTAGAACACTTGAGGAAGATTTTGTTGCTGTGGACAGGTTGGTGGAGCATTATGATGAGACTTCTGATGATAGAAAGAAGAAGTCCGATAAGTCGAAGGAGAAGAAGAAGGATGATGCTTCGAAATCAGATGATAAGTCGAAGACGAAGAAAGCCTTAAAGTGTTGGATATGTGTTGAACCACATACGGTGAAGAATTGTCCTTCCAGACCGAAAATGGCTGCGATTTCACAATCTAATGCGAAGAATGAAGAAGCTTCTGTGGGTATGATGCAGATACTTGGTGCTGCGCTGCTACAGAGGTGATATCTCAGAGGGATCCTAAGAGGAACGAGTTGGAGTATGTTCAGATGAAGGTTGAGGGTGCTGATATACTCACTATGGTGGATAGTGGGGCTACTCACAACTTCATGGGAGAAGATACTGCGAGAAGGATTGGGCTGAAATTTGTACCGATGAAGGCACAAATGAAGACAGTCAATTCTCCTCCTGATTGTGTTCTTGGTGTAGCTGAAAAGGTGGACACAACACTAGGTGAGTGGACAGGGAAGGTCGACTTCACTATAGTGCGGATAGATGACTATGAAGCTGTGTTGGGAATGGAATTCTTGAAACAATTCAATGCTATGATCATTCCACATTTGAAGAGGTTGTACATTTACGATGGAAGGGAAGATGTACCCATTGGAGTACCAACAATTGGAGTGACAAAGCCTGATTGTAAGTTGGCAGTAATGCAAATGGAGGATGAGAAGCGGATGGAAGATATGAGTAAGCGGCTGTCTATGGTTGAGACAAAGCTTACCGAGCAGTCATTGGTCATCAGGACACTTTCTAATAGTATCTTGGATTTGTCAAGATGGCTAGAAGTGGTCGAGGATGATGATGATGATGATGATGAGGCATATGTGAGGCCGAATGTCCAGGAGGAGGATCGGGTCACTTATCTATAGAGGATGGAGATAGAAAATCCTGACAGATGGATTGAGTTGATTAGTGAGGGTGAGCCTTCAGGCTCTACTCCCTCCACATCTTCTTAGATGGGAAAGAAGATGGGGCTCATTGTTAGCTGCTCATGGCAATGAGTCCTTAAAACAGATTGAGCAGATATGACAGTTGGTGCAGGGATGGTTTGGCATCAAGCATCATGACATGTTGTAGATGGGATGGAGTTTCCATGGACCTGAGCATGGGCGAGATTATTGGTGAGTCCGGGATGTGGCAGAATCTGAGATAAACTGGTGAAGGCATAAGGATGGGCATTCTTATGATTTGAGCATGACAGTTGGACTGATCACCCGACTAGTTCAAGTCATGATGGCTAGCAGTGTACCAGAGAGATGTTGACATCAGGCAGGTAGGAAGGATGACAGTTCACAGGATGAGGACGACACATGATGGAGATGGGAATTCTACATATGTTGTAAGGATGTTTACAGTATGTGGAGGAGTTGACATCATGGACCAAGGATGAGATAGATATTGATGATCTTGGTGGATTGTTGCTAGGATGGTATGTTGTTGAGGATGACAACGACTTCAGGTGGAGGAGGATGTAAGGACCTGCGGTTCCACTAGAGGTGCGACCACGTTCAACAACGAACGAGCAGTTGGAGAAATGTGATGAACGAGCTCAGACTTAGCGTGCGAAGGTGTCAAGTAAAAATGCGAGCACATGAAGGAGAGCGAGGTGTTTTTATATGCGTGGGAGAGTGGAGGATTGCCCACGGGCCAACCCATACTTGGAAGCAAAGCCAACGAGTATTTGTGATGGAGTAGGGGCATGTTGTAGCGTTGAGGACGAGTCAGCCGGGTAGACCAACTCGCCCTGCCACTCGTATAAGTATGTGTTGCGTGGATGGCATTTGAGCATCAGATCTTCGACTTCGAACAAGAAGAACAAGGCGCAGTTCAAGAGATACAAGTGCGAGTTTGGGAGTGCATCTCTATGCGCCCAAGCTTGGACGAAGGCACACAGTGAACAGACGGTGTATCGGGTGAAGGCGTTGGGCGAGGAGCGCCCACTGGTCGAAGAGTAGGGTGTGCACGGGTGTGGGCGCCTGGTTGTGCGAAGGAGCACCCGACGGTTGAACAAAGGCGTGGGCGCCCGGTTTGTGCAACAACTTGGCATGGGTTCTTGGGCAACTCGGGTGAGCTCCCGCTCGTCGTGTGAAGGCAAACACGGAGGTGGAGAAGGGGACTCGGGTGAAGTCGCCGGCCCACCGTGCGAAGGTAAACAAAGGGTGTCTTGGTGATTTGGTGGAGTCACCCGCCCGTCGTGCACGAAGACAAGGTTCGATTGTGAAGTGCGGAAGGCAGCTCGTGTGAGGGCGCGCCTGCCCGCCTTGGGAAAGGAAATCTTGGCTATCACACGGGGGTGCGATGATGATGCAAATTTAGCTAAGTATGAAACTTAGGATTTCCAAGTATACTTGTAAAGCATTGTAACTTTGTAAAGACTGTATAATATATTATTGGGCAGACTCATTGTTCAGCGAGTTGCCCCTCCCTTTATATTGTGCAATTGTGTTCTTCATGTATAATTGCTGATGTTAATGAATGTGTATGGGTGTTCATTGGTATAAAGGAACATTAATAATTACTCCATATATGTATATACCTAGTGTATACATTTATGATTGTGCATATTCTTATGTATTTATGAATTTGAATCTAGGCAATAAAAGGATCACTACTGCTTTACTTTTGTTTCACTTTTCATTTTATCGCTTAGGGTTTTTTCTTCCATGATAGTAGGTAGGTAGGGAGGTTCAGAGGTGGGTTTTTCTTCCATCATAGTAACAAGTTTAGAGGTAGTTGTTAGATTATCAAGAAATTCTTTTGCGTTGAGATTTTGATTGACAACTGAAACGAAGAACTGTAATTTTTCCTATGTTTTATTTATCGCTGATATATGTTTTAAAATAAAATTAAAATATTCATTAAATAAAAACAGTAATATTAGTCATAATAAAAGAATAAAACATCAATAGTTTTGTTCTTGATATTAGTATGAAGGTTTAGAGCTTAGCATAGAGTTGATAAAACATTAATAGTTTTGTTTTTGATATTAGTAGAAAGTTTAAAGCTTAGCATAGAGTTGATATGTTCTACTTCAAATAATATATATATATAGATAAATAAAATAAATTTTGATTTTCATATTAAGTAATAATTTTATTAAAAGTCATAGTGCAATTCAATTGGTTTGTCATGAAATACAATGTATTTTAGATTCAACATCAAATCCAAGAGATATAACATAATTCTATATAGAACTAAAATAATGAAAATTAAAAAATTATCTTATATTATTTATAATAAATATTCATAATTATATATATTAAATAAAATATTAAGTTCATAAATATTAATAATTAAATAACTAAATTACCATTAATTTTTAAAGGACACATATGTCAAAATAAATTCTCTTTAGTCCTGGTGGTCAGTCAACACCTATAAAGGCGAACCACCTAACGCCTTGTAAATCATTATCTAAGTATTTAAAATAATAATATATATTTTTTATACGCATAAATGTATTTCAACGAATTTTAGTGGACTCTAGTAACTCCGGTTTTCCAATATTTTTATCAGAAGATCCCTCAAAGTAAGACCCCACTCCGTAGCAAAATTTTATAAAATTCATCCCAAACTAATTATTTTTAATTTTTCACGCATTAATATTGAAACTCTTATCCCGCTTATTTTTAATTTTTCACGCATTAATATTGAAACTCTTATCCCGCTTGCAGGTCACTGGAAACCCTGTGTCTCTGTTTAAATAGACAGACGTTGGCGTGGATTACTAGAACTGTCGGAAAAGTCGGCTGGGAACTTTCAGAGTTGTGGGTAAACATATGAACCATAACTTTCCACGCAATATAGCCACGCAATCCAAGCAATGGTTCCAGGTTTGTCTGTATAAACAACTTTAAAGGTCAGAGACTCAGAGTCCTGAGTTGGATTGACCCATTCGAAGCCTGAAACCATTCGACCATTGTTGCTGCGATTGACTTCGGTGGAAAAATTCCCATTGTTGTTGCTTCCAGGAGGAAAAAAGCCATTCACTGCTATTGATACAGGTTCTCCCCTATCATTAACATTAATGCACTTTAACGTTGCATGAAATTTTCAAATGGAAAAAAAATCGAAATTGAAATCTATAATGCACTTTAATGTTACATGAATTTACAGATGGAAAAAAATCGAAAATGAAATCTGTACATGAGTATGTGGTAAAATGCTCAAGGGAACTGAAGTGCCGGATGTAAATTGTAATATCCAGTCTCATGGTCTCTAAAATTGTTTTCTATTTTGTACTATATTTTGTAGTATATTTTTTTCAGAAGAAAAAGCGTGATTTATGTTATATCAATAGTATATAATGGATCTTTTTACATTAATTGTCATGACCGCTAGGCGCAGACATAAAACAACATCGTTTCAAAATAGACTGCATCGTTCAGGAAGAAAACATAAAACAGGAAAATTGGGAGTGCATATGAGGATGTAAAAACATGGATAATCATAGTGCGATTCGGAGATCATATTGGGATCATTGTCCGGGGAGAACCGCAGGTGGCCGAGCATGAGTCGAGTCATCACAGATGGAATCGAACAGGGAGCAGATGCCGGGGGTGATAGATAGGAATGGATTTTTGCAAGAGTCAAAAATCCGACGATTCCTCCATCGCCAAATGTGCCAGACCGTGATGATGAGGAGAGGGTGGAGTTTGGCAGTCCGAGATGACCAGCATATGAATGCCTCCCGAACAGAATTAAATAGGACATGAGGGAAGCAGTAGAGGCGTGCAAGATCGCGCCATAGTTCCTGGGACAGACAGCAGCTGAAGAAGATATGGAAATTTGTTTCGATGTCTGATACACAAGCTGAGCAGTAGCTGGGACCGTGCCATGATCTTTTTTGCAGGTTGTCCCAGGTTAGGTTCCTGTTGTAGAAGAGGAGCCAAGCAAAGAAAATCATGCGTGGCGGACAACCAGTTTTCCAGAGAGAAGAGGGGAAAAGCTGGGCATGAGCAGGTGCCATAGTTTGAAAGAAATCAGAGTAGACATCCTTGACCAGAATGGAGGTGGAGGACCCAGTAGATGACCATCGGAGTGTGTCAAGGGACCCGCTTCGAGCTATCCCAACGGCCTGGAGAGAGAGGATAACTTGTGTCCAAATCGGCACGAGTGTGGGCGGCAGACTGAGCTGTGCGGCAGTCTTCCAGGCAGGGGTGGCACCATGCCATTTCTCGATGATGTGGTCCCATGTGAAGTGGCCCTGGTGATGAAGAGCAGCGGTGATGTGTTCAGGGAGGAGAAAGCTGCATTTGGAGGCAATCGGATCCATGCCAAGGAGGATCTGTGAGCCGGAATGGATATGCCACTTGAGCTTGGAGATGAAAAAAGATTCAACAGATTTGAGACTGCGCCAGATGGCAGAGCCCCCCCCAATGCCAATGACACCCCCGCGATACCAGAAGAGGAGCGAGCGTCCGTTGAGGTATTTTGTCCGGATCAAATTGCTCCATGGACCTGTTCCAAAAATGCCCCTGTGGAGAGATTTGCAAATGAGGGCGCTGCCAAAGATGCGTAGGTCCGTTAGGCCCCAGCCGCCCAAGTGTTTAGGGACAGTAATCCGGTTCATTCTGGCGAGATGAAATTTAGATCGGTGTTTGCTGCCACCCCAGATGAAGTTTGCTGTGATAGATTGTAACTTCTTGATGATGCCAGTCGGAAGGTAGAACAGGTGTGCCCAGTACACCGCGAGCTGCATGAGGACTGACTGAGAGAGGATGACACGGCCAGCAAGGGAGAGGTGGCGGTATTCCCAGGCAGAGATACGGGTGTAAAAACGGTCAATGAGCTAGTCCCAGTCATGATTTGAAAAGCCAGAGGGCTTGAGATGATAGCCAAGGTATCTGAGACCAAGAGAGAGAGGGGCCGCTGTTATGTCAAAAACCTGGGCAATCCATTGAACCGTGTCCAAATCCACATCATTGTGGTATAAAATGGATTTTGTTTTGTTGATAAAGAGACCTGAGGCACAGTGGAAGCGGTCAAGGATGGCCTTATAGCATATCCAGGAGCGTTTACAAAGCATGGCGAACAGGAGAACATCGTCCACGAAGAGATTGTGAGATATTTGTACCTGTCGGCAGATATTTACCGCTTTGATGTGTCCCTCGTTCACAGCTTTGTTGATGTGGAGGCTCAGTGAGTTGATAACAAGAATGAACAGCAGGGGCGACAGAGGGCAGCCTTGGCGTAGACCGCGGTGAGCCTGAAAGAAAGGAGAAGGAAGACCGTTTACGATGACAGCATAATTGACATTTGAGAAACATGCGTTGATCCACCTAATGATTGGAGGGCTTAATCCGATCTTTGCCAGCAGGCATTCCAGAAAGCCCCAGTCGATGCAATCAAAGGCCTTGTGAAGGTCGATTTTCATAATAGCCGCTACCTGTTTTCGGACATGTAGGGAGAAAAGGCATTCCTGAGTGATTGCCACAGCATCCAGAATACTTCTGCCGCGGAGAAAAGCGTATTGGTCAGTGGACAGTGAGGCGGCCAGATAGACTTTGATGCGTTCAGCAATGACCTTCGTAATGATCTTAAAGGTGATATTACATAGGGAAATCGGGCGGAAATCCTTGAACGTGAGGGGGTCAGCGTTCTTAGAAATCAGGGCAATGAGCGTGGAGGTGGTGTGCGGGTGGATGGCACCAGTAAGTCTGGAGGACTCAACAAGAGAAAGGATATCCGCCTTGAAGATATCAAAGAAATGGAGGAAGAACTCGATGGTCCAACCATCGGGTCCAGGGCACTTATCTTTTTGAAAAGATCGCATGATGCGAAGGAGCTCTTCTTCGGAGACAGGTTGATAGATGGAATTGTTTGCATCATTGTCAAAAATGGTGGGCGCCAGCTCAATGCCCCACAGATAGTCCGTGAAGTCGACGTTATCCCTGCGCCGGAACTGAGCCTGGAAATGGGAGACAGCCTCACTGGAGATGTCCTGTTGAGATACAAAAGTGTCACCCTGAGCGTTCTGTATTTGCCAAATGGCATTCTTGGATCGGCGAGAGGAGGCAAAGTTATGAAAAAACTTTGTGTTTTTGTCTCCCACGCACAGCCAAGTGGCTCGGCTCTTCTGTCGCCAAAAAGCTTCTCGTCTCTTGAGGATAGAGGATCGCTTGCCCTCGAGCGATTGGATGCGGGATCAGCAGTCGAAGGAGAGAGGAGTGCCGTCGGTCTGCAGCATGAGATGGTCAATCTCGCGTTGAATGAGGAGAAGAGCCCGACGGTCCAAAAATTTCCTCTCCGCATCCCATTTCTTAACAAAATTTTTAATAATCCGAAGTTTATGGCAGAAAGGCAGAGAAGGTCGTTCAGCCGAAATCCGAGCCCAAGAGGAAGAGATAAGAGTGTCGAAGGCGGGATCCTAGAGATGAGAGCAATTGAATTTGAAAGGGTAGCCCTTTCTTCCGCTGCGATCCATCCAAGAAAGGGAAATGGGCCGGTGGTCGGAAATCATAATATTTACATTGGCGAGGCGAGGCATCCCCAGAGAGTCGATGACACTCACATGTGCCAAAATTCTGTCTAGGCGTTTTGCAATGAACGCATTACCAGTTCTGCCATTTGACCAGGTGGGCAGCAGCTCGCATGGGGCAATGTCAATAAGATTGTGACAGAGGAGCTCGTTCTTAAAGGATTCCGCCAGGGAGTGATGGTGTCTGCATGGGCCCCAACATTCATTGGAGTGAAGAGTGAGATTGAAGTCGCCTGCAATGACCAAGTGTTCAATCTCAAAGACGGCTGAAGAGAAGAAAGAAGACCAAAACTGATTCCTGTTCTTGTAAGGCGCATATAAGTTGAGAATGTTCAGAGGGATATCAAAGCCTCTGATAGCAGCAGAGATAAAAATACCAGCAAAGCATTTGTAAGCCTTTGCTCTGACCCGGGAGGGGTCCCAAAGGGTTGCAAGACCGCCTGAGAGGCCATCGGCATCGGTGGCCACCATGTGCCAGGATGGCAAGAGCTTTTTGAAGTAATTGAGGGAGGCCTCACGAGGGCGCATAGTCTCCTGGATGAGGATGATGTAGGGGCGAGAGGATAGAAAGAAGTCTTTGAGCGTTAGAAATTTGGGGTCAACGCCAAGGCCCCGAATGTTCAAGGATATGATAAAATTCATTTGGAAGGCTCGCCAGCCAGGTTTGCTCTAAGGGGCTGTGAGGCAGAGAGATCGTGGATGGGAACGTCGATAAGAGAGAGGTTTCGGACGCCATGTTCGGTGACCGTGGTTCGGCCCCGGAAATGTCTGCTTCCTCCGCGGGTCTTCTTTCGGACAGTGATATTTTTGGCCGAATTTGGGCTGATGAGGGGAGAGCCAAGGGGTTTGTGGATGGTGAGGGGTTCGAGTTCAAGGGATTTGCGGGAGAGGAAGATGTCCAGGTTGCTGTCAAGACAGTTAATGGGGGAAGACGAAGGGGAATTTGCAGGAGTGACCGAATTGCAGATGCCCTTTCCTTTGAGGAGGGTCTTGTCCGGGGAGGGGGAGGAGGAAGAAACGGGCATGGGGGAGGTATTGAAAGAGAAATCGTTGATGGATAAAGGGGGG
>APFE031687251.1:106370-123584 GCA_000404065.3 Pinus taeda | reverse complement strand
TTTTTTCGTTTGTAAAGAATTCCCCCTATGGTGTTTTGGGTGTTCCATGGGATTTGATTGTTATGAGATAAATTCCTCCAACAGTCGATGGCAAAAGGGCATTCAGTAAAGAGATGATGCATTGATTCTTCCGCAGCTAAGCAGTTAGGACATCGAGAGGGGCCATTGATTACCCTCTTTTGCAAATTTTTGGCTGTGAGGACTTTCCCTTTGAGGAGGGTCCAAAGAAAAAACTTGATTTTTGGAATTGCCTCAGATTTCCAAACCACCTTCCAGTGGTTCCAACTTGGCATGGGGAAGTTGATGTTGCAAATGTAATGGTGAGTAGCTTGGATGGTGTAAGAGGATTCGGATGGGTCCCAACGAAACCCATCAAGATCGTTCTTTTTGACAGGGGTTATACTGTGCAAATGGGGTTGAAGGGTAGAAAGACTTGCGTTAAGGCCATTGGGTATGGCTGGGAAGGCCCAACCTGACCAAAGAAGGGTGTGAGGATCCCATTGGGAGATCTGGTCCAGGAAGTGTATGCCTTTTCTTTCAAAAAAGGAAAGGATAGGGTGGAATCCCCCATGTCGGTTTATTGGCTGCTGACCCATGATTCTGTCAGCTCCAATATTGATGCTTGCACCTCCCTTGGGGATTTTATAAGTATTTTGAGCAATTAGTAGAATTGCTCTCTTGCATAATCGCCAAATTTTGGAGAAGTCTCTATTGGGAATATCTTGATCAAGAAGCTGTTGTCTAGGAAAATTAAGATATTTAATTTCCATAATTTTTTTCGACCATGCTGGGAGTCTAGTAATGAGTCTCCAGACAATTTTTCCTGCAAAGTCTAAATTGAGAAGTTTAGGAGATCTAATTCCAAGACCTCCTCGGTCTTGGGGCTGGATCACCTGCTTCCAATTAATCAAGTTAAATTTCTTTTTGTCATTTTTCCCCCCTACCATAGGAATTGGCGAAGGACGATTTCCATTTTGTTTTGGAAGGAGGCCGGAGCTTGAAGAAGAGAAGAATGATATAGGGGGAGGGAATATATACCTGACTTGAGAAGAATGAGGCGACCAGCTGGGTTGAGCCAAATGGATCCCCACTACTGTATTTTTCTTTTCATTTTGTCGAGTACTGTGTCCCAAACTTCTGCTCTCAAAGGTCCAGCACTTACAGGCACACCCAAGTAAGAGAAGTGAGTCCAATCATACTTGCAAGTGACTTCAAAGATGTTGGCGATATTGTGGAGCACCTGTATTGTTGTTTTCCAACCATATATGTAGCTTTTCAAATTATTTACCATTCCGCTAGAGTAGCTCATGTATTTGTCAAGGAGAGTTTTGAAGTGCTTGGCTATTGTAGTGGAGGCCCCTCCAATCAGTAGGGTGTCATCACCAAATTGTGAATGATTTATGCTCTTGACCCCGTCCCCAAATTTTATTCCTGTGATTAAGCCAACCCTCCGATTGAAGTCCAATGCCCTGCTAAAGGATTCAACCATTAGAATGAAGAGATAAGGAGAGAGAGGGCAACCTTGTTGGAGGCCTCTAGAGGATTGCAAAGCTTCTCCAAGTTTGCCATTTACAAGAGGGGAGATCCATGGCCCTGAAATGCAGGCTCGAATGAGGTTGAGAAAGCGGTCATCAAATCCCATCTTCTTCAAAGCTACCAAGAGGAAGGAGTGTCTCACTCTGTCAAAAGCATTGGCCAGATAAAGATTGAGAATAAACCCTTTCTCATTTCTGGTTTGACTCGAGTGGATGGCTTCTTGCACAAGTAAATGGAATCAGTTATCTGTCTGTTGGCTAAGAATCCCCCTTGATTTTCAGAAATCAGGGAGGGGAGCAAAGGCTTTAGGCGAGTAGCAATGATTTTTGTCAAGATTTTATAGGAGGAGTTACAGAGTGATATGGGCCTGAAACGAGCAAAGGAAGATGGCCTGTTTTCTTCGGGGATAAGTGATAGATGAGTGGCATTGGTATATCCTCCTATTTTTCCTTATCGTTGGATCCAATTGAGCATTTTTGTCAAGTCCTTTTTAATAATTCCCTAGAATGCTCGATAAAAGCAAATGGGAAAGCCATCCGGTCCCAGGGCTTTATCAGGTTGAACAGTCCAGATAGATCTCCTGATTTCCCCCTCATCTATCTCCTTGCTTAAAATGTCATTCATTTCCCTGCTTATCCCTATTGGGAGATGTTGCAATAAATCTGTATAATCCTCTGCTTCCTTTGTTTCAGTTAGCAGGTCACGATAATGATCTGTAACAGCTCTACGAATGGCTTCTTGAGTGCTTTTTCTATCACCTTCAGCATCTAGGATGGAGCTTACAATATTCCTTATCTTTCTGGCTGTCACTTGCTTGTGAAAAAAGGCTGAGTTCTTGTCACCCCCTTGTAACCATAATTGTCTCGACTTGAGCCTCCATTTTGTTTCCTCTTCTCTGTTAACTCGGTATAGCTGTAAGTAGAGTTCATTCTCTTGCTGTTTGTTCTCTTGGGAAAGGCCATTTTCCTCTATTGCTCTTTGAATGCTCTCTAGATTTTTCTTAATTTCTTTTTTTACCTTCTCTAGTTCTTGATACTTTGTTTTAGCCCATTATTTTATGGCTTGTTTTGTTTTCCGTAGTTTTGTTTCCCAAATGAAACTGGGAGAGCCTTCCACGTGTTGGATCCAAGAGCTGTAAACAATTCCTGCAACTGCTGGTATATCTTTCCAGAGAGAATTGTATCTGAAAGGGATGGGCCCAAGGGGCCTATGATTTTCCAGCGTTAGAGTTATTGGGAAGTGATCGGAGGTAGAGCACATTAGGATGTTAGCATATATGACGGAGAAAGCAGAGAGAAGTGTAATATTGATGAGAATTCTATCTAATCGCTCCATGATGTTACCAACACCCATCCTGCGGTTGTTCTAGGTGTATCTACCGTTTTGGAGGGACATCCATAAGATCATGCTCCTGCATGATATTTTCCAACTGTATTCTATATGGATCAGGTGTAAAATTGCCTCCCATTTTCTCATTGGTGCAGAGGATTAAATTAAAGTCACCTCCTAGAATAATGTTAGTGTTCTCTTTTGCATCCAGACTGTCTTTTAGATCATGCCAACAACTATCCTTATCTCTATTGTGGTTCGGCACATAGATGTTGTAGATGATAATGGCTTGCTGATATGCTTTATTTTCCAGAGTTGTTTTGATCTAATGTTGATTTATTGCTTTCGAAATACAGTTCCAGATATCTTGATTCCAAATTGTTACTATTCCTCTTGAGGCTCCTCTTGCCTCACTAATGCTTCCTCTATACTGTCTCTGCTACTCAATGACTTTACTCATTTCCTTGTGGTTTTGTTTTGTTTCTTGTAACATAATAATTCCCGGCTTCTCAGAAATGATAAGATCCCTTAGGGATGCTACCTTAGAGGGGTGCCCAAGTCCCCTGATGTTCCAAGATAATATTTTCATCATTAGATATGCGGTGTGCGGGGAGGTGCTCGCCCCCCTTGGTCCTTGTTGATTGCTTCTTTGTCATGCTATCCCAGGATATAAGTTTCTATGGGTGTCTGCGTTCCCATTGCTATGTCCTTTTGTGTGTTCTCATCCCTATGCTGCTTTGCAGATTTCTTGCCTGGGCCAGGTTTCTTGGAGGGTTCACTAAAACCCCCGTGATCTTTAGATGAACTTGTGGTAATTCTATTGAGGGGAGGATCAAGGGGAGGCTGAGAGGAAATAATAAGAGGCAATGAGGATTCGATAGAGTCATGGCGTTGGCTTTTAGGGAGAGGGGGCTCCTGGGGATCAGGGGGGAGAGGACAGAGAAGGGGTTGGATGAGGGAAGGGTCTGAGGACAGGAGAGGGGAGGTGGCTTAGAGGGAGCAGGGGAGGAAGGGGTGGGATGGGCTGCAGAAGAGGTCGAAGGGCCTGAATCAAGGGGAGCTTTTACTGAAGAGACCATTTTCTTTTTTTTTTACCATTTCCCATTGTTCTTCTTGTGATCCATTTTCTACATCAATAAGCTTAGTGCATTTATTGGCAAAGTGGCCATATTCGCGACATACCTTACACTTAAAGGGGATCTGCTCATAATCCAGTTGCTGTATGTGACTCCAGTCATCCACTTTAAGTTTGATGGCTTCCGAGAGGCCTTTGCCGAGGTCCACTTCAATGCAGATCCGCGCATAGGCTTGCATATTTTCTTTTGGTTCACTGCGATCAATATATTTTTCGACTGCATTCCCAATAGCGCGAACTGATTCATCTCCTTAGCAATGAAGAGGGAGGTGAGGGAGACGGACCCAGACTGGGACAGAACTAGGAACATCCAGCTCTGGATCAAAATTTGGGGTCCATTTGTTGAGATACAGGCCCCTTGAGTCCATGAAATAGGGCCCATTTCTGAAGATTAAATCCTTATCTTCTTTAGTTTCAAAGTGGAAGGTGAAGTACCCTTTCCCGCAGAATCTGATGGAGATTTTCCCTTGTATTTTGTCGGACTAGTTCCTTTCAACCCATCTTTGAACAGCGTTTGGAGATGGCCAGAGGCCCGTGAATTGACCTATAAGTCCTCTTTCTGCCAGGGAAAGGGCAGCCATGCGTGGGAGAACTGGGGGCAGGCTAACCTCCTGAAGAACATCCAGCATTTTGATAAATTTTGAGACTGCTGGTCGGGGGCACTATGGGGGCAACGATTTAATCAGTGTTGAAAAAGCCCGCTGAGGATTGATCCCCTCTGGTGGATCTTCGGGAGGGGCCATGGAAGAGGTTGAAGCTCAGTGTCCTGCGGTGTGATCCTAGGTCTCACGCCGCTGCAGCTCGGGCACGTTTGATTACGAAGTCCATTTATCTTTTATCTTTAAAGTGTGAAGAAGATGTGTAATTATTTTATGTAAATGTAGATCTTAAATAAAATATTTAAATATTGGTAATTAATATATTTCAATATCAAGTTCATATATATCTATATCCTTCCATGCTCAATAGACTAGTGGGTTGAGACATGATGTGTGTGTGTGTGTTTTGCTCAAAAGAGGATATGTGTATCATGGTGTGTGTGTGAGAGAGATTGGCGTGTCACCCAAAATCAAGGAGATGTATAATTTCTTCCATGCTCAACATGGAGTTGACATAGAGAACAAGTGCATATCCATCTTAAATAGCCCAATTCTATTCAAGCTCTAAGAGGGATAAAATCTCTTTATATGAAATCTTTTCTTCAAGTTTTGCACTCTAAAAGAGGTTTTCACCTCAAGAGATTTGATCACTTTAGATATTTGATAGAATCGTCGTTAAGGTGGTATAATGTATACCATAAATTCTCAAGCTCTATGTGGCTATTGTCCTATGTTTACCTTAATTAAATAAATCATATATAAATTTATTCAATCATAAAAAATAAAAATAAAAATACATGCAACAGTCCTACATATAGCTAAAAACTCATAAACACCATACAATGATAATTACATCCTCAAATTAGTGTTTCGTTTAAATATTCCAAGCTTATATGGAAACCTAATCTTCTTGCCTAAACTATTGTACTAATTGTAACTTGGCTTTGGCCCACTTCTCATATTTGGATTTTCTCTTGATCTCTTGAATCTTCTTAGTGTACAAAAAAGTGTTTCTTCAACCCCTCTCGTCTGGTCCTATTTATGCTTTAAAAGAGATAACTAATCTCCTCTATTCTAGAAACTAATTTTGCGAATTTTAGCAACCAATATTCTTAATCCTAGCAACCACCTTATCTCAACAATGAGATATACAACTAAGATTAAATCGAATTTAACTGGATAATCTTCTAGAGTCTCTAGAATATTTCATTTAGATTTCTATGGCTAAGAGAATATAGGGAATTCATATTTCATTTCTATTTATTCAAGTGAATTTAAATCTGGTATTTTTTCTCACTTTTACTAAGTGGTCACTAGAACTTGTCTCCAATTATTTCTCACATGTTCACACCTAACTTATGTAAGAAGCTCATATTTGCGGCATACTTCTCAACACTACCTCTTAGGGAGGAAGGAATTCTGCATTAATTCGTCTCTCTTTGAATGCTTCAAGCTTCCCTTTTGCTAAGGGTTTGGTGAAATATCAAATAACCTATTAATTTGTGGATACATACTAGAGTTTCATTGCTCCCTAATGAATCTTGTCTTCTGTGAAGTGATATCAGGTTTGTATGTGCTTGAATGAATAAGTAAACATTAAATTCTTAGGTATTTTGATATAACTCCAATTCATAACAGTAGATCATCATGTGATCCAAATCCTAATCAAATAAATGTGCAAGGAACTTGTGAATCCAAATGGCCTCATAGCTCGTTGTACTAATTGCCATATATTCTACCTCTATTGAGCTAAGTGCCATGGATTTCCACTTTCTATTGAACCAAGACATATCATCATTGGTCCCAAACTAAAGCAACCTTCCATGCTACTCTTTCTGTCTATTGCACTATGTAGGTCTTAACCTAGTATAGCTAATTGTTGCAAATAGATTGTTAATAACATAGAAAAGATGAAATGACTAACACACCCATTGACACAAATATTTTACCTTGGAAACCCAAATTGGGAAAACCAATTTTTTTTTTTAATAATTCTTCTTTAGAATTACAAAAACACAGGCTAAACCACCATGCACCAAAAAATCACTTAAAAGAAAAAATTGTGCTTAATAATGCATGCAAGTAGTGATGAAAAGAATACAACACATAGCCAACATTCTCACACTTATTGTTTTCTTTGAATATAGGGAGTTGCAAGAGTACATGGTCAACAAGGAAATAATGTTCATTGTTTCTATACACCAAGAGAACTTCTGGGTGCTCATATTGTAATGATGACTTCTTTGTTGAAATAATGCCACTTTATCTATTATCTTAAAACATTATCTTAAATTCAATGATAGTCATTTTGCCCATCATTGCCATATTATTCAATGTATACAATAAAAATACAAAACATTATTGCTACTATATTATAATAGATTAGCTTCTTTGTTCATTGAGAAGATTATCTCAAAATTAGTAATACTAATTCAAGGAATCATCATCATGATTCAATACATATTACGAAATATGATAAGATCATAAATGTTATTCTTAACAAATAGGTGCCTACCAGATAATTTAATCTATTTTTGTGTCACGTGGTAGAAATGTTGTAACGTAACCTAATGTCTAAATATTTTGTCTAAATATTTTTACTCAGTCAAAATCAAATAATCATATATTTTTACACAGACAAAACAAAATAAAAATAACTTTACATTAAAATAAAAATAACTTTAAATTAAAATAATAAGGTAAATTTGACATGGTTAAGTTACTGCTGGTTTTTGAGCTCCAAGTTTATGAGAACCCATGGTATTGATCCATGGTATTCATATGGAATATAGTTTATTTAAAGGAGGAAATTAAATGATCCATCTTAACTCTAGATATACCAAGGGCCTAGAGTGATCAAATGTCTTGAGATGCAAACCTCTTTTAGAGTGAAAAGAGATTTAATCTCTCTTGCCTCTTGGTAGATCCAAAATTAAAATGAATCTATATTGATTTAGATAATCCCCTACACTTATAACATCAACACTAAAAATCCAATCAAATATAAACAATTTCCAAAAATTTACGTTTTAATATCATATTTTCATACCAAGAATTAATAGATTTAATTATTTTAACAAAAACATAATTTTATGTATAAATAAATATATTCCACCATCTATATATAAAGAATTTGAAAATACATAAAGCAATTTATTTAACCCAAAAAAATTATAAATAAATATATTATTAATATTTTATTTAAAAAACATTTATCAATAATTCTACTATACATGATTTATTTTCAAAAGGTTATAAATAATTATATTAATACTATTTTATTTTCAAAAATTATAAATAATTTATCTTAAAAAAACTATAATTTTTTTAATATTTTTTTTTAAATAAATAATTTTATTAATAAAAATACGCTATGATCAATGAGTAAGCAGTGGCATGAGCCTAGAGTATGCTCTAAAACTGCTTATGTTTGGCTAAAAGCTCGTTTTAGTGGAACATAAAGAAACAAGTTAAGGACCCAAGGCCTAGAGACATGTCGCAGGGGAGAAACCCTCTCTTCCACCAGCAGGTTATTCTAGGTGGCCTGTTTTTCTTTGAATAACAGTGATGAGTCAACCTACATTGATAACAGCTAAAAATGACTGTTCTTACTATTACTAATTTAACAACAAAATTATAATAAGTTTTCCCAACTGTGAAAAAAAATAAACATTAACAAATTTATAATATTTTATGAAATATGAATGCACACGGCCATGTCATAAGAATCTCCAACTATTGTTTGACAATATACTTGGAATCAATAATATGAAACGAAATTTTCATTTTAAGGCACCGGAAAGTTCGCCAACCATCAACGTTCATTTCCATGATTCTCCTGTCAAATAGTTAAAGATAATATTTTATGAAATATGAATGCAAACGGCCATCTCATAAGAATCTCCAACTATTGGTTGACAATATACTCGGCATCAACAATATGAAACGAAATTTTCTTTTTAAGGCACCGGAAAGTTCGCCAACCATCAACGTTCATTTCCATGATTCTCCTGTCAAATAGTTAAAGAGCTTTCACAAGGTTCCGGTTCCTGCGGAAAAGTTGAAGATGGATATGCCAACGATGTGGGGTTCTAGATTTTTTCTGAACTCAGAAGTCTTACGAAATAGTAAGTTAAATTGGAATTCCATTGCACTATAGCTTACTAGTCATCGATTTAGTAGGTTTTCCAGCGAATGTTGTAGGACTCTACTAATTCTGGTTGTCATTTTTTTTAAATCTGAAGATCACTCAAAGTAAGACCCCACAGCTTAGCAAATCTGAAGATCACTCAAAGTAAGACCCCACAGCTTAGCAAAATTCATCGCAAACCAATTATTTCAACAATAATTTCAACGAATTTTATTGGACTCTACTAACTCTGGTTTTCAATTTTTTGTTATCGGAAGATCCCTCAAAGTAAGACCCACTCCGTAGCAAAATTGTCGGACTCTACTAACTCAGGTTGTCAATTTTTTTTAATCAGAAGATCACTCAGAGTAAGACCCCACTCCGTAGCAAAATTTTATAAAATTCATCCCAAACCAATTATTTTTAATTTTTCACGCATTAATATGGAAACTCTTATCCCGATTTCAGGTCACTGGAAACCCTCTCTCTGTTTAAATAGACAGACGTTCGCGTGGATTACTAGAACTGTTTGTGGTAAGAAAACTTTGGCAGCCGAAAAGTTATGGTAAACATATGAACCATAACTTTCATGTTTCTCGGGGCAGAGTTTTACAAAGAATATAGCCGCGCAATCCAAGCAATGGTTCCAGGTTTGTCTGTATAAACAACTTTAAAGGTCAGAGACTCAGAGTCCTGCGTTGGATTGACCCATTCGAAGCCTGAAACCATTTGACCGTTGTTGCTGTGATTGACCTCGGTGGAAAAATTCCCATTGTTGTTGCTTCCCGGAGGAAAAAAGCCATTCACTGCTGTTGATACAGGTTCTCCCCTATCACTAACATTAATGCACTTTAACGTTGGATGAATTTTCAAATGGAAAAAATATCAAAATTGAAATCTATACATGAATGCACTTTAATGTTGCATGAATTTACGGATGGAAAAAAATCGAAAATGAAATCTGTACATGAGTATGTGGTAAAATGCTCAAGGGAACTGAAGTGCCTGATGTAAATTGCAATATCCAGTCTCGTGGTCTCTGAAATTGTTTTCTATTTTGTAGTATATGTAGATGATAGGTTGCTAACAAAAAATCAATGAAAATTATATTGCATTTATAAATAAAAAGTTGAAGAAAGGATTGAGATGATAGCTTTGGGAAACTTTTACTACAATTTGTGTATAGAAGTGGCCAAACATCAAAGTATTTATTCCTCTTTTAAAAAAAGTATATTGGAGAATTGTTGAACAAGTTTGGCATGACTTTGCAATCCTCTATCCACTCCAATGGAACAAAATCCTAAACTCACATCTAAAGAAAGAAATGAATTTGAGGATGCAACCAAGTATAGACAACTTGTGAGAAATCTTATCAACCTCACCACTACGTGACCAAATATTTGACCAAATATTTCATTTGTTGTTGGAACCCTTTATAGGTTTATGCAAAACCCTTCTAAAGGGCATTGCTTTGGTGCAATAAGAGTTATAAAGTGCTTAAAAGGAACTCAAGACTTTGGACTCAAATATTCACAAGTGGATTACTTTAGTTTGATTGAATATTCCGATTCAAACTTTCATAGAGATAAGGAAAATGAAGTGTCTAGTTTAGGCTATGTTATGAGTATTGGATTAGGGGTTGTTTCTTGGAGGTGACCCAAACAATTAGTTCTAGCAGATTCCACAACAAAGGCAAAATATGTGGCAATTGTAGAAGCAATCAAGGAGATTGTGTGGCTCGGGAAAATTCTTGAAGACTTCTAGGAGAAACAAGTGAACTCTACTCCCCTTCTGATTAATAATACTTCTGAAATTAGGTTGGCCAAGAATCCCAAATTCCATAATCGAACCAAACATATCAATGCAAATCATCATTTGATTTGACATCATGTAGAGGCCAAGACTATTCATCAACAACATTGCTCCACAAAAGAAAAAAGTGTATACATCTTCATCAAAACACTTAGAAGAGAAAAGTTTGAAAGATCTAGAATGGTGCTTAGATTCACAAACACCCTTTCAAATTAAAAGAAGAAATGCTAAAGACCTAATCCTTAGAGATTGAATGAAAATTTGTAAATATGTAAAAATAAAAAAACATAAAATTAAAATAGAAAACAACTTTGAAATATAAATCTCAAAATTCACACATCTTCATATTATATAATCATGTTTATATTAATATAAAACAATCCGATTAAGTGAAAAAATTGTAAATATGTAAAAATAAAAAACATAAAATTAGAATAAAAAAACAACCTTGAAATATAAATCTAAAAATTCACAACATCCTCCATTATATAATCATGTTTATAATTAATATAAAGCAATCCTAATATAAACAATCCTCATATTATAATTATATAATCAAGTTTATATTAATATAAAGCAATTTAATTCGAGAACTACTTTCATTAGTCTTACAAAATCCAAACTCCATTGCAATGAATAAAAAATTTTAATTCTTTAAAATAAATGTTTAATTCACAAATTAAAAAAGAAGATGTTAATTTTATTACCTTATTATATAAAAATCCATCTTTTAAGTATTATTTCACTTATGTTTCTTATAAGGCATCAAATTTTGTCATACGTAGATAAAGTTTTCCAAATCACGTTTTATTGTAATATTATGTTCATGGTCATGAAGTGTATTTCATGGACGATGTTGTGACCTATGACTGGTGGCTTAACTTGAATGAGTAAGTCATCCACAACATTAAAAAATTAAATAGTTATGGATTCCCATTCATTTTATATATGGATGTTGAACCAATATATTACATGGGTCAATTAGACCTCACACTTTTTTGGATAAGGGTCTTATTCGGCGTATGGGCGTGACTACCACCATGAATGTTTTGCTCCTCACTGTCAAATGTTGAGATGTTAGAGTGAGGTCAGGAAAGAAATTCCTGGACAATGGAAATATGGTCAACACAAGATTGATAACCTATAGAATATGACACAAGAATGCAACAACAAAACAATAAGAAGAAGCATGCCACAAGAAGAATTAGTGAGATAAAACCATCTCAAACATACATAAATAAGAAAGCACCAGAGGTTAAGTGCAAATCAGTTTACAGTAAGTTACCAACATAACGCGGAATAAGGGAGCAAGGATTCAAAGTAGACATGCAAGCCATAAACCATGAACCAATTCAACATATTGCCCATATGAAAACACATATACAAACACAATGGAAATATTGGACAACCAATACAACCAAAATGAAGAAGCACGAGAATCAATGTTGAAAGTGAAGAACTTCTTATTAATGTTGTTGCAAATACAAGTACATATTCTGCAAAACATTAAGCCCAATAGTGGACATGGGTTGCTCATACCATCTTCCAAAGCAAAACCCTAGTCTTACCACAACTCACCCTACTAGCTAGCAAGGGTTGAGTGCCTCTAGCTCCTTAAACACAAATTAACTATCTAATGCTAGTCCTAGCTCAAGTGTTGAAATCCCCACCTTTCACCTTCTATAGTGACCTTTCATCTACCCTCATGACTCTTACCTCCCTCATGACTCTATGATGTCTAATAGCTATTACATGCTCAAATCGATCTTTACATTATGATAAATGAGAACATATGAGGAGAAAAGAGATAATTATCTGAAACCCATTGATAAATGAGGTAAAACCACAATATTTGGGGCATAACCTTTCTCAACCATTTGATCATACAACCGAATTGCTTTTGAGTTGTTTCCTTACTTATAGTATCCATAAATCAACATGGTATATGTAACATTGTCAAGGATCGATCCCTTATTTAGCACTTCATTCAAAAGTGCATGTTAAGCCTGCATATTTCCTGCCTTACACAGACCATGAATAAGCACACTATAATTTATAATATTGGGCTCTGTTCCTTTTTATATGAGTTCATTGAAAATGCTAAAAGATTCTCATCTGTTTCCTTCATTACAATATCCTCTAATAACTGAAATGTAACAAAATTCTTTGGCATCACATGTTTGGCAAGCATTTCCTTCATTAGATCCTTGGCTTACTACATTCTACCTGCTTTGCATAATCCATTAATAAGTGCATTGTATGTATAGACATCCATAACGATGCCCTTATCCACCAGTTCATCTCGTAGCTCAAAAGATTTTACTATATTACCTTCCTTGCAATGACCAACCATCATTGCCTTTTAGGTAACTAAATCTGGTGACAATCCTCGTTTCCCCAATTTCATTGAAAACATTATTTTCCTCGGCTATCTTGTGGGCCTGACAAAGACCATTAATAATTGCAGTGTACATAACAATGCCTTAAACAATACCTCTCTTTATCATTTCATCGGGCAAATCAAAAGCTTATCTCAAATGTGCTGCCTCACAAAATCTATCAATCAAAATGTTGTAAGTAACATCATTAAGTGCAAAGTCCCCTTCCCCATTTTCTTCAACGGAAGCCTTGCCTCCTCCAACTATCCCTCTTTGCAATGCATTGAAAGCAAAAGCATTCCACACAACTCCACGTTCCACCAACTTAAAATCCTCCCGAGTCTTCCCTTGTTTTTAATCAGATAGGATATTTTTTTAATAGGAATCTATATATGGAAATTGGGAGTGAATGCATTTTCTCTCTAATTCGAGAGCTACAGTCATGTCCACCTTCAAAGTAATAGGCCTTTACGGTGCAAGTAAAAATAGCTATAAGTCCATGCAACAATCTTTATGGATCCAAACATTATTATGTACTGTTGAATCCCCAATATACTTTGATTTTGAGCACAACAGGGCTATTCTAGGCAGACACCACTGTTGTATAATGAAAGACCACATCAAGCCAAAAAAATACGCTTGCAATGGAATCTTGTTTCCAAATGTTTTGCTTATAGTGAACCTAATCCATGAAAAGCAGCACTCTTTTCATTGAACTTTCCACATTGCATACCTTCATTCTCAAGGATGAGCTTCCTTCGATTATTTTTTAGTGTGAGAATTTCATGCGGATGCCATCACTGTAGTGACCATTATTTGCAATAGAGTGTGATGTGATCTAGTTCCGAACCTTTCTGTGTATTCATTTACTCCATGATATTCTTTTTGCTATTTCTTTTTGAATCGTATAGCCAACTTTGCAGTAACCCCAGATTGCAGTAGTGTAAGTGATGTTGTAGCCTATGTATATAAGGTGTCAATTGACATAGATGCTAGAATAGGCTAATCGTATTTATAAGTTCTGTCACAATTCACATATCATGGATTTGGTCCAAACACAAATTAGGGTTTCAAACTAGATGGGACCTGCCAA
The DNA here is from genome assembly GCA_000404065.3 of Pinus taeda. Classification (NCBI taxonomy): domain Eukaryota; kingdom Viridiplantae; phylum Streptophyta; class Pinopsida; order Pinales; family Pinaceae; genus Pinus; species Pinus taeda. Next base: position 109,573 of record APFE031687251.1, on the reverse strand, counting down.
TGCGACTTGCCACTGATGAGAGGAGACGCAGTCACAGATCTCATATGCAGTTACCATTTACAGTGTAAATCGCAGATTCGAGTGACAATTGTAGACAGTTGTGATTTGCGATGAGATAAGAAGCGTGGTTTAGGGAACAAGAATGTGATTGATCTTCATTATCGTTTATATCATCCCCTGAGTCAAGCTCATTATTTTCGACAACCAAATTAGAATTTACTTCCTCCAACATTCCTGGGCTGTGAATCCAAGATGATGAAGGTATTTCTCTACTTCTAGCTCCATCGCTTGAGTTCCACGCTTGGGTCAAAGCTGAGTGGTGGGTTTGAACAACTAAAGAACCATCTTTTGAGAAGTTGGTTAGTGAACTGGAACTGAATCTTCCCTCCGTAACTTCTCTATAATGCACACGAACAATATGCTCATAAGACTCCTCAAGTATCCAATAGATTCGACATTTGAGGTTTGGATTATCTTCCCCATAGGCATAATAACAATGCAAAGCACCCACAATTCTAACCTTCAACCGTTCATGTGCTTCTCGAATAGTTTTCCCATTTGTTTTTGCCAATTGTAACCATCTTTGGGAAGAAACGAAGTATTTTCAGATCATAAAGGAATAATGAACCACTTTGTTGCTTGGCCTTGAGTAAGTTTCCATTAAGGCCAACTTGCATTCCACTGAAGTAGGCTCTCATCTTCAAAGCACCAACTACAATTAGCTGCAATATTTGTCCATTATTGTTCACAAGTATATTGACACTTTCCTTTACTTCTACGCTTCATGTTTGTAATATGCTTTGACCTGATAAAGTTGGTAGGAGGACTCGTGCTCTCTCTCATGAAATGCTCCAATATTGTTGGTACATATCCACATTATGAAGAGTCTCATTGGCATAAGACAGGGAAAAAATAAGGAGCTCATTCAATTTGGTAACAAATATATAGTATGTTATAAGGCATTAAATGAACGGTGGTTGTGTATGTTTATTGTTTAATTTTACTAAAGCTAGAATTTAAGTTAAGTATTTTACTAAAGCTAGAATTTAAGTTAAGTATATATAGCCTCAGCTCATTTAATACCCTATAACATATTATTTATTTTCAGCCATTCAATTTTGCTTTTTCCAACTGTAACCCAATTGATCTTGCGAATTCTGTTTTGAGGAAATTCACAAAACTATGATCCCATAGCAAAACTTGGCACCAAACTCAAATGCCTCTGCACCTCCTAGAATATTATTAAGGGACACCCTGTCATTCTTGGATTCATGAGCTTCAGCAGTTAGTTTTTGCAATCGACCGGAGTTTGAAAGCAACTGAAACTTTGAGAATGTGACCTTGCCTGAGATCACCCGATGTGACTCCTGAGCAATATTGTAACTGACTAGAATGCCACATACTGCTTATAACTTTGCATAAAATGGAACCAAGTCCTTTCAATCATCAAGGAAAACTCTTATGATAATTGATATAAGATGTATTAGTTTTCCATTAAGAGTTGTTTTTAATGATGATAAGCTTTCTGCACTGATTGCAGTGCCATCCAAAACCCTGGGCATAAAAAAGGTACACATAAGAATAGTTTTGATCTCTTAAATTACTTTAACCTATATAAATGGAGAGCTAGAGCTAAAACATCCTTTACAATATAAAAGAATACAAAAATGCCATAAACCCTAATGTCAAAGATGAACTCAGATAGAAGCATTGGCTTCCTATAGACATAAAACAATTGTAATTGCAATGATAACTAAATTTTCAAAAAAATTTGACCATTTCAAACCACAAAACTATTAATATCAATATCAATATCAATATAAATTATATTTTATTTAAATTATCGAAACTTCCCCAGCCATCAACGTATACCTTATCAAACGAGCAATTAAAGAACATTCACAAGATTCCTCCACGAAAGGGCAACATACCAACACCTTATCAATCGAGCAATTAAAGAACATTCACAAGATTCCTCCGGGAAAGGGCAACATACCAACGAAGTCTTACAAAATAGTAAGTCAAATTGGAATTCCAATGAAAAGTAGCTTACTGTTAGTTGTTTACTAACTCATTATTTAATTTCTTTGGCGTCCCTTTTATATGACCCAATTAATTCTGGTCTGGTTTTCAATTTTTTATTTAATCTCTCTAGTAAGACCCACTCCATCGGAAAATAATTATAAAATTCTTAATTTTTGTTGGATTAATACGATTCTATGAGCTTGAGGAAGGTGTTGTTTAATTATTTTGTTTAAAAGTGTTTGAGAAAAGAGTTTGTCTAATTATTTTATGTTTAAAAGTGTCGCGTTGAAATTTAATTAATTATTTTACATTTTAAAATTTTTATAATTTAAAATTGGGTGAAACATTTTTTAATTTATTATATTTATTTTTATTTTTTCCGGATATATTTTTAATAATATTTATCCCAAACCAAACACGCAACCTATCTGCCAGTCAAATGAGATACGCATATAGAAAGAAAGGAATGTCTGTAATCATAACCATGTGAATACATATCTCGGTACTGTGTGTAAATTTCCAGTGATCTGCTATAACCATGTGAATACATATCTCGGTACTGTGTGTAAATTTCCAGTGATCGAACTATAGCAGGGATACCATGGCTTACGCTCACGGTTTACCCACGAGTGTCTTCATAGTTTACACGTGGCCAGTAGGAGGGAGTGGTCGGTTGAGGAGGAGGAATTGTTCGGATTGTTAAGAGTGGTTGGAATTTGGGTTAAAAAATTCAACAAATTTTGTAAAGACAGTGTTTAAATTGTGTTTTTGATGATGGAAATAGATTCAGTACCATTTAAAACAAGATAATTTAAAACGAGATTTCTAAAAAAATTAAAATTGATATTCAACACAAAAAAAACCTCTAAACCATGATTTACATGAGCTTTAACTCCATATATGTATTGTGTATTTATAATTGTGCATGTTCATGTGCATTTTTGAATTGGAATCTGGGCAATATAAGGACCACCACTGTTTTACTTTTCCTTCACTTTTAATTGATCACTTTTAGGGTTTTCCTTCCACGATAGTAGGGATGGTTTTTCTTCCATGATAATAAAAGGCTTAGAGGCACTTCTTAGAATATCAAGATTTATTTTTATTTTTATTTTTTTATCTGAAATGAAGATGTGTAATTTTTTTTTAATGTTTTATTTAGAATGGGTATATATTTT
>APFE031687251.1:92533-105865 GCA_000404065.3 Pinus taeda | reverse complement strand
TCCAAATCTATTCAAGCTCTAAGAGGAATCAAATCTCTTAAACCATTCTTCAAGTTTTGCACTCTAAAAGAGGTTTTCACCTCAAGAGATTTGATTCGTCTAGACATTTGAGAGATCCAAGGTTAAGGTGGATCTACGCCCGTTTTTTTAAGTACTAGCCTAGATCCATCTAACTCCAATGTATCATGCGCCAAGAGGGATCAAATCCCCCGAGATGCAAACCTTACCTCAAATTATATATATATTTATTGTCGATCTAGAAGCATCAATTATATTATCATGAAAATATACTTCACAAAATGTTTCTCAATGGCTAGAAAAGCCAAAGCATGTAGAAGATATGCCCATAGAACCATTATTTCCGATAGGCTAAATAGCCTTACATGCCAAAATTGTGGCAAAAATGATAGACAAAATATGAACATTCTTTTCAAGGATGTGATTGTGGAGGGGGCAATGGAGGCACCACAAACACGCTCGATCTCTCATGCATGTGAAAGTCTGTGTGCTCAACTCTGGCCTCCAATGCATCAGGCGTTCATTCATTCGACGTTGGCTCCGACGGATGTTGGCCAGCTACTCTAATATCTTGTTCTGAATAAATTGGATATCTTCCATGTAGGCAATGAACTCATTCCTTTCCTTGTATCGGTGCTCTCGAAGGATGTCCAAGTTGGCTTGAATTCCTCTCAATTGTTCCGTGATTGAGTCCAAAGTGATTGGCATAACCACGCGACATGGGGAACGACCCTGTTCTTGAGCGACTTCCCCCGCTCATCCCACACATTCTGAATCTACAGTCAACATACCATGGTTTCTAGTATGGTGGCCAACCTGCCTCTGTTTCCCTCCACCTTTGCAAGGTCAACCCCGCTAGCAAAGCATAGTGGAAGGAGTGCTAAACTATTGAACCTGAAACACAAAGATTACACCAAAATCCACAGATACACCACCTCCACGACCACAAATAGGGAACACCCAACCTGAATAACTAAGTGAGGATAAACATGTGACAAGGCTATAGAACCCATAGAACATCAGGGCGGCCATAGACTTGAATTTCCCCAAACAATTTTCCTATACACTATAGCCTAAAATAGAAGGAGACTTACCGGCCCAACCCACGTAGACTATTACAAACTGCACAACAGTGTCATATAGGAAACACGTCGAGATGGGCTTTACTCTCAAACATGACTCGCATAGGGACAAGACTAGTAGAGTGTTGTGTAGAAGGCACCCTAAACACTCGAGCAGTAATAAGAGACCAAACCCTTGAGGCATAGAGAAATCGCCGCTTGAGAACTACCAGACACACCCGTGTGCCCCCGAACTGCCAAGACTAGAGAAAGTCACAACAACAAGCCCAACCCACGAGATTGGATACCAGTCATTAACCTAGAATCTCAACCCTAAAAGAACATGCAATTTCCACCAGAAGCATTCCACTTTTAGTAAGAAAGTTTCAAAATTAAACCATAACTAGAGGGTTGGAGATACCTGAAAATCCCAGCGCACCAATCCGATAGAGGAGCTACTTTGTAGGCTGGAGCCAGAAGTTCCACCAACACTCGCATGTTCGACAGGAGAGATTGTAAAATGAAAAATATTAATATCATAATATATTAATATTAATAATGTATTTTACATGGCATGATAACAAAATTTATGATAAAACTACCTCAAATTAATATTTTCAAATATTACAACTTTGATGTGGAAATATTTATGTCTTTAAAGATTCAAATATCCATAGGATATGTTTTTTCTTTTAATGTTATTTTTTACAAATATTTTGAGCAGGATTAGATTCTTGTGTTGAATTGTTAGTCCTTTTATTATTATTATTATTATTATTATTATTATTATTATTATTATTTAATCTATATGGTTATTTTCATTTTTGTTTTGGGTTGACATTAATTTTTATTTATTTTTTTATTGGAGACGTGAGATAATTACACATCCCCCTAGTATTGGGTTGTAGAATTTGCCTCTCGGTGCAACCAACCTAGATCCATCTAACTCTCGATCTATCATGGGGCGAGACCGATCAAATCCCTCGAGATGAAAACCTTACCTCAAATTATTAATCCAAAGTTATGAAATCTAATAATATTAATATCTTTTATTTTTTCCCCTTGGAAAAAAGTCGTAATTTCTATTGATATATAAGAAATTACATTTTGTAGATGCCGAGGCATATGCATATGGGGCAAGATTGCCGGTCAGGAAATATATAGAAAACAATCCAAAAAAGCTAGAAAAGTAATAACAACTGTGTCTCCACGTAGGGAGGCTGTAATCAGCGATATTGTGTCTCCAAAAATATTGTGTCATCTCTTCGCAGAGAGATTTATAAAAACTATATACTGGATAAAAAAAAAATCTGTATGTTCATATATGAGCGACTAAACTAATATATACAATAATATAAAACTATGGGCTTATAGCCCATTCTGTCCATGTTCCAAAAAAGGTCTGTGATAATATTGATGGAAGGTTCCATCAATTTCCTCCTGGATTAGCCAACCATTTTCCTGTCTGTGCGCTGCCGCTTTGGATAGCTGATCTGCCCCCGTGTTTTGCTCCCTGTAAATGTGATGACAGGTAAAGGAATCAAATGAAGTTATCAATCTCTGTGCTTCATCAAGTATATGTCTTAAAGAATAAGCATTACAATGGGATGCATTATTAAGCCAATTGCAAACAATTTTGGAGTCATCATATAACTGCAGATGTCTACAACGTTGTTCTAGAGCAAAATGGATGAGATGTTTTGCAGTACAGAGTTCAGCATAATTATTAGTGCCCCTGCCAAGATTTATTTGAATCTTAAAACAGTGAGATTCCTTCAGAAAAAGGATGGCTCCCCATCCACATCATGTTTCTTGTGCGGAGCCATCAAAATAAGCCCACGGTTTAGATTTGTCAATGGATTCCGGGATAATAGTGCGGGGAGGGGGGATGGTGTCCTCCTCAGGAAGAAGATCAAAGTCAGTAATAGTATGGAGCAGGATAGTTGGCCAATGGGGGCTTTTTGGTTGAAAATGGAATGGTTCCTTGCAATCCAAATAGACCAACAGACAAGTAGGGGCTTTCCCAGAATGGTTTTGACATCAGGAATTCCAGGCCTGCTGAAAGTTGGGCCCTTGCCAAGCTTTTAGAGAGGGGAAATGAGAGCTAATACAATTCCAATAAGCAAGTGAGGATGGGCATTGGAGGAATAGGTGATCAGTACTCTCCTCGCTATTTCGACATAAATGGCACCAAAAAGGACCATTAAAGGCTCTTTTCATCAAATTAATTCCTGTAGGGATCTTATCAAAAAGAATATTCCATAAAAGTAGGTGGGACCGGGGTGCCGCCTTTAGTTTCCAGAGTAATCTCCAAACCGGGTTGATGAATTGAGGCTTGCGATTCTCCATGAGTCTGATGTAGCCCTCTTTAGGAGAGTATGAACTGTGTTTAGCGAAGGCCCATATGATCTGGTCCGGTTCATCTGTCAAATGTATGTGTGCTTGTGAGAGAGCTTCAGTATACTCCTGCCAATCCCGTTGCCAAGGTTCAGGAATATCCAAATCTCGGGCCGATTTTCAAGCCTGTTGAAGGAAGGAGGAATTATTCCTATCTCCAATGTGCTTAATGTGTATGATGCCCCTACTGTTGAGGTGCCTAATCAAATTTGCTGGTAGTCCGTGTGCATTTCCACAGCCCACCCAAGGATCAGTGCCGATGCGAATAGCATTTCCTTCATTTATTCTCCAAGTGATACCTTCTCGAATTAGTGGCAATGCATTCAAAACTGCCTTCCAAATGTTGGAGATATTATGGTTGGTGCCATGGACCTGTCTGAACCAGTCCATCAAATTCATTGGCCAGATGTATTTTGCTTATGTTACCCGTGCCCAGAGATTGTTGGAGGTGATAAGGTGCCAACCGAGTTTTGCAGCCAATGATTTTGAAAAAAGATCTAGTCATTTAATTCCCCATCCACCCCATCTCTTTGGTTTGGCAATTTTGTCCCAACTGACCCAGACGAAGATTTTTCCCGGTTGATTGCCCCTCCATAAGAATTTGCAGCATATACTTTGAAGCATGTTCAGAATACCTTTTGGTATCCAAGCCAGGGTCATCCAGAAAACATGAGTAGCCTCGATTACAGCTTTTATAAGGATTAATCTACCAGCACGGGATAGGTATTTAAGGTACCATACCTGAAGGCACTTTTCCACTTTAGCAATGAACCACGTCCAATCTGTTATCCTGTAGCCAATGGGCTTGAGCTTGAAGCCCAGGTACTTTAAACCCTCTTCCAGATTCAACGGGGTATAAGGGAAACGCTGTGAGGTGAAAATGGTCTCATGCTGAGAGCATCCAAAAGTGGTCATAATGGACTTCCCATTGTTCACAGTCATACCAGTTGCCTGTTGAAAGAGATTAAAAATATTCTGGAGGACTGTAGTGTCTCCAGTGCTGCCATTTAGGAAGATGAGAATGTCATCCACGAACAAAAGGTGGGTCAGGTAAAAATTCTCCGAGATCTTAATGCCAACCAGTTGATTTCTATTACGAGCTACAATGATTAATCTGCTTAATCCTTCCATGATAAGTAAGAAGAGAAGTGGGGAGAGAGGACATCCCTGTCTGAGTCCTCTTTCTGATAGGAAGAAAGATGTGGGTTCTCCATTTATTAAAGCACTGTAGGGTACATCTTTTATGCAGCACATGATCCACTTGACATATAAATGAGGAAAGCCTAAGTGATTCAAAAGGATTCTAATGTAGAGCCAATTTGTGCGATCAAAAGCCTTCGAGAGGTCTACCTTCAATATCATACCTTTCTGCTTCTTGGTCTGTATAGTATGTAGGAGTTCCTGAGTAGTGGCGATCGCCTCATGTATCTGTTTATTCTGAAGAAAAGCAAACTATTCTGCAGATATATGTCTGGACAGGATTGGCTTCAGACAATTTGTAATGATCTTTGCAATGATTTTATACAGGCAGTTGCAAAGTGAGATGGGTCGGAAATCATTGAAAGAGGATGGGAGATCAGATTTCGGGATGAGGGCTATGAAGGTGGATTTGATTGCCGAGGGTAATTTTCCCTTTTTCGTGCAATCCTCCACAATCTTGAGGAGATCATCCCCCAGGATATCAAAAAAAGCTATGTAGAATTCTATGGTCCATCCGTCAGGTCCAGGGTTGTTATCTTTCTTGAACCATTTTAGAGTTGCTTCCAGCTCTTCCTTTGACATTTCCATCGTTAGATTCTCCCAATCTTCCTGCTGCGCAAACCTGGGGAAGTGTTCTGCCACCCACATAATTTCCAAGATGTTCACCTCTCTAGGTGCCTTCTAGATGTTGCAGAAATGCTCTTTGTCCAATCTGGCTAAATCTTGTTGTGTAGTAGACAAATGTCCCTGTGAATTGTGAAGTTCCCAAATAGTGTTTATAGCTTTTCTTCCATTAGCAAATTTGTGGAAAAATTTTGTATTGTTATCTCCTTCAGTTAGCTAGATTGCCCTGCTTTTGAGTCTCCAGCTCTCCTCCCTTTCTTTCAGGATATGAGATCGCTTCAAGACAAGGGAGCTATAAAGGTCTTTATGTTCTTGAGATAAGAAAGTGCCATTAGATGAGTCCTCAAAAGAGGCAATGGCCAATTCTGCCTCCTTCAAAAGATTGTCATCATTTATCCGTTTCTGATGTGCCCACCTTCTTGTCATCGTCTTGAGTTCAGTCAATTTCTTGATGAATCTAGCAGTATGATCCTCGCGTTCCAAGATGGGGTTGGATTGCCAGAAATTTGTTACTAGATGAATATAGGAAGGGTCTTTTAGCCAGGAGGCATTGAACTTGAAAGGACTTTTGATTTTCTTGGTAGTGTCTTCCAATTCCAATAAAATAGGCCGATGATCTGAAATACCTCCAGTACCCACCCATTGCCTAATGCGAGAATGGGAGGTTAGGAAGGCTTCCTTAATATGGAATCTGTCCAGTCTTCTTGCAAGGCTGTGATCACCACTACGATGGTTAGTCCAAGTATACTGAATCCTGGTGGATGGTATCTCAACCCACTGATGTTGTTCCAGTAAGGTAGAGATAGTGTCCGAGAGTCCATCGACTTGAGCCGAGTGTCCCCAAGATTCACTGAATCCCAGCGAAAAATTCAAGTCCCCTCCTAGTATGATATTGTCTGCTTGCATGAAGTGAGAGTCGAGGAGGGACCTCCAAAATGTCACCCTATCCATGCATGGACCATATACATTCATAACACGAATTTCAGTTTCCAGTGCGCGGGCAAAAATGTCCATGCCTAAAAAACCTTTGCTAATAATATTAATATCATAATAACCTTACCTCAAATTATTAATCCAAAGTTATCAAATCTAATAATTTTTTTTTTTGACAAAAACGCTTATTTTTTATTTGAAAATCGGCAAAACAGCTGCCGAGGGCTTAAACAAAAATACACTATAGATCCTTGCTACAGTCAGCAGGGCCAGTAGAATTGGATTTTGAAAAGCTCGCAGAAAGATTTACATTGTGGTAGCAGAAAGGACTTGATTGAAGGAGGACTTGATTTGTTCCTGGCTGGCGCCTTGGAGATCCACTGCTTTTGCTAAAGGAGACCCACCACTTCGGACTGCTGGATCAACCCATGAAACAATTCAGTTTCTTTTTTATTTGTCTGGTAGAATGCTATGAATTGATCAAGAATTCCAAGATCGGAAAACCAAGCGTAGCGGATCTGAGTCTCTATAAAAGCGGCCAGAAAAACGAAATCAGGACCGAAATCAAATCGGAAATTGCATCGTAGTTAGGCGGGGGGTAGGCCCATTGTAGAGGGATGTGATGAGGGCCGGATGCGAAAAGGAAAAAAACTGAAACAAAAAGAGTGATCAAGTTCGGGCTCTCAACATGCAACACATATCGCAAATCAGAAATCGCAATCGGAGTTAGGCGGGGTGGAGGCCCATAACAAAGGGATGCGATGGGGGCCGGATGCGAACTGGAAAAACTGAAATAAAGTATGATCGGGTTCGGGCTCTCATCGCTCATCGCATATCCCAATTGCGTATGGAAAATGCTTTGGGTGGGAAATGCAATGGGGCAGATGCGAGAAGGCATTAGACTAATATATATGCATGGTCGGGTCCGGGCTCTCATCGCGCATCGCATATCGCAATGGAGAATGTAAAATGCTTTGGATGGGAAATGCGATGGGGCGGAAGCGAAGAGGCAAGTCTGCGAAATGATATGAAATGTAGCATATATATGAGGCCCAGACATCTCCAGAGTTAAGGAATGCTGCAGTCCGATTCAACCTCATTGACTAACAGGGATCTCCTGCTCCGGATAGAGGCTAGGTTGGCTACCAGATCCGCTTGTGAGTTTAACTTTCTCAGCACATGATAGAAGGAGATTTTTTGAAACTTGGGCAACAATAGTTTAATTTTTTTTAGGATGGGGGCTAACTGCACCTGAGAATGGAAATTTTGATAATTCATAGCCTGGATAATTAGTCTGGAGTCTCCAAACACTGAGATGGAGAGGAGATTCCTCTTAAAAGCCAGGTTTAGACCTTTCCACAGAGCAAGAGCCTCCGCCTTGTTGTTTGTTTGATGCCCTAGCCCCCAAGCAAAGCGCAACTCGGTTGAGCCATCAGGACTTAAGATAACTCCACCTCCACCCACCTTTCCTGGGTTGCCTTTAGAAGCCCCATCGAAGAAAAGGCAGTGATCATCCAAAGTAAATCTCCATTTGATGAATTCTTGTTCATTCAGACAAATTTCCCAGTGAGAATAAGCTTTAGCAGGAGGAATGGGACTATTTTGATGATTAGGAACAAGCGCTTTTAACCATTGATCTTCCTCACTGTCCAAAGTCATGCCATTTCTTATGGTGGGATTGGTTTATAAAGCCTCCCCCAGCAGGGCTTTGATCTTAGTGATAATCCTAATCGGGTTGCAACTCTCCTCCCTAAAAATTCTGTTGTTCCTCTCCAGCCATAGTTTCCAGCATGTGAATTTGGGAATCCACATCCAACCAGTCTTGAGAAGGTTTTTCTTGGAGAGACAAAAGGGGGATAACTTGGCCCAATTCCAAAGAAGGTCTTGAATATTTCCTGGTAGCTCAATATTGTTAGGTCCTAACATCAGGACACCCCTCCAAACTTCTTGAGCAAAGGGGCACAAAAGGAATAGGTGGTTAGCCATTTCATTGTCCGAAACACAAAGAGGGCATCTGGATGGGCCTGCCATACCATGCTTCCTCAGGTTATCTCTAGTGAGGGTACTTTTGAGGGCCATAGCCCAGCTTAAGAAGTCAATTTTGGGGAGAGTAGGAAAAGACCAAATAAATTTCCATTGAGTTGGCTCTGGAGGGACGTTAGGGATAGCCATCAAACTTTTGTAACCTTCTGCTGCTGAGTAAGAGTTTGAGAGAGAACCCCACCCTCTTTATCCTTAGAAGAGGCCTTTAGGGGAGATTTTGCTTGGAGCAGATCCAACAAGAACTTGGCTTCACCATCCAGCCAATGAGGGACCTCCCCCAAATTCCAACCATCCCATAGTCTTTCTGCATCATTTGTCCATTTGGAGATATCCCAAAGGGTTTCTAGATTTCTGGTCTGAAGCCAAACTTTGATATTTTCCAGATCTTCTTCTGATTCAAGGGTTGATCTCCAAGAATTGAGTCTTCCCAGATTTTTATTTTTTTCCCATTACCTGGGATCCAATAAAGCTTATGACTGAAATGTTTCATAGCTATGAGACATAGTTTGAAAACTGGAGATCCTTTGGAAATTCTAGGAGGTTGGTCCAAACACCTCAAACGTTGCCCATGAAAATATTTTTGCCACAGAACTCTCTTACTCCAACTAGGATTCCTGGAGACAATGTTCCAAAGGAGCTTCGAGCCCAGAGCAAGATTTTGGGCTGCCAGATCCCGCATTTGAAGACCTCCTTCCAAGAATGGCTTCTTAATAGTGTCCCAATTTACTGAATGAAGCCTTCTTTTGTTATTTTCCCTCCCTCCCACATAAATCTTTTAAGGAGACCGTCCACTTTACTGCTAAAGGTTTTAGGAGCTAGAAGAATGGAATTCTGATAAACCGAGAGACTTATGAGGACAGATTTCATTAGGATTACCTTCCCAGCATTATTCAAACATGAGGCTCCCCAAGCCTGTATTCTGAGTTTTAGCTTGTCTAGCAGGGCGTCCAGTGAGCTACCTTAGAATTTGATTTGAATATTGGGATCCCAAGATACTTAAATGACTCCCAGGTTAGGTTTCTTTCCATTTCTAAAAGCCTTGCTATGTCTGTCAAGTCCTTGGTCAAGAAATTCTAGCCAAAGATCGTGATTTTTAGATAGTTAATCTTGCTTCCCGAAACCTCCTTATAAATTTCCAACTCTTTCTTGAAGGTTCTAGCAAAATTTATGCTAGCTCCTCCAAGTAATAAAGTATCATCAACAAACTGGGCATGATTTATGTCTTTAACGTTTTGAGCCATTCTCAGGCCTGGCAGAGTTTGGATTTGTTGACAGTGGTTAGGCTGGAAGCTGAGCACCGAAGCTTGGATGGCGTAAAGAAGTGGGGACAAAGGGAAACCTTGTCTAAGCCCCCTCGAGGCCTAGAAGAAATCCATTGAACGACCATTAACCAGAGGCGCTATCCAAGGGGAGGCAATGCAGGTTTTCACCCAAGTTATGAGAGCTTTTGAGAAGCCAAATTTCCCCATCACAGAGAACAGGAAATCATGTCTCACCCTGTCAAAGGCATTTTTCAAATCTAGCTTAATTACCATGCCTTTCTCTTTTCAGTGGCAGCTTGAATGAATTGCTTCTTGCACCAACAAAATATTGTCAAGAATCTTTCTCCCTTTTATGAATCCTCCTTGCTTTTTAGGGATGATGATTGACAGAATTTCCTTAAGACGGTTGGCTATTATTTTTGTAATCAGCTTATAACTTGTATTACACAATTAAATGGGCCTGAATCTTCTAAAATCAGTGGCGCCTTTGTCTTTAGGAATCAATGCAAGGAAGGCCGAATTGGTGTTGCCTCCAATCTTGGTACAGGTTTAAGATTTATGGATCATTCTCAGAAGGTCTCTTTTAGTTGTGGACCAGCAGGTCAGATAGAACCTTGCTGTGAACCCATTAGGGCCTGGGGCTTTATCCGGGTCCATGCAATCCAGAGCATTTTTGATCTCATTTATACTAATCGGAGCAATCAGCTTGATATTGTCGGAATCTTGAACACAATGAGGAATAAGTTCAATCGGATATGTGTGAGGATCAATAGGAGGGTCTTCCAGGGCAAAATATAGATCTTTGAAGAAGGTGTGGGCTGCTCACTTTATGCCGTCAAAATCTTTAACCACAGTGTTTTGATAGTGAATTTCATTTACTTTTTTGAAGTGCTTGCGTGCTTCAGCTTGCTTATGGAAGTAGCTTGTATTTTTGTCTCCGACCTGTAACCAAAGATTTCTGGAGTTCTATTTCCAGAACTCTTCTTCATCCCTACTTGCTCTATGGAGATCTTTTTGCAGCTCTACTTCTTTTTGAAGAAGGATTTGCATTACTTCGGAATTCTCCATTGTTAATTGGTGGCCTGCTAAACTGTCATGCATCTCCTTTCTTTTGGTGGTGAGCATTTTCAACCTTTTGGCCCACACCTTGAGCCCCCTTTTGAGTCACCTCGTTTTTTCTTCCCACACAAAGAAAGGGGATACTTGAACTTGCCGGTTCCAGGTCTCGGAGACCACCTCTTGGAATCCTTCTTGATGAATACACAGAGAGCTGAATCTAAAGGGAATGGGGCCAAGATTTCCATCCAAGGAGAGCTCAAGCAGAATGGGTTTATGGTCGGAGGTGTAGTTCGGCAGAATTTTAGAGGTGGCCATTAAACCACAAGACAAGAAGGAGGATTGGACCAGAAATCTGTCTAGATGAGCAGCAATGTGGCCTGGGCCTAACCTTTTGTTTGACCAAGTGAATTTCCCAGATGTGGGCTTGATATCCTCCAAATCCCAATCTAGAATGAGGTCTTCAACCCATTCTCTAGCTGGGTCCCTGACCATCGAGTCCCCCTTTTTCTCTTCTACAGCTAGCATAACATTTAGATCACCTGCAATAATAATATTTTTTGGACTGTGCAAGAAAAGATAGGACTGGAGCGAGTCCCAACAATTTTTTTTCTCAAAGGGTAAAACTGGAGCATAAAGATTGAACATACTTACTTGGTGGCCAGATTCTTTATGGAGGAGCTTAGTGAGTAGGCAATGGGGGAAACATTCTTCGTGAATCAGATCATATTTGGAGCCGTCCCAAAACGAGGCAATCCCTCCAGAGGCGCCTCTGGCGCTGACTGCTCTCCCTTGGCCTTTATGCCAGAAAACTTTGCTTGCTTGGAGGAGTAAAAGGTCCTCCAATTTTGTCTCCTGGATGAGAAGGATTTCAGGCGAGTACATCCTCACAATGTCTTTCAAGGCTTCTTCTTTCAACTTGCTGCCTAATCCTCTGCAATTCCAGGAGACGTATTTCATTATTTACTAGCTTGGGAGGTTGTGGATCCTTTTGGAGCCTTACCTTGCTTGCACCTAGATTTGGTATTCATCATTCCTCTGAGAGTTTTTTGAGATCCTTGGAGGACATCCAGATAAGTTTGCTCCTCTCTCTATTTCTTCTTGGACTTTCGGCCCCTGGCTGACCTGATAGGAGTGATTTGTGAACTGTCTGAATCTGAGGCTCCATCTTCTGAATCTCCCTCAGAATCGGAGCCTAGATTGATGTGCTCCTCGTTTTCTTATTTTCCCCCTTGTTCGTCCTCTGATGGAGGGAGAGATGACTTTGCTTCAGCTTCTTTCACTTTCTTCGATGGGTCTTCTGGTTCCTTCTGGATCCCAATGGCATGTGTCTTCTCCCCAGAGGAAGAACCCTCTTTAGGAGCTTTTTTAGCTTTTGGTTTGGGCTGGGGCTTCACCAATGGCCCTGAATTTTTCTTCTCAGTTAGTTTTGGGACAACTTTGCCCTTTTTTACTTCTTTCCATCCTTCTTCGTCAACTTTGTCCTTAGTTGGAGCTTTTGGGCAATTTCTTTGGAAATGTCCATGTTCGTGACAGGTTCTGCATTTGAACGACAATTGCTCGTAATCCAGTTTTTGATAGTGCTACCATTCTCTGACTGTAAGTTTCATTGCTTCGAGTAGTCCAGCTTCCAGATTGACTTCCACACAGATTCTTGGACAAGAATATTGGCCCTTGTTGTCTGCTTTGTCAATGAAACAGCCGAGGCCATTTCCTCTCTTCTGCAAGGTGTGATAGCTCCAGCAATGGATCAGAATATTGGGAAGCCGAACCTAGACTGGAACCTCTTTAGGAGAATCGATTGAGGGATCGAAGTCGGGGGTCCACTTATTAAGATACATACCCTGATTCCCATAAAATACGGACCGTTTCTGAAAACCAAATCTCGATCTTCTTTGGAGGTGAACTCGAAAATGAAATACCCTCTGCTGACAACATAGCAGATCATATTGTTTTCTGGCTGGGGCCTCCAG
This sequence comes from Pinus taeda, assembly GCA_000404065.3. Lineage (NCBI taxonomy): Eukaryota > Viridiplantae > Streptophyta > Pinopsida > Pinales > Pinaceae > Pinus > Pinus taeda. The sequence goes on along the minus strand of APFE031687251.1, from coordinate 93,298 downwards.
TTGCGTTGGATCCAGTGATCAGTTGTTTTTGTTGATGGCCAACATCCCATAAATTGTCCTACCAACCCTCTGTCAGCCAAGGCTAGGGCGATTTTTATCGGTTGGTCTTTAGGCAGGGCGATCTCAGGAATTTCCTCCAGCTTTTTGATGAATTTCAGGACTTCTGGAGTCAAATGTTTCTTCCCTTTATGTGAAAGCAATCTTCTGAAAGCTTCTTTTGAAGAGATAGGTGGGTTGGGAGAGGGTTCCCCACCCCCTGGCGCGCTCATGGTGGCGGCTACACTCCTCTGTGAACACAAAACTAGGCCAGCAGAAGCATTGCCGAAGAAGGGGGGCGGAGCCCGATTGCGGGGATGCCAGGAGTGGGGGATGAGAGCCTAGCAACAGGGGCTGCCAGGCAAGAGGCCTGCGAAGGGCTGCAGAGGTTGAGGAAGCAGGGGCGCGGGAGCTCCAGTTAGATCGCGCACGAAAAAAAAAAAATTAGTTTTGCACCAAGTTAATCAATAACAAATAGATCAATTCCTTAGCTTAAATCATGTTGGTTAAATTATGCACTTTGATTACCTATTCTACTAGCCTTCCAATTTGTTTTTGTGTTTTTGCCAATAGTGCACTTCTAGAAAGCTAGGTTCTTTTGATTCTTGACCTCATATGAGGTTATGGGAAAAGGAATGTCATATGTAAAAAATATCTAATAATATTATATCATAATATATTAAAATTAAAATTATATTTAATATTAATATTAATATTAGATTTAATGAT
>APFE031687251.1:58157-90570 GCA_000404065.3 Pinus taeda | reverse complement strand
AATTTAATAAAATTTTGAAAGAAATGCTCACAAGATTCTAAAAACTAATAGCTAATTATCATAATAGTTATTAATTGTAAAAGTTATATGTAAATAAAACAAATTTAACAAAGTTAAGAAAGAAAAGCTTAGGAGATCCTAAAAAACTTAACTATATACAAATAAGACTATTTTAACAAAATTAGGAAAAATATATTTTAAAAACTAAGAACTAAATAATAACATAATCACTAATATAAGGTCAAATAATGATACATATTTAAAGTAAATAAAAACATGAAGTTAACCTTTTAACTCTTTGTATTGACTAATTGTAAATATGAGCATAACATAAATTTAATATGCTTGTGTTGAGTTAACATATCTTTATTATTTAGAAATCTACATGTTAAATAATCAAATAAAGAAAATTTCTTAATTAAAAAATATTTGTGCAACTTCCATCACTATCATTACTCTAATGATTCTTTCCACCCAACGGTCAACCAACTCTAAAAGGCAACAAATTAATAGAATCATGTGACCACAAGAAAAGACTCAAAGATGAGCTTAAATAAATTGATTCATTACTTTATACAAAACATACTAATTCTTCTTTTCCTAGTGCACAGGCAATGCAAGCTAATAAGGGATGAAAATTATCTGGGAAGTCTCAAGTAATAAATTAATGATGTAGAGTCTATAAATTACCCTAACAATCTAATAAAAAAACTGGCTAATTTTCTTTATTATTTATTACTTTGCATGTATTTACAGAATTTGAGAAAGTTGTTGAAAATGAGTAGGCATTTCAGAATACAGCTAGTCCAAAAATTTTTGCAGAGGAAGGTGTCGCATTTAATGTGGATTATAAGGATCCCGAGAAAATACAGATCCACATGGCCCAACCCCTCGGACACCTCCGTCCTCTTAGAGAAAATAACTCGAGTGGTATTTGATTCTGGCCACGTTTATTCCGATGAAGATGATATCTTTGTTGTATTGAATTTAATTTTTGTTCATCTTAATACTGTCAACCTGCTTCTCGATAATGAAGAGAATGTCTACACAACTTTGCAATTCAATTTAGGAGGCTCAGCAATTTAGAATTCAACTATATATGGCTTTGCAGTTCAGTTTAACTAGATTTTGTAGTAGTTAGATTAGCATTTTGCGTCATTTTAAAATGAACAAAAGTATGTAGAAATAAAAATTCCTAATTAAATTGTTAATGAGTAGTGAAATTTGATTATTTCCAAATATTTTAGAAATCTTCCTCATAACCCGTGAATCAAACTCTATGTTCATAATATTTTTAAATTTACAAAACAAAGATGAGAACAGGAAAAATAAAGAATTACATTTCAATTTGAAATATTAATTTCATTTAAGTTTTTTAATATGGTTAAATTAAAATGAATTATTCATTACTGAATACTTTGAAGATAATTATGTGCATCATGTACCGATTGGAGGTGTCATTTTTTTAAAAATAAAATGTGATAATGGAGTAGAATATTCTAAACGATGATAATAGTGGAGTAGCTGATATGACAGACATCCTGTATTGATGTGGATCAAATAATATAATAGTGTTACTTAAATATGGATGCATTGTCATTATATTTTTATGGTTAATTTTCAAGTTTTGTATATTTTATTATTGGTATATGCATTATATTTTATTTTGTATTTTAAATTGTGTTTTATTTTTAGGGAATGTGATGACTAAATTTTTTATGAGATTATGAATTTGCATTGTTTTTTTTTCACAAAATCGGCTGCTAAATATATTAAAGAAAGAGGGGAGACTAGGCTCCGAAGTTACATAAGAAGAGATCATAGAGGGAGCTTGTTCCTGAGTTACACTGAAGCATTCCGCTAAAATGCTTTTGTATTCACTTTGAGAAAATCTAACACAAGTATAAATTCTAACAAACTGAAACAAGAACAGATTGACTTTGTAATACATCTAATCTATACTTATGTGACTAATCTGTCGAGCAGTGGAGTCCTCCAGGTGGTTGTTAGCTTCTGCAACCTTTATGCTAGAGGAACTCGTACTTGGGCTGCTAATCTTATCCTTCATGTACTTGAGTATTTCGACAGACTCCTGAATGTGCACACATTTGTTTGAAAGAGCATTGAACTGCTCCTGCAAAGAAGTGATGCGATGGAGGAAGAGGTTGAGGTCGGCCTCATATTTGGCTATGATAATCCTTGTAGCAGCATCGATTTTATCATCCAGGAGACGTTGGTGCTTTCTGACTTGTTCAAGTTCAGCTTGTAAGTCGCGGCAATGAAGACAATCTTCACTGTGGTCCATTACGAGATCTTCGAAACTGTCCTGAAACAAGCTTGATGGATGGCTCTCCCAAGCAGAAGCAACGACAAGGGAAACCAAAAGGTGGATCAGAGTATCAGGATGGAGAATTGGACGCAGACTCAGAAACTTGGGAGCAGAGTTAAATGAGGTATCAGATTTTGAAGAAGGGGTGGAGACAGGGCAAGAGGAAGCATGAAAGTGCAGGAGAGGAATGATATGAGGCCAGATGGCGTTCCTGGTTGCAACAGAAAGGAGGGGGCAAGCAATAATCCTGTGAGAAGTAGCTAGAACATTGACAGGGATCAAAAACCAATTGATAACCATGAAAACAAGAGCAGAGGAGTCAACTAACAGGGAGATTGGACTGTGCGTATGGAGGGGAGGGTTCCTTAAATAATTAACTGGAGGGTAGTGGCTCATGAGGTACCAAACCACGCAGAGGATGCATGGACAATCAAAAGTTTCATAGGAGTAGCTTAGATTCGAATGGATCACACAATTTGCAGTGAAATACGGATGAATATTCGGCGACTTACGACAGAGGGCATTGGGATTCCTGATGATTTGGTCAGAAAACATCTTTGCATAGGCATGGATCAATTGTAATAAACACATTAAATCAGTCATGATAGTCAAGGGATGAAATGATGAAGATCCTCATTATTATAAAGAAAATTACCTTTGGACCGCGAGCAGGCTTGACTGGTCCTTTTGTAGAGTGATCGGAGAATGTGATAGAAGTGGAACTCCTGACCTTGGGATATCAAATCTTTGCATCTACTGATAGTTTGTTACAAGAAGATGTTAGAAGTTTTCCGCCTGCTATTCATTAGATTAATGATGATGGCAGAGTCACCGAAGACGAGAGCTTTTTTGATTCCCTGAGCCTGTAACTGGAGAATGCCTTGATAGAGGGCCAGAGCCTCGGCTCTTTTGTTTGAGAGGGTTCCCAATCCCCATTCAAAGGAGACTAAGGGATCCCCAGAAGGAGAGAAGATAATGCCCCCTGCTCCCGCCGCTCCCGGATTTGATTTGGAAGCGCCATCAAAGAACAAGGAATGAAGGTTACTTGAACAGAGCCATCTGCTGAATTCGTCCTGCTTTAGGCGAATTTTCCATTTATGATTGCTATTTTTGCCCAGATTGCTGCATACTTTCACTGCTGGGGGGATGCTAATATTATCAATTAAATTTCTTATGAAGTCTTTTTCCTCAACCCAGAGGCTGGTTATGTCAATTTTTTTAAGATCTTAGAAGCAATAGTTTCGAGCGCTAGAATTTTTGCCTTGATGCATAGATGACTAATCGAAGTCTCCTTGTCTCTAAAAATCATGTTGTTTCGGGCAATCCAGATCCTCCATAAAAGAGTAAATGGAAGGGCGTCCCACACTCTCTTAGCATGATCATGTTTCATGGTTTGCCAGGGGTAATTCCTTTTCCAATTGATTAAAGCTTCGCCAATGGATTGCTGAGTATTCCAAATTGGAAACGCAGAAGGATTGATGTTGCTCCAACAAGAGACTGCGAAAGGACAAGAGATAAAGAGGCGCTGCATAGATTCCTCTACTTGTTTGCAATTAGGGCATCTGGAAGGTCCAGCAATGCCTCTTCTTTTGAAGTTCTCAGCGGTGAGAGTTTTTCTTTCAAGAGAATCCACATGAAGAATTTTACCTTAGGAATTGCTTCTACTTTCCTTAGAATCTTCCAATGGTTCCAAGTTGGCACTAGATGTTCCTTGCTGTTCAAGTAATCATAACCTGCTTGAACTGTGTAACTGGTTCCTGTAGGGTCCCATCTGAGTTCATCCTTGTCGTTTTTAAAGGTGGGAGCGATGCTGTGCAGATGTTTACAAAAGTTTCCAAAGCTGTCTTTGAGGTGATGAGGGATGGGAGGAAATTCCCATCGCAGCCAAACATGGGTTGTAGCATCCCATTGAGAAATTTGGTCTAGATTACGTATACCTTTACTTTGCAGAAAGGAAAGAAAAGAATCCATACCTGGGAAACTATTGATTGGTGGATTTCCCATGATTTTATCAGCGCCAATGTTGACTTTCTTACCTCCTTTGGAAACCTTGGATATGTTTTGCGCCATTAATGGGATGAATTTTTTACATAATTTCCAGATCTTCGTACAGTTCCTATTGGGAATCTCATTCACTACCTGTCTTCGCTGGCTCAGGTATTTTGCCTCCAAGACATTTTTCCACCAGGCTGGTTGATTTTCCACGAATCTCCATATCAGCTTTCCTCCAAGGGCTAAATTCATGAGAGATGGCAATCTAATGCCCAGGCCTCCTTTCTCTTGTTTTTGGATGACTTGTTTTCATCCAACCAAATTAAATTTTTTCCTCTCATTTTTCCCTCTCTGCCAAAGAAAGAATCTGAGAACACTGTCCATTTTTCAAAGAAAGGAGGTTGGGGCTTGAACCAGGGAGAACTGATAAAGGGGAAGAGAGGAGAGGCCCGATTTGAGAAGCACAAGTCGCCCTGCTGGATTGAGCCAAGAATGTCCCCACTTCTGGATTTTCTTTTTCATTTTATCTAAGGTTAAATCCCAAACGTCTGTCCTTGCATTCCCTATACTCACCGACATTCCCAGGTAGCTGAAATAATCCCAATTTAACTTGCATGGAACACCAAAAATGTTGGCAATGCTTTGAATCATTTGAGCTGAAGAATTCCATCCGTAAACAAAACTTTTGAGATAATTTATCTGACCCCCTGAGCATCTCATGAATTGATCAAGCAAGGATTCGAACCTTCGAGCAATGATTGTGGTCGCCCCACCTAGCAACAGAGTGTCGTCAGCAAATTGGGAGTGATTAATGTTTTTTACTCCATCTTCAAATTTAATTCCTGTAATGAGGCTAGCCTGCCTCTTGTGATTAAGCGCACAGCTAAATGACTCTGCCATTAGGAGAAAAAGGTAAGGAGATAAGGGGCAACCTTGTCTTAATCCTCTTGTGGATTGGAAGGAAGGTCCAGTTCTACCATTCATAAGGGGAGCAATCCAAGGACCAAAAATACAGGCTCTTTTGATATCAAGAAAGAGGGGAGAGAAGCCCATTTTCTGAAGAACTGCAAAAAGAAAAGAATGCCATACCCTGTCAAAGGCATTGGCAAGATCCAATTTCAGAATAAAGCCCTTTTCATTCCTGGAATAGCTAGAGTGAATGGCTTCCTGAACCAAGAGAATGGAATCTGAGATTTGCCTATTGGCCATAAAGCCTCCTTGGTTTTCAGAAATTAGCATCGGGAGGAGGGGCTTGAGGCGGGTAGAAAGGATTTTGGTAAAATTTTTATAGGATGAATTACATAATGATATTGGCCTGAAGCGGGAAAAGTTAGAAGGCCGATTCTCCTTTGGTATGAGGGCCAGATATGTTGCATTTTTATAGCCTCCTATTTTGCCTTTCCTTTAAATCCATTTGAAGTATTTTGTGAGATCCTTTTTTATCAAATCCCAATATTCTCTATAAAAGCATATCGAGAAGTAGTCTGGACCGGGTGCCTTGTTGGGCTGAAGGCACCAAATGGCTTCCTTAATTTCTTCCTCTTTTATCTCTTCTATCAATTTTTTATTTATATCTGCTGTAATTTTGGTTGGAAAATGCTGCAGGAGGTTATCAAATAGTTTTTCCTCCCCTGTTTCAGTTAATAGCTCCTTGAAGTGGTCTGAGGTAGCACCTTTAATAGCTATTTGGTCAGTGTGTTGGACCCCTGCATTGTCTGTGATGGCTGATATGTTGTTTTTTATTTGCCGAGCAGTGGCTTGTTTGTGAAAGAAGGAGGTATTTTTGTCTCCACTTTTCAGCCAAGTTTACCTAGATTTAATACGCCACTTTTCTTCCTCCTCTCTTTTGATTCTGTATAACTGATTGTAAAGGTTTTCCTCTTGAATCTTTTCATCCTGGTGGTATTCTTGATTGTCTATAGCGCATTGAAATTCTTAAATTTTGGCTTTCACCTCTCTTTTTTTCCCCTCTGGCTCATTGTACTGCGTTTTTTCCCAAGTTTTGAGCACTTTTTTCACATTTTTTAATTTATTCTCCCATATAAAGCCTAGAGATCCTTCCACATGTTGACTCCAGGTTTGCTGGATCAAACTTCTGGCTGTTTGATAATCGCTCCAAATTTGATTGAATTTGAAAGGAAGAGGTCCAAGAGGACAATGCGTATTCATAGATAAGGTGATTGGATAGTGATCTGAGGCCGCAAAGGGCAGTATGGTGGAATTGGCGACTGAGTAAGTGGAGAGTAGAGAGATGTTAACCAGGAACCGATCCAGTCTTTCCATTATATTGTTGCTACCCAACCTACGATTACTCCAGGTATATTTTCGGTTTTTTGGAATGATGTCTATCAATTCACCATTCTGCATTATGATTTCCAGCTGGCTTCTAAATGGATCTGGCGTAAAGCTTCCCCCTCGCTTTTCATTGGCGTGTAAAATTAAATTTAAATCGCCCCCAAAGATGATGTTACTATTGTCTTCTTCCATTATGTTCTTGCTGAGTGAGTCCCAGCAGACTTCTTTATCCCTATAATGGTTAGGGGCGTAGACATTGAAAATCACAATCTGCTGTTTACTCATATTATTCCTCAACACTGTCTTTATCCAATGCTGTTATATTACTTCAGCTTCGCTGCTCCACTCTTCCTGGCTCCAAATAGTAGTAATCCCACCTGAGGCTCCTCTGGCTTCACATGTACAACCTTTATAATGCTTATGACGGTCAATGATCTTGTTAATTTCTGATTCTCTTTGTTTTGTTTCTTGCAGTAAGATAATGGATGGATGCTCTTGAATTATAAGGTCCTTTAGGGCGTTGATTTTAGAGGGGTGCCCAAGTCCCCTGTTGTTCCATGAAAGTAATACAATCATTTCAGAACTGTGATTCGAGGAGTTGCTCTCCCTCCCTTATCTTTGCTTGCTGCTTCTCTATCTATTGATCCCTGTATGTAAGATTCTATAGGATTATGGATTCCTAGCACTCTGTCTTTTTGCGCGTTCTCATCCCCGTGCTATTTAGAAGACTTTCTTCCTGGCTTCTTTTGACCATCTAGAGAGGATCCCTGATCCTTGGAATTGCTTCGTGTGATTCTAGGAGGGAGAGAGTTAGATGGATGATGGGAGGGAATGATCATGGAATGGGGGGAGGAGGGGGGCTCAGAAAGATTCAAAGGGGCAGGGGACTCTTCAGGAAGGGAAAGAACGTGAAAGGGGTTGGATGAGGGAGAAGAAGGATGAGGGTTCAGCTGGCAGTCAAAAGAGTGAGGCGAATGAGAGGAGGAAGGGAGAGGGGACGAGGGCGAAGGGGAAGAAGTATGAGAGATGGGAGGGGGTTGAGTGGAAGGACCAGCTTCATTGGATATTTTGTGGCTAGGGACAATTTTTTTCCTTTTGACCGTTTCCCATTGCTCTTCTTGCGGATTATTATCAACATTAGAAAGCTTAGTGCATCGATTAGCAAAATTACCATACTTGTGACATACCTTACACTTGAAGGGGATTTTCTCATAGTCGAGTTGCTGAATGTGCGACCAGTCATCAACTTTGAGCTTAATGGCTTCTGGAAGACCTTTACCCAGATCAACTTCAACGCAAATATGAGCACATTCTTGCATATTGTCTCTTGGCTCGCTCCGATCTATATATTTTCTGACCGCATTTCCAATGGCACGCACTGACTCGTCTCCCCAGCAATGCAATGGGAGGTGAGGGAGATGAACCCAAACAGGAACCGCATTAGGTATATCTAGCTCCGGATCGAAGTCTGGCATCCATTTGTTTAAGTACAGACCTCTGGAGTCCATGAAGTAAGGCCCATTGCGGTATATCAAATCCTTGTCTTCCTTTGTCTCAAAATGAAAAGTGAAATAACCCTTCCCACAAAATCTGATAGCAATTTTCCCTTGGATTTTGTCTAACCAGTTCCTTTCCACCCACCTCTGAACAGTTTTTGGTGAGGGCCATTGTCCTGTAAATTTCCCTATAAGTCCTTTTTCAGCCAGAGCAAGAGCAGCCATTCTGGGCAAAGTAGGAGGGAGAGCGACTTCCTGTAACCCCTCAATTTTTTTAACGAATTTGGAAATCGAAGGGCGAGCTCGCTGAGGCGGTAATGATTTTATCAGTACCGAGAAAGCTTTTTGTTGAGCTGCCTCCTCCGGTGAAGCCTCTAGAGGGGCCATCCGAGCAGCTGAGGACCAATTCAAAGGAAGATGCAGGCGTCGATGGTTAGAATCGCGTGCGCAGGGGCTTCGCAGGTTGCAAGCAGCGGGCTACAACAGGAGCGCATGCTATGAATTTGCATTGTTGAAAATGTATTTTTGAATATATATTGTGCAGACTTACTATTTTAATAAATCTTCATTAAATGGACAAAAAAAAAATCTACATATATAGTAACAACCGTTAGTTGCAATCAAAAGTTTCTAATCTAAATGGTTCAAGAAAAACATATTTTAATTATCTGAAAAAAAACATATTTCAGTGAATGAAAACTTTACTATCGTATAAAAAAAAACTAAAGTGATAGAATCACTTAACTATATTTATTGATGCAAGAGCATCTAGCTAACCATGACCGGGTGAAGTCTCTGCCAGGTCAAAGGATGTTGAATTTACTTTCATTTAGTTTTCTGATTGATAGGAACATAGGGAGGACTTGTTTATTATTTTATTTACCGTTAATTAGGGCAGTTGAACAATGATAGGTATAGAATGATCTGTTGTTAACAAACTATGATTAACCTTTTATTTAAAAGGAAAAAGACAAATGTGGTTGAACAAGAGATCTTGACAAAAGATAAACGAATGTCTAATAAGAAATAACTGAAGAGTCTGTAACTAAAAAACAAGACAACTGTGCAGTTTCATTAACTGTAACAGGAACCTATAAATGTAACAGGACAAAGCAAATAAGGGGTTCCATTCATGACCTCTCGCCCTCAATAAAAAAATAGCAATAGAGAATTCCAGAATTTGTCCATCTGCATATTTACTGTGTTTACATATTTCCTATTTTAAAAATTATATGATTACACAACTAACTTTGTACAGCAGACAAGCTTTTCATTGCGTTCTGGAGGGAAGACTACCAGTAAAGACAACAGCACCAAGGAGTAGACAAATTCTTATATTGCATATTAGATAATAGCCGAGTAACACTGCGAGTGAATACACAAAGTTTTATTGTATTGACAGTCAAACAGTATTACCAACGATTGCACAGAGACAGTGTATTAGAGGAATAATACGTTGAAATTCAAATGCATTGAACATACATGCTAACAATCGCGGCCACAACAATCCGAGAAATCATACGGCATACATCTATCAAGTAACATCAAATAGAACCCATTGGATTATATTCATTGTTTTTCCAAAAGAACATTCTGCGAAATGTTGGATAGCACAACACGCTAAAATATTACAACAGAATCGAAAAAGTCGAGAATCATTCACGCTCAAACCCTAAGCCACAAACCCTGAGCAAGGGTTTCAGTGTTAACATTTGTTTCCTATAGTGCGGATACACAAACTAAAACAAAGTAACCAAGATAAGGGATCCGAAGCCACAAACAGAACTTTCGGGCCACATACAGTGGGAACCAAAGTCCCGAATACCCAGAGCCTTGCTCACAGTAATGTGTGACAAACCCTTTCATTTGAAGAGCGGAAACTAAATGACCAAGGCGACGAAATACCAAGAGTTTGTGGGAATAGAACCTACTAGGTAGAATTGGGGTATGATACCAAAACCTCTGATGGCAAACCCCAACACCTGTGTGGCAAGAAAATACAATTGTTAATGGCATATCGAAACGATAAAGCAGTTAAATAGCTGGAATGAAGAATTGCAGTCATTAGGAGTGTCGGTAGTTACCTGAGGGTTCGCGGAGAAGCCGAGAACAGTGTCCCAGTGACAGCGTTGACCAACTGAGAAGAATAAGGAGCAACCTAGATCATAGACCGTGGAAGAAAGCCCGTGAGTTGAAAACAGGGAAGGATATGTTACCTGTATGCACCAGAGTCGGAAGCGCGCCAACATTTGAGCCTGGGAGTGAGTAAAAAATTTGTGTTGCAGAGCCGAACGAAGAGCATCAGCACAAGAATCACCATACAGTGGTCCGAGAACCCAAAACAAGAAGGAATCAACCACAATAGCAACCTTACACGGCAGAAAGAATCAAATACAGCAGAGAACTTACCCTGTTTAGTGCAAGACAAACTACAACCAGTTGCAAACTAAGGAACCAGGACATTACAGTCACAAAAACAAGTAGCTGGAGCACAAACAAGACCTGCAGCATTGCTGCCCAACAACCCTCGCAGAACATTGCAGAGGAAACCCTCAACGGTGAGACAACAAAAGACCGAGAAAACCATCAAACAAGGAGATAACCGAAGAATCGAGCGGGAAATGCGAACTTCAAGGCAAGTACCCTCACATTAAAAGTGTCATTGAATGCTCATCAACCAAATCACAGAAATATCCATATTGCTTTATATCCGCGTGCCAGCAGTTTATGTGATTAAATCAACCAACAAAACATTACAAATCATTCCCGGTACAACAAGTGTGTTAATAGTCGGGCTGGTCCCATCATTTATAATTTTTAGTCAATGATTGTTTAAACAAACAATGATTTTCTTTATGAGAGTTTCACATATATAATTTCAATTATATAAACAATTTAAGCATATTTTGAATAATGTTCAGTGAAATAAAAATTGATGTTGTTGGTTTATGAAGAGATATTTAATATACAAAGAGATATTTAATTTATTGAGAATGAAACTTTTATACCATTTAGTTTATGGAAATAAAAAATTAGAAGAATACAAAATTTTATGAACAAGACTTTGACAGGAAAAAGAAATAAAAAATTTACTTAACACATTTAGATTTAGTTTAGAGGGATTATATTTTTTAGAGCCTATTTTTTTTAATAGTGTGAACTTTGCAAATTTTAAAAAATATTTATAATTTGAAATATTTAAATATGGAAATAATTACACATCCTATTGGTTTTAATGGTTTTAAGTAATATACTAATAAAATGTTAACCAACCTCTTATATATATGATTGGTCTATAAAATGAAATTTTGATTTCTTATAGTAGCATATATAAAGGTTTTATCCACAATTATTTATAGGTTATTATTGAACTGTTTCCTAAATGCTTAGTTAAGCTAATCGGTATCTAAAATCACCCACCTTCACCATCATCTTAATTTTATTAATCCCATATACTTCCAAGAATCTAGAAAATTTAGGTAATAATTTATTTAAAAGGAAAATATTTATTTGTAAAACATGTTCCTGTTTTGAATCAACCTTTTGTTTAATTAATAAAAGAAATACAAACTCTTCTATCATTTGATGGAGCTAATTGAAAATTCTCTACATGTAATCTACTAGAAACTACATATCATGGAAACATAGGTAACATAGTAGCATACTTATACTAAAGTTCTTAATTCAAAAGAAATATAATTGAATTTTTAGTTTTTATTTTGCAAGAAATATAAGTGGAATGTAAGAAAAAATTATTCAACAACTAAATCTTTGAATGACACAACAAATTAATCATTTTTTCATAATACTCGTCATACATGGATCTAGGTGCAAAGATTTGGATTGCATGTTTTACTAGGCTATCATAATAATCTTATGAGCAGTTCTTATATCACTCATGGTTCACGTTCATTTAGTTCTTTGTAAGTCAACTACAAAAAACATTAAGATAAGGTCATAAGGGTTGAATTCATATAAATCCATACATAAAATGGAATTAAATGCTTTTGCGATCACTAGGTTGAGGCTAATGATTAAGTAATATCTTTTTTCTAAACTTGTGTGGTAGGGACTATGCTGCCATGCAACACTTGTTCTATTTATGCTTTGAAAAAGACAACTAATTTCCTTTATCCTAGCAACTAATTTTACTAATTTCAGCAACCAATATCCTTAATCCTAGCAACCACCTTATCTTAACAATGAGATGTACAAATAAGATTAAATCAATTATAACTGTCTAATCTTCTAGAGTCTATAGAATATTTCATTTCGATTTCTATTACTAAGAAAATTTAGGAAATTTGACTTTCATTTTTATTTATTCAAATGAATTTACATTATGGTATTGTTTTTCACTTTTACTAAGTGGTCACTAGAAGTTGTCTCCAGCTATTTCTCACATGTTTACACCTAACCTGTGTAAGAAGCTCATATTTGAGCCATACTTCTCAACACTCCCTCTTAGGGAGGAAGAAAGTTTTCATTAATTAGTCTCTCTTTGAATGCTTCACACTTCCCCATGGCGACTGTTAGGGTTTGACTCTTTCGCTTCCTGCTGTGGTTCTCTCTTTCATCTATGACTGCAGCTGTGCTGCCTTTGAGCGTCTTTCGTGGCTAGGCCTTTCCAACTGTCGGGCTCCTCGCGGGTCTGGAGGCGGTCTTATCTCGCCTTGCAGCCCTGACTCGTCGGGGTCAGTGGTTGTCCAGTAGCATGGAGGCGGAGGGGTCTAGTGGGGCCCCTACCTTCAAGCAGATAGTCCTTCAGAAGCATAATAATGAAAGGAAAGAAGGAGTCAGAATAACAGGGCTGGGGAACAGCAATCAACCTGGCAGTGGAGACAGGGCTCAATCCCAAGGGAACACTGACAAGACTAAGGAAACGAGGAAGGGCACAGGCCTAGAAACTGATAACCTGACAGGCACTAAAGACAAAACTCTTGTAATAAACAAGCCCTCAGAAAACAGGAAACGACAAGGGCATGATGAAAGAAAGCAAACGGGAAACAAACAAGGAGAGCCGGATAAGGAGGGGGAACCCAGTTCAAACCCCATCATTGCTTCTCCAAGCAATGGGGCCTGCAAACCAAAACAGACCAAAAGCTTACGAGTGGTCATCACGGACCCAGAAATCCAAGCTTACAGGGAGAACATGGCGGAACGCGCCATCATTTGCAAATTCATGGGCATTTGGCCACTAGAAAAAGCTCTGTGTCAGTGGATAAAACTGCACTGGAAACCCCGAGGAGATGTTCAACTACACTTAGGAGCCAAAGGCTTCTTCACTGTGGTCTTCTCCAACTTAGAAGACAAAGACCACATATTCGAAGGTGGTCCGTATTTTATGGCTTCAGCAGGTTTGTACATGAGACCCTGGAAGCCGAATTTTTCTCCGGAGAAGGAATCCTTCACCCAAGTCCCAGTCTGGATACGTCTCTTTTCTCTTCCAATAGACTATTGGGGTCTAACAGCTTTGAAACAAATTGGTGACAAACTCGGTACCTTCGTCAAAGCCTCTAAAGCAACTCTCTAGAAAAGATACACTTCTTATGCCAGGATATGTGTTGAAATGGACGTCTCCGGAGCTCTTCACGAAGGACTTTGGTTGGAATACAGGGACGAGGAGTACTTCCAGGATATTGACTACGAGCAGATTCCCTTCTGCTGCTGAAAATGCCATGAACATGGGCATCTACTACGGGATTGCCCAAAGCTAAAGAAGGAGCAAGATTCAGTTTTAGTTCAAGCCCACAAAGATACGGAAGTCTTCCTCAAACCCAAATCCAAACACAGAGCAAATAGACGAAAGAATATCAGAGGAAATGGGACAAGAAATGCCCATAACAACCCGTTCGCGCTCCTAGACCCAGAAACTGATTCAGAAGAAAAGCACAAAGCTCCAACCTCAGAAGCAGAGCTTGAAGGAAAAGTTATTCCCATAGAGAAGGACTTGCAGGATGGGAACTTTACTGACAAGGTTCAAATGCAGGAAAGAACAGAGGATACGGGGGAAGACACGGACATGTTAACCAGTGATGCTGGCAGCGAAGACCAAGAATGGGAGAACGCGCTAGCAAGAGAAGGTCTGAACCTCCCAGCAATGGCCGAAAAATGGAAAGCCAACGGGATAGAAAACGCGTCGAAGGAAGAGCTCAGAATAGTTAATGACCTCTTCATAGCAAGGCAAAAAGCTTTAATGGACAGGCAGAAAAGTAAGCTAGGTGTGGCGAAAGGTTATAGTTCTCACTCAAAAAGCCCCCTATGGAAGACACCCAGCTCTAGAAAAAAGAGAAGAAGAGGGTGAAAGACAAGCGGGGAAGCACTACAAGAGCTAGGTATGATCATGTTAAACTTAGGGAAAATGAAGGCACTCACAGCCTTCGATTTCTTCCAATGAATATCAGTTTTTACATGAAGATAATATCGTGGAATGCCAGAGGGCTTAACAGCCAGGAAAAACACAGGATTTTAAAGAGGAAGATTCAGTGTCACAATCCAGAAATCATGTTTTTACAAGAAACAAAATGCAGTAGTTCCAATGTCACCATGTTATGCAGAAAGTTGGGAAGCCATATGGAAATTCTAGAGATTGAAAGTCAAGGTAGAGAAGGAGGCCTTGCCACCATATGGGACGCAAGGAATATCCAGTTGCTTTCGACTGAAGCCAACAAGCACTTCTTGGCAACCGTCTTCCAACCCATAGGTAACTCTAACTCCTTCCTCTGCATAAATGTTTATAGTCCTCAGAAATTAGAAGATAAGATGTCCTTTTTAGACACCCTACATAAAATAATCAGAAGGTATCCAAGTTCAAAGTGCATTTTTGGGGGTGATTTCAATATGATTACCACCCTGTTGGAAAAGAAGGGAGGCCTAAGAAAACTGGGCAGAGATGCGGAAGCTTTCGCCATCTTTATTGAGACAACCAAGCTAGTAGATGTTTTCCCAAAATCTGGCTCTTTTACTTGGAACAATGGAAGGGGAGGTGATAAGCTCAAAGCCTCCCGCCTGGATAGATTCTTAATCTCATAAAGCATAATAATGGACGGCACCACATTTGAATCAGACATCCTGCCCAGCGAGGGCTCAGATCATTGGCCAATCTCGCTCATGGTGGAAGTTTCCAGCACCCCTAGGAACAAACCCTTCCGGTTTGAAAAGTTTTGGCTGGACCACCCAAATTTTCAGGATATGATAAAGAAATGGTGGTCGGAACCTTTGGAGGGAAATGGATCCAAGATGTTCAATATCCAAAGGAAGCTCAAACTAACTAAACAGCACATAAAAGAATGGAACAAAACTGTCTTTGGGAACATCTTCCAGGAGAAGATAATTCTCGAGAATAAGCTGGAGCAGATCCACAAACAAGGAACAACAGGGAATCTTAGTGAGGAAGCTTTGGAGCAGGAAAGAATGCTTTCGCAGCAATGGCACAGTCGCTGCGCTCAAGAAGAAACCTTATGGAAACAGAAATCAAGAATTTAATGGCTAAAAGAAGGGGAAATGAATACAAAATTCTTCCATAGATTAGCGCTAGACCGCAGAAGTAGTAGCAGAATTCTAGAACTGAAAAGTGATACAGGGGAAATTTTAAAAAATCATAATGAAATATCTGCTCAGCTTTCAGATCACTTCAAGTCGATTGCTCAGGAACCTCATATAAACAGGGAGAAAGCTATCAAGGATCTGACAAAAGCCATCCCGAGGATCATAACTGCAGACCAAAACTGGGCCCTATGCAGGAATATCTCAATGGAGGAAATAGAAGAAGCTATCAGAAGCATGCCCAATGATAAAGCTCCTGGGCCAGATGGGTTCACTATTAATTTCTACAAAGCGTGTTGGAGCACTGTTAAACAGGATGTTTGGGAGGCAGTGGAAGACTCCAGACGGTCGGGAACTATTCTCAAATCCCTCAACTCTACTTTTCTTGCCCTCATACCCAAAACTGAAGAAGCCAAAACCCCTGACAAATTCAGACCTATTGCCTTATGTAATGTCATATACAAGATTATATCAAAAGTAATAGCCATCAGGCTGAAAACGATTCTCTCGGGTATCATCTCGGAAGAGCAATCGAGGTACGTGGAGGGCAGACAGATTTTCGACAACATTCTTTTGGCTCAGGAGATGATCCATTCCCTGCATTCAAGGAAAATAGCAGGTATGCTTATGCAACTGGACCTGTCAAAGGCCTACGACAAAGTCAGCTGGAGGTACCTCGAGGCAGTTCTAAAGGTGTTTGGCTTCTGCAGTACCTGGATAAAATGGGTCATGGCTCTTATCAGATCTCCAAGATATTCTATCCTTATCAACGGAGCTCCCTCTGATCCCTTCGCCCCCTCAAGAGGAATCAGGCAAGGGGATCCTTTATCACCTTTCCTCTTCATCATCCTTATGGAAGGCCTCAGTCAAACCATAGCTAAGAAGCAAGTGGAAGGTAAAATACAAGGTCTCAAGCCTATAAGATCGCTCCGGGCCACTACGCACCAACAGTTTGTTGACGACACTATGTTACATGGAACTCCCACAGTGAAGGAGGCGGTTGCATACAGGGAAATTCTTGACCTTTTCAGTCAAGCCTCAGGTATGGAAATAAACTTCTCTAAATCAACTATCTTTTTTTTCAATACCCACCCTGCTGTCCAATCTCACCTAGCTCGGCTTCTAGGCTTCAGGATCAGTTCCCTTCCTTCGAAGTACTTAGGGGCTCCTCTTTCTCTCAAACCCTGGAAGAAAGAGCATTGGGAAAGAATCCTCGCCAACCTAAAAAAGAAATGCTCTCACTGGACCCTCCGAGCTCTAAATCTATCCGGCCGTTTACTCTTAACCAAAGCCGTCCTTCAAGCCATTCCTCATTATCTCCTCTCTTTACTCCTTGCTCCCAAAGGGATTCTACAACAAATAAGAAATATCTAGCGATCTTTCCTTTGGAGCGGAAATGGTGAGAAGAAAAAGTGGGCTCTCGTTGCTTGGAATAAATTATGCATGTCAAAATCTAGGGGAGGGCTGAATCTTGTTGATCCAGAGGTTATCAATCGCACTTGTGGTGCCAAATTATGGTGGAGATGGATTGAAAACCCTACTCTACCCTGGGCCAAGCACTGGAAAGAAAAATATGTCCCAGATTGTGATACTCAGGACCTCATTAGACTGCAGGAAACCCCAGATGGCTCACCTATATGGAATCATGCCAAGCGGAACAAAAATCTTGTCCAGGAGAACAGCTTTTGGGAAATTCGTAATGGCAGGCTGGCACTGTTCTGGGAGGATTCCTGGCAACAGTTGCCCAAACTCAACTCTCCTGATTTGCTAAATATAAAGCAAGCTTATTAGGCTCAAGGCAAATACACAGTTAATCAATACTGGCAACAGCACAACACTGACGATAATTGGAGGGACTGGATTAACTTCAACAGTGAGCACTCAGAGGACAACAATCATACCGCTCAGATTCTAAATGCAGGCATCCTAAAAAGAAAAATCAGGAAAACGGAAGAGGATGACAAACTCAGATGGGGTCTCAAAGGGAATGGAAATTTCTCACTGAAAGAAGCCAGGAATATCTTAGAAAAGAACGAACAGGGAGAGATCCAGCCCTGGAGCAGCAAAGTTTGGGATAATCTTTTATGGCCCAAAATTAGGACTTTCCTTTGGCTTTTAATGAGAAACAAGACCCTAACATGGGACAATCTTCGCAAGAAAGGCTTTGTTGGACCCTCTCGGTGCCCCATGTGCCTTGAAGAACCAGAGTCTTTAAACCATCTTTTCAACACCTGCGAATGGGCAACGCAATTATGGAGGTGGATGGAAGACCTCCTTAGCAGCTCGGACTGGCAATTAGACTCAATTCACAATACTATTCTGAATTGGAGAACGAATTTTTCAGGCACACAAAGAGTCAACAACATCTGGAAGTCGGTTCCAGGATTTCTTCTCTGGTCTATATGGAAGAAGCGTAATCGAAGGATTTTCCAAGACGAGTATAGGAACATCAATTTCTCAAAAGACAACATCATTTCCAACATCCAGCAACTGATTCATACTAAATGCAGAACATATGACAACGAAAAACCTACAGCTCTGGACTTACGAATTCTTAAAAACTTCCGCCTAGAGGAGTGTGGTCATCACTCTGTTTTGCCACAAGGCACCCCTCAACCTTCCTTACATGAATCCTGGCAATATCCACCGGATGGAGGGCTTAAATTGAATTTTGATGGGGCTTCGCGAGGCAACCCTGGCTCGGCTGGAATTGGAGGAGTTATTCGCAATCAGAAGGGAGATATTCTGCACATCTACTACAGAGCGCTTGGGGAAAGCACCAATAATGAAATGGAGTTTGCGGCCCTGGAACACGGCCTCAAAATCGCTAAATCCCGAAATTTCCACAATTTAATTGCGGAGGGGGACTCCTCGCTGGTCATTGCCACTGTGCAGAAATTACAAAGAGGAATTAGAGCTAACAAAGCAATCAAACACTGGAGATTAGCAAAGGTCACAGAGAGCATCGAGGAACTCTTGGGCGGTATGCAGGGTCTTGTTTTCCAGGCGATCCGACGTCGAGCAAACAAGGTGGCAGATTACCTGTCAAACTGTCATGTAGACAGCCAGGGAGGTGGATGGGACAGCTGTTGGGAGGAGGTGAACTGTCCAATTCTGAAAGCCCGATGTACACAGTTGGCACAGCAGGACGTGAACACCAACGACCGGGCCTAACCGGTAATGGTCCTCTTTACCAGCTCCGTCGAACAGAAAACGGGAGCAATAAACCGGCCCCCCATTACATTTACGGGAGGATTGGACAGAAGAAGCGGCGGCGCTCAGCACGAAGCAGATTCAAGTATGGGAACCATCAACAAAGATTATGCCATAAGTTTATCCGTATTAACCGTTTGAGAAGCGAGTACAAGCACTCCGAGCTCAGAAGCAAATCACTCAGGAATTCTACTGCGCCTGCAAGAAAGGATTACAGGATTCGTGTGTACACCCCCAATATTAATTGCCTTAGTACCACGTCTCTTGCCCCTATGGCAAGCCATTCTTGGGAGCATGCCAAGGCTCCAATCTATTTAACAGGGAGATCGTTCGAGGATTTCACTACCTTTGTCCTCAGCTCGGTCAGTATCAGCAGCAAGCAAAATCAAACTAAGCAGTGTAATTATAGAGCGCATAAGTTCAGTATGGAGGCTTCCAGGTGCAAATGTGCGGGAGCTACCCAGGATCTGTGCAATGCGCAGAGTGTGTAAGTCACTAGGGCCTCTACAAGAAGCAAACGGAAGATCGCTGAGCTTGAGGCTAAAGTCAAGCAAGAAGAAGAAACCACGCAGGAAGGAAAAGTTGCTGGTGAGTTCGATTGGATCTGCGACCCGGGCACCCCAGCGAAACGAACAACCCAGTTCGTGCGCACTAAAGCGGAAAGTTGGAGGATGAAAACCCTCCTGGCGAAAGCCCTGGACATGAAGGATGCTGCTAAGCAGAACGCGGAGAAGGAGCAAACCTCCCCGAGCGGTCCTCCTGGTACTACATCCGCCAACCAGGAGTATGTGGAGCGCAGACTCTCGGCCATCTAGGATGGGGTGGAGATCATCAACAAGAAGCTTACTTTGCTCATCAGGCTACTCAGGCAAACTATCAGCCCGGACCCGTTGGTGCAGGAACAAAAGATGAAGGAAGCCCAGAACTTCCATTCCATGCAGGATTTACAAGACAAAATGGACAGGCACTTCCTCGATGTGGGTCTGGACATCACCAGCAGGCTGGGCGGTTTCCCGCGCCCGGATGGACTCCCTTAGGCCCCAGGCTCACTTGGCACAATTTTGGCGTCCTCGGTTTTCCTCTGGTTGGCTCTATGCCCTCTAGTGTCTACTCTTGCTTCCTGGTCTATGTTAGTTTTTATGGGTTATGGTCCTTATGCCGATTTTGAGCCCTCTGTCTCGGCCTTATGTGGGCTTTGGATTATTATGCTTTTTTGTCAGCTTTCACTGATAAACCTGTGGTCTACACTTTGCCGCCCTGCGTGGTGAGTTTCCCGGCTTTCTTTCCCACTTGTCTATGGGCTTTTTGCATCAGGGTAGTTCGTCTCTTTCGCCCCTGTTTGGCAAAGCTGTAAGGTGTTATTCTGGTTACTGTTTGCCTGTGCAGACTCGATGTAAATATTTTTTACTCTTTTAATATAATTATTTGACTTACAAAAAAAAAGAAGAATGCTTCAAACTTCCCTTTTACTAAGGGCTTGGTCAAAATATTAGACAACCTACTAATTTATTGATACATACTAGAGTTTCATTTCTCCCTTACGAATCTTGTCTTGTATGAAGTGATATCACGTTTGTATGTGCTTGGATGAATCATTAACCAATGAATTCTTAGAGATTTTGATATAACTTTGATTCATAATAGTAGATCATATTGTGATCCAACTCTTAATCAAATAAACATGAAAGGAACTTGTGAAGCCAAATGGCCTCATAGCTCATTGTACTACTTTCCATATATTTTACCTCTATTGAGTTAAGTGCCATGGATGTCCGCTTTTTGTTGAACCAGGATATCATCATTGATCCCAAACTAAAGAAACATCCCAAGGTGCTCTTCATGTCTATTGCGCTATGTAGTTCTTAACATAGTATAGTTAAATGTTGCAAATAGATTGTTAATAACATGGAAAAAATCCAATGGCGCACACACACATTAACACAAAAATTTTACCTTGGAAACCCAAATTGGGAAAACCAAAAAGAAAAATTGTGCTTAAAATTGCCAAAATCGGACGCAAAAAATCACCCAAGTGTGCAACATATAATGCATGAAGGTATTGATGAAAAAAAAACAACACATACCCAACATTCTCCCACTTCTTGTTTGCTTTACATATAGGGGGTTGCAATAGTACATGGTCAACAGGCAAATAATGTCTATTGTTTCTATACACCAAGAGAACTTCTCATTGATGATATAGTAACGATGACTTATTTATTGAAATAATGGCATTTTATATATTATCTTAAAATATTATCTTAAATTCAATGATATTCTTTTTTCCCATCATTTCCATATGATTCAATGTATACGATAAAAAATACAAAACATTATCTCAAAATTAGTGATACTAATTCAACCAATCATCATCATGATTCAATACATATTATGAAATATAATATGATCATAAATGTTAACTTTTTTTTTTACATAACGAATAATTTATATTCAAAATGTGGGTTACATGTCTAGAACCATTTTTACATCATCTCAACAAAACTTGATTTAGTCTTAGCAGGTGCTTCCATGTCTCAATACATCCATGAAACTATTTTACTTCCCCTACTAACCCTGTATACTATAAGAAAACACTTAAAACCGCCATAAAACTAGAAATACAATGCTAATATCAAAACAAAATGACAATTCATAAGTGGGCATTAACAAAGTTTGGTTTTCCCCGCATCCTCATTGACATCTTGCCTCGACTACTGAGACCCGCTCCAAAGTCGCCTTCTCCTCCCTCTTTCTGCAGTTGAGCCATGACCTCCTCCATTAGTCCTACAATAATCTCCTTGACCTCTGGGAATATGTTGTTGCTGACCAACTTCGAATTGGCAGTGAGTAAATTAGTCTCCATCTTCACGATTTTGCGATCCAAAGATGCCTCCACAGTCTCAAACTTTGCGTTAATTCTCTCTGCGGGTGATAAGGTCAAGTCTCCCCATTATCAACTTAAACAAGAATTAAGTGGCCCTCTTCGAGTGCACCAAATTCTCCTTGGGAGGTTTCGTGCCATGGCTTTCCGACACGTCCATATTGGTGCTCCTTCAAATCATGCAACTATCAATTCAACACTCTAAGCCTTTGATAATGAAATAAGATCATAAATATTATTCTTAACAAATAGATGCCTACAAGATAATTCAATCTATCTTTGTGTTACCCTCTTCATCCTAGTGTGGTAGAATTGTTGTAACTTAATGTAATGTAATGTCCAAACATTTTTACTCAGTTAAAATAAAATAACAAATAACAAATAATCATACGTTAAACATTTTTTCACCGTCAAAATAAAATAAAAATAAAAATAAACTTACGTTAAAATAAAAATAACTTCAAACTAAAATAATAAGGTAAAATTGACATGGTCAACTTACTAGTGGTTTTTGAGCTTGAGGTTTATGAGAAACCATGGTATTCATGTGGAATATAGTCTACTTAAAGGAGGAAATTAAACCATCCTAGATCTATCTTAACTCTGGATCTACCAAGCACCGAGAGGGATCAAATCCATTGAGATGAAAACCTCTTTTATAGTGAAAATAATTTTGATCCCTTGTCTCTTGGTAGATCCAGAATTAAGATGGAAATCTTAATTCCATATCTACCAAAGATTGGACTATTGGGGCATACCCTTCAGGTGCATTTTCTGTCATCATACCGACCATTTGATGAATAGATGCCCTAGCAAGGGGAGATCTTATCAGGGACCCTTTACTCATTCGGATAAGCCTCGACATCTGGATACAACTGATATTGGTACTTTACAAAAAGATACCTCTTCTGTTCAAGTTGATTCTCATCGAATTCTCATCCCATCCTCTTCTCTGAAAATTTCTTCTCCATCTCCATCCCATGTGGGAGTGGTCGATGCTCTAGCGTTTGAGAATCCCCCTCCTCTTACAACATTAGCATGCATATCAAATGGTACTATGGTCTCGTGTTGATATTCCCCCATTCTTGATGTAATTATCCCCTCTTCGGATAATCCTCCTCTAAATTCCTCCATATCAAGGAGTCCCCATACTTGCGACCCTTTACTTTTCCATTCTTCTAAGACCTCGCCCTCAATGGCTCCATTAGAATCTTTCCTTCCCTACCCCCTCTATGCCCAGATGACCTGGATTTGATTTCTTGTCCTCATAACTCAGTCGGAAGTGATAGTGATTTCATTCTTCTCAACTCTACCATGGACCTGAAGAATTTTACCATTCATATGGGTGGTACCCCTACTTCTTATCCTCACATCATCCCAAGATCTGTTATGAATATCATGGTCATAAAGACCCAGAAAAAGGTAGCAGACATTTTTGTGGTCGTCTAGCTTCACAACCTGCTCTTTTTTATGTCTCCGCTGGATTATTTTATGTTCCCATCTGTTGACGGTGCTGGATATCCATCAACCAAGGGTATCTCCCCGATATGAAGTCCCAATCAGTCTTGACACCAATTGGTGTAGGAGTTCCATCTGGTATAAAGGTCTGGTTTCCAAATCCTTAAAGATATGCCTTGGCTCTAGCTGTCATCATAGGAAAGTGATGCAATGGTGTCTTCAAAAAGAAAGGGGCGTGTGCTTGGTGAGTGTGTAGTGCAATTTTGTCGAGATTCTTCTACTACAAAGGGGGAAAGAAAAGTGAGCCTTTAAGTGAGAGGTAATAGTACCACCCAGGAAGAGACACACATGAACCAGAAGGACTTGCCCAATATCCAACAAAATAGTCCACAGCGGATGCGACAGACGTTACAACAAATAAACAAGGGGAGATCCAACAGAATAGTCCACAACAAATGTGACAGTCGCTATAACCAATGAACAAGGAAACATATTTCTAATATCCTGGGGAATCGTCCACAAGGATGAGATGGAAATAACTACCATTACAAGACATTCTCAACAAGATAAACACTAAAATAACCAAAATAGTTCAACTATCTTAGTACATGTGAAAGCAACATGAAATACAAACGTCCACAGAATAGTCTTACAAGAATTCATAGTTCATTCATGAAGAATGTGCTGGCTTAAAAAGGCTTATGTTATTAAGAAAAAGTTCCAAGGCACATATTTACATTGTACATCACTAGCCCTAGTAGTGGGACATTGGAGCCACTCCTTGCTCCTTAAAGAACTAGCTGATCTCTCTAATGCCTTGCGAGAGGATCCAAGGTGAAAAGTCATTTACTCCTACAATGAGGGGGTATATATAACAAAGGGGTGATGCTTCCCCCTTGTGACTCTTTGACTACCCTCATGATTGTTCAACTTCCTATGACTTTTCAACTTACATGAATCTTCATATTCATGTGTGTCCTTTGGACTTCCACTTTACAATACATTTTATTACAATATACATAGTCCACACTAGTGATGTGGCGTATGAAAACTCATGACACAACTTGAAATGACACTGTGGACATGGATTGTCTTGTTGATGTGGTAATTTCAAGTCATTGTTGTTGTTGAGTGCTAGATGTGTTATTGGATATGCTTTCTCTTCTCCTCTTCATGGCTTGGTGACAAAAATCTTCATGATCTCAAGTCTTGGGTTGTGGTCGCAAGTTGGTGTCCCTTTGCTTTTCCTTGATGGATCATCTTGCATGCTCAACTACAAGAATGTCCTTTGCATGTCTTCAACATTCATCTCATTCTTCATCATCCTTCCAGGTTCATGTGTCTATAATTCACTCATGATGCAACGACATCAACTCGAAAACCTCCTAGACTAAGATGGTGCATTCAACTTCAAAGGTTGAACCAGAATTGAGATATAGGTCGGAGAGAGAGGCCCAGTGACTATGCATTGCGCATTCCCAATAGTCAGAACTGAGGCATGAGACCTGGACCTACACAATGCGCATTTCAGGTTGGGCTAAGGGACAGTCTCTGTGCAGTTTTTAGAGGTAGTGAGTCCGGTTGAAGGAGGGGCCAATGTGGAAGATTTATGTGCAGTTCTGTAGAGGAAGGTTGACTAAATTTTGCGGAGTTCTAGGAGAAAGTGGGTCAAAATGAAGGGAGTACCACTGAGGGAATTTTCGGAAGGGAAGGCTAATTGATTAGATTGTGCAGTTCTGGAAGGGAAGACTAGTTTTGGGCTCAGAAATTGCGTAGTGCAGTAGTCCTAGGGGATAGGAACTGTGCATTGCGCATATCCAAGGATCAAGGTCACAACCTGCTTACTGGAACTACGCAATGTGTAGTCCATGTAGGCTGGGTGAAGCAAAATTGAAGGGTCGAGGAGCTTCCTTGGAAAATGCTGAGCGTTGGACCAGTGAAACTGACAGGTGAAGTGATGGAGCTTAGATTATGTCCTAACACTTAGAGTACTTCAGGAATCAATAACATTGATCACCCATGACACATGAACAACACTTTTTCTTGTGTGTGACTACTTCATGACCAGCTATGACAAGTGTGACACCTAAGATAGACTTTATGATGACCGTGTCGACACTTGTGTGACAACTCTCAAAACTTTGTGAATGAGTGCGACGAGTCTTTACATGGTTAGAAAAAATCATAAACACAAAGATGAGCCCTTGGAACCACCATAATGAGCTTATGCATAAAGTGCGATAACCAACATGAAAATGATGACATCTTTCCTATCATGTGAAAGGGAGAGAAACACTTAGCAGAAACACATGGAATAAATTTTAGTGTTGGCGACCATACATGTCATTGAAGACATAATGATATGACAATGATAAGTTGTCCTTCATACTACAGTAAGAGGTGCATTTCAACTTCATGAAAGATGTGCTTTGTTTTTCATACCTACCCTCCAAAGGGTTGTGAATAAGATGGAGTCTTCATGTGGTCATGATCTTCGATCTTCTATCATTCCTCAGGGTTCATTGGTTTTATGATCTTATAATTATATTTTCTCCTCTGCCCCTTAAGCGTCATATAACATGTCCTCCTTATCCATATCCTTCTTCATCATCTTTCCATAGGATGGTAGAATCCCTATATCTGTAATCCACTCATGATAAGACGACATCAGTCTGATAAACCCCTAGCCTAAGGTAGAGCACTTGGATTCATGAGCTAGGTCGGGACTAAGTGAATGTTCAGAGGAGAAGGCTTAGTGATTATGCAATTATGCAATTCAAGTAGCCAAGGGCCAAGCTTGGTCACTGAGAATGCACAATATGCAACTTAGGCCAAACTAAGGGAAATCTCTACACACTCCTCATTGAGGGAAAATTTTGCACAGTGCCCACTAAGGGAAAATTTTACACAGTGCCCAGGAGAGACATAATTGCACAGTTCAAGCATGAAATGGATGTTGTTGGATGGGGCCCTCGGAGGACAAACTACGCAATTTCAAGAGGCAAGGGGGACTGGGCATCCGAGAGGCTTGAGAGACAAAACTACGCAGTTTCTGAAGGCAGTGAGATCTGGCTAAGGGAAGGACATTGGAGGAAGTATATGCATAGTTTTGGAGGCCAAGGGAGGTTGGGATTTTTTAGCATTGCATAGTTCTAGAAGGAAAGGAAAATTTTTAAGGGTTCCAGATGCAAAGTGCGTAGTTTAGGAAGGCTGGATGAGGCTAGGTTGTCAGGAATCCTCCGAAATTTGGCTAAGTGTGGGATCAGTGGAACCGATGTGAAAAGTGATAGAAATTGGTTGGGACCACCCACTTGGATACTTGGTGATACAACGTAGATCATCTAGAACATATGAAATCATACTTTGCTTAATGCAACAACCTTTGTGGCAACTTACAACAAGTGTGGCCCTGTCGATGGACTTTATGAGGACAATGATGAAATTTGTGTAATGGTTTGTGAAACCTTGGAAATGAGTGTGAAACATGTCTATATGATGAGAAAAACTCATTTTCACAGATATTTCCCCTTGATGCAAAACCAAATCTCCCCTATGCATGACAAGCGATAACTCCCATGCTCGAAGACGACACTTGCTAGGTAAATATAAAAGAATGAATGCCACTTGATATCCGAGAAGGGGGCTTGAAATCATCAACTGACCAATAAGTGTCTTAGGAATTATTGATCATAGGATCCACAGTAGGCTCCAAAATTCGAGTGTAGGCCAAAATTTTTAGGGTGTTGCAGCCGCTACAACACATGGCGACACACTAGTAGAATCCAGCTTCTGTGTTTTGGTTAACTCCTTCTGTGAAGGGCCTTGGTTCTTCAGGGAGTATTGATTCATCATGCATATTACCTTGACATTTTCCAATTAACCCATGACTAGACATGGTCCCCTCTATACGTTATCAGTCAAACACAACATAAGATTCAACATAATATCAATGTTTCGAGTTGGGAAGGGTAGTGTAGCTCACGAGCTTAAGATTTTCAGAGTATAATTTTTCATCTCTGGTGTTGCTCCACTGCCAGCAAGCTTGGAAAGTACCCTGGTGGAGTCATGCAGGAACAAAAAAATTTCTCCACTACCAGGGAGCCTGGATAATACCCCGATAGAGTTGCTTGCTTCACCTCTATGCATAGGAAGCCTTTCCCTTCTTTCACATTTATTTATTTATTTAAAGAGAACTGTGAATTGGAACTTATTTATTTTTTGGAAGGAAGAGGGATCCTGACTTATTGACAGTAGAAGAGGTTGTTCCTTCATAGAAGCGTATAAAGACCTCTGATTTAGGTTTTCTCGTTTAGAATACTTCCCCTTCTCCACTTCTACTAGTTGGACAAGTTTGAGAACACCAAAGCAGAAAACTGAGTGTAAGCATGAGGTTTCCAGACTAGACGTGGGTTCATGGTTAGACAAAACTCTTCTTATAGACGGATCGTATTTTCTGTCGAAAATTCGTCGACCAAAAGATGTAAGCAGCACAAGGAAGACGAAGGGATGGCTAGCCAAATGCTGAAGTGTCACAAGACTCTTTATAGTTTTTCCACACACATACTAAGAAGCCAAAGAAGATCTAGGCATAACACTTATTCGCATGATGAACACAAAAGGAGAAACTCAACAGGAAAGAAAACAAGATGAAAAGAAAGAAACACACAACTAGGAAATAAAACCAGAAGACAATAAAACAAAAATTGCTAAAGAAAACATGGGAAGACAAGGACGGACTACAGGGAACGAGTCCAAAATGAGAGAAAGAAATGGAAAACTAGGATGTAGCTACTCCTACTCCTAACCTAGCAGCTAGAAGGTCGGGGTCACGTATAATGAAATTTCCATTGAAGCTACTGTAGTCGTTCCCAACCTGCATCCACAAATATATGAACAATTAAAATAGATAAAAAGTGATGTGCAACAAAATATATAAAAACTTGAAAATTTTGCATAAGGAAAAGAAGGTCTTGCCTGTGGGCAGAAAGGTGTGTCACACCCACTACTTTTATCCAATTCACATGCTTACCTTTTCGATGAATACCATTTTTCAACAAACCTCATAATCTTTTTGCGGATGTGTCCTCATCTACACCGATCCCCTTAGAAAGCGTGGGGAAAGATTGAAACTTGTTGTTTGCTACAGAGCTTTCCAGGTAAGATTGTTCCAACCATTCTACCATTGGATCGTAAAATTCATGATTGCCCTCTTGAAAACCATGCGATCTTGAAAAAGATGAATTTTCAATTAGAGGATTGGGATCACGATGGGAATCTTGTGCGAAAAAATAAATATGAACACACTCAGTAGTCATGCCAAGACGGTGTGGACCTGCCAAAACCATCAGTGAAGGTTGAAGTAACTCACCTTCTTGACAAAAATATGAACAGAGAGATTTTGAACAATGAAGATCAAGGGGTGTGAACAACTGTCATTGGATGTGCTGATGGGAAAATTATAAGCTGAATGACAATCACCAAAGACAGAAAAATGATTAGATGAGATGATTAAAGCATCAAATTCCCAATTTACAATAAATGGAGAAAAATCAATTTGAATAGCCTTGTGAATGCTCTGAATAATCGAACCAAGTTCTTTGCAAGCCAAATGTGACAGGCAATTTTCCTATAACTGGTGACAAATTGTACAAGCATCGTAGTCATCAACATAGTTTAAAAAGGATGCCAGCACCACAAATACATGAGACCAGTTAGGACATGGTAAATGGAGAAGAACTTGATCCATGTGACTACTTGTGCATTCATTATCGCTCAAGAGGATTTCTGGTGTGATGAGAGGACCGATTTGCGAGATCAAATTCGCAAGAAGAACGAGGAGCTGACCATTAAAGGATAAATTCGATAAGTATGATTCCTTTAGGAAAATATAGTCCTTGGAATGAAAAAATTCACAATTCCATGACTCTATGAGAGATGCACATTCCCAACTCGAGTTTGATGCGAGATATTTACATGAAGATGAATGAGATGTAACAAATTCTTGAATTTGGTCAGAAGTAAAATCTTGAAAAATTGAAAGGTCACACCCGGAATACCAAATATTTTTCACAAGGAAATTTACATCGAGTGAAACCATGAAAAGAGACAAGTTGTATGAGAGAATCAAAATCTAACTTAGTTTGGGGAGCTTACAAGAGTCGTGAGGTCCTAACGTAACCATCAACGAAATTTGAAGTTCCTCAACTCCATGGTAGGTCCCAGAACTTCCCAAGATTGCATAATCACATTTTGAAGCTTGAACCATATCATGCATGGTTTGAGGATAAATTCTATTGTTGGTTTTAGTAAGACCATTTCTCATCAGATAGAAGCCATATTTGTCACAGATTTTACCATATTTTTCAACCTCATCAGCCAGATTGCTAAAATCGGAAGACTCTTCTGATCACAAATTCAAAGATAAATGAAATGGTGAGATCTCATGAGCAAGATGATTTGAAGAGTTGTCCTCATGCAAGAGAAGAGATGAGGAGGGGTACGAAGGGTTCTCTATGATTTGGCTGTTTTCAATTTAATCATGGAAAAACTCACCGCCTTGTATCAATCAAGGGGATAACTCATCGGATGAAGAAACTGAAGATCATGAGGTATCTCTGTCACAAGTAGATGTATTTCCAATGGCAAGACACAAGGGATAGTGAGGTGAAAAATAAGTTTTGATGTGAACATATTCTTTGACCGAAGTAGATTCTAGATCTAATTAAAATCTTCAAGAGAAACCAAAATATCATATGATGTGCTTGTGTTAGGTCCCTATACTACTAGTGTAACCCCTTATTGTTATTAGTACAACCCCCTTATTATTTTGTTGTACCCATGTAGTCCCCATATTGTTACTATTGTGCCCCATAGAAGCCCACTATTGTTATTATTGTGTCCTTACGTTATTATTTTTATGTCGGATCTGATTACATTATGACCCCTTAGACTCCTATATATAGAAAGGAGGTATTTTCATTTGTATCATCCAAGAATTGTTCATTTGTGTAATGTAAAGGAGGTTTCCCCCTCAAAGAGGTTGAATTCTAAGGCGTTGATCTATCTTTTCTATATTTTTGTGAGCTGGTTTCATAACATTTGGTATTAGAGGGGTAGACTTCCTTGTTGCCATAATTTTACTTTCCAAACATTTAGTATCAGAGTTGTGGATTCTAGGGTTTCGCTGCTCCAAATAGGTCATTGTGGGATTTTCACTATAACTATTTCGATACGAAGTTTCAGAAGCTAAGAAAAAAACCCATTTGAGACAAAATCGGTTTGAACCTTGGCTCCGAATTTCAGGTCTTGCTATATTTCAGAGATATAGTCTGAGGAAGTTAGGGTTTTTGCAAACTCCCGAATTACATTCCAAACAGGTGAGCTGGGGAAAATCGTCATAACTTTCTCTCTGAGTATCAGATTGAAATTTCGTAAGAAGTTACAGAAAGAGGATGAATTGTAGTTTCTTGTGTACATGTTTTAGATCCAAAGGTCGAAGCAGTGACATGTGACACGTCGTACAAGTTCACTCTACTGAACTAGTCTATAATCAGGTCACCGTGGGAGATTTGGCATAACTCTTCCTTGGAGAATCCAATTTGGATCAGACTAGTGGCATTGGAAAGAGGATGCAAAGGGCTGCTACAGGTCATGATTTTAGAACTGGAAGATTCGAAATTACAGAGGTACATTCATTTCAAGATTGAGCTCCAAAAATCAAGAAAAAGCGAGATGAGGAAGTTTGATGGCAAGGATCCGGTAAATTGGATACTACAGATGGAGAAATATTTTGATCTACATGGTGTACCACTGTTACAAAAGGTATGTATGCATTAATATAAAACCAAATCAATTTTGATGTATAAAGGGGTTGGTTCTTGTAAACCACTTGATCCGGCGTCATTTCCACAAAGGAAATGATAGCACATGAATAAGATAAAAAGAAATCCTTCATTACCAATTGAAATCTCCAAACAAAGGGTTCAATGGAAGAGCACATTGAATACTTTCAAAAATTGAATAGAAGGGTAAATTATATTCTAGAGAAGCAAAGGATTGATGTCTTCATAGGGACTTTAAAGGATAACATTCAACATGAGGTTCGTTTTTGGGAACCTGATTCATTGGAGGAGGCACTTGAGTTGGCAAGAAAAATTGAAAGTGAAATTATGAAAACAAGGAATCCCACCACTCATGACTATACTTATGGAAGTGTTTCTACTCCTAGCCTTCCACAACCTACAAGGCTTACACCACACAATTGGAAGAAAAAAGAGAAAAAGGGCTTTGTTACAATTGTGATAGAAAATGCACTAAAGGTCATAAGTGTGCTGAGACGAAATTGTTTTACATGGAGTATGAAGAGGAGGAAGAAAAGGATCAAGAAACATCAAAAGAAGAGGATATACGCTAGGACCCAACCCCAAAGAAAGAAGAAGTGAATCCGACCATATCTTGTAAAGCATTGGCAAGAATTACCACTCAAACTCTCATGATAGAAGGACATATGAAGAAGAAAAAGGTTCAAGAAGTGAAATATCACATCAAGAAAGAAGAAATGAATCCAACCATATCTTGTAATGCATTGGCCGGAATTACTACTCCTCAAAATATCAAGATAGAAGGACATATCAAGAGGAAAAATGTTCAAGAAGTGAAAGATCACATCGAGCATCAAGAAATGAATCCGACCATATCTTGTAAAGCATTGGAAGAAATTACCACTCAAAATCTCAAGATAGAAGGAAATATCAAGAAGAAAAAAGTTCAGGCAGTGAAAGATCACATCGAGCATCAACAACAAGTTCTCCAACTTTTAAAGGATAACGCCACTTTGGTGCAGAATCGAATGAAAAAATAGGTAGATCAACATCGCAGTGAAAAATGTTTTGATGTAGGTGATTGGGTATTTTTACGGTTACATCTCAAGCAAGATATTTATGAGAAGAAAATGTTGGCAATACTACATGCACTTAAGAAATGGCGGCCTTACCCAATGGGAAGACACTTCAAGGTAAAAATGGATCATGATAGTCTTAAATACATTTTAGAACAAATATTATCATTAGAAGAACATAAAAATGGGTCACAAATATGTTGGGTTATGACTTTGACATCATCTATAGAAAAGGGAAGAATTTTTTTGTTGCAGATGCACTCTCAAGAAAGGATGAGGATGTGGAAGCATTGTTTTGTGCTATTTCT
>APFE031687251.1:0-14244 GCA_000404065.3 Pinus taeda | reverse complement strand
CCCCCCTGCCTCTGAAATATCTTCCTCTTCCTCTTCGTCCACCTCTTCCTCTTGTAGAATCTTGAGCAGGATACTTTTCTTTATGAGCCAGGCATACAGTCTCTGCAGAAGATTTAGGGGTTGTCTTCTTTCCAAAGGCTTTTTCTCTTTCAGCAAACTTTTTCACAAGAGAGTCCAATGTTATATCTTTGAGATTTCCATTTGCTTGCAAAGACTCAAGATAATTGGAGTATGTAGGATAAAGTGCCTTGAGAAAGAAATAAGAGAGATATCCAGCTCAACTTTAGTGGATTTGATATCATGCATTATGGACTTTATTTCAAATGCAAGAGCAAGAGGATCATTATTTTGCGGTTCAAGAGTGACGAGTTTAATCATGATTTGGACGACTTCAAGTGCAGAATGTGAGTCATAGAGTTCTTTCAGCTTTTGTAAGGCTTCAAAGGCAGTTGAATATGATGAAATGTGGCGACTCACCTCCTTATTTACAGATGCTGCGATTAATGCATACGCTTTGCTGTTCTTGTTTTCCCAAATGGCGAGCTCTTTGTCCGAGGTAGGCTTTTCTGGGTCACTGCCTCCTTCTCCGACACACACTCCTTTCCACAACTCATTGAAGATGAGGGCGTGTTGTATCATCCAGGACCAATCAGGATAGTTCTCCTTGCCAGTGAGAACTATTCCTACCATAGAGATGATTGAATGCATTCTGTAAAAAATTACTTCTGCTGATAGAAAAAAAATACTTTTGCTGATAGACTAATACTTCTGATGGAAAAAAAAAATTTGCTCTTGTGGAGAAAAAAACTTCTCCTGCTAAAAAGGAATGCTGATAACTATCATAAAATTTTCACTGCATATAACACCTTTTTTTTTAATTCAGTATATGCTATGTCACTGCATATAATCTCACTATCATCAAACCTAATTTCCCTACGCATTCCAAAGTAGGAGTAGGGATGACACATGTGGACTTCTATTATATGGATCGCTGCAAATTTGATCTTAACTAACCTCTCGCAACTGCAATAAAAAATTGGTCTCTACAACAAACCAGTCAACATATAGACAAATCGTAAACAATTGAATGTTCCACTTTTTCCATGCACCCGGGTAGTGTCAGATGCACAATAAAGCCTCCAATTGACCTTGCATCATCTACGACCACTTAATGGACTCACTGCATCGCATTTTAATTTTCAGCTTGGTAAAATATCATTTTGCTTTACGCCCATTGTGAAGGTGGCCAGATATCTGGGCTTCCATAAACACATTACAATAGAAGTGACACATCGCATTTTTTAATTCTTGGGCTTGGTTTCACTAATTCTTAGTCTATATAATAAGAAGATGTCAGGCAAAACAGTGCCATACACCATACCAGCGTTATAAACAAAGTTCAATACAGCACTTCAAATACCATTTAAAACAACGTTAATACATTCAACGCGTTAATACTCAGCACTTCAAATACATTCAACAGCGTTAATACTCAGCACTTCAAATACATTCAACAGTGTTAATACTCAGCACTTCAAATACCATTTAAAACAACGTTAATACATTAACCGCCTTAATACATTTAACTCAGCACATACAAGCGTTCATACAAGCGTTCATACGAGCACATTCAGCGCAGTTCAAATGAGCCTTTTTTTTAGAAAAATGAAATAGCTCCTTCCACCGTTCACACAGCCTCAGTTTGAAGAATCTCAAACTTTCAGGCGTTAACCAACGGATGCACAATAGCAGACATATGCGTTATGGCAGAGTATGGGACAGAGGAGTTACAAGGCACGCCAAAAAAGGAACCTGGGACCTGTGCTCTGATACCATGTCAGGCCAGGAGTAACTCCAGACTTGGCAGAAAAACTGATTCGTTTATTTCATTAGGTAGCTATTGTCATATACATGAATGTGACTGATTAGTTCATCTTCTTGATGACTGTTCACATTCCAAATTCACCCAATCCTAGAGGATTAGGTGTCAACACTTTGGGCTCAAGGCTCAAATGGTAAACTCATCATTTCAAGAGTTGAAGTGTTTTTCAAGAAAGTTCATGTCCGAAGGTACTGAATGGACTTCTCATCACCCTCACGGCTATTGAATAAAAAGTTGCAAGGAAGTTAATTTCTAGTTTTGGTGCACCCGCGAGGGTTGATTTTTTAACTCAACCTTTTGGAAAGTTTTAATTTTTGCTCTTTATGATGTTTCTAGCTAGAAATTCAACCTATATATGTTTTGATCTCTAACTCTAAGTGTCTTCTGCAATGTACAAACGAGCGTACAATTTTCTCATGATAACACAAGGTAGAGGGATTCCTTGGTTGAGAAAGTTCTTTTTGTGTGAGGAAACCTTGTCAATGGATGGATCATCTGAGGGATTGAGGAAGAAGATAAGGAAATGCTTGAACTTGGAAGGTGAGTGACTTCACAGAAAAAGAAAACAGATCACCGAAGGGTCTAAGGAAACAAAGGAGGGGATGATGGAACATAGAAAATGAATTGGTTTTAAAGAATCACAAGCATACTTATTGGGATCATAGATGTAGTGGGTGTGTCCCAGGAAGCAATGAGCTAAATTTGTTTTCAAAAGAGCATCGAACATAGTGGACAACATGGCTAGACATTGGTGGTGTATCATATTATAGAATCAAGCAATCGAGTAGGTCAAGGTGTAGTGGAAGCACTTTGGACCAGATGAAGCCACTTGGGAGATGGATGAATCAATGAGGGTATCATTAACCATTTTTGTTTGTTGATTAAGAAACTGGAAATGTAAATGTAAATGTAAAATAGTTGTGTATATAAATATCTTATAAATGATGTGTTTGGGAATAGAACACTAAGGCTGGTATTCCTATAAAGGGTTGTAGTTTGTGAAAACCCTTTTTGCTAATGCCAATTGTAGATATTTTTATAAATTGTAATTCATGTAAATAATGTGCAAATGTAACACATTGACTAGCTTAGGGAAGTGGATATGGATTCAAAAGACTAAAAAGGAGGAGTTGCTTATAAACCAAGCCACTATATTTATTTCTCCATCTCTATTCCTAATAGATTAATGGCATTCTTGGTGTGGCATTGAATTTAGGGAATGGGCTCTCTAAGTGAAGGACAAGCATGCAATATTGGTTCTCATGGAAGAATAGGCATGGTCAACACACATCATGTATGAGATGAGAAGCCCAGGGTAGACAAGGTGTGGAAAAGGAGAGTGATTTGGGGGAATGCGTATTTTTGTCAAGAAGATAGACTGTTGAGTGGATGTGTAAGACAAATCTCACAGGAAATAATAACGCAGAGTGTGAATTGATGAAGGATGTGAATCTACAAGGAAGAGGTAACTCGTGGAAGTTTGTGTTCTACCTAAGGGATGGTATTACCTATATTTTTTAAGGCCTATAAGTGTTCCTATGAATTGATTTCCCAGAGAGAGTTTAGTGGGGTTGTGGCACTCAGGTTGATGGGGATAGGCCAGGTTGCCCTGAATACCCATAACCCCAGACTAAAATACCATAAAGTTCATCTTTGTTCTTAAATTCAATTTTGGAAATTTAGAAATTAATTCAACATATGTAGTCACAATAGAGAATGGATATTTCCTTCACAAATGCTATGAGATCTCTATCACATTCCTTCCAACCCTTTAAATCACCTCATCCAACTCTCATTTTCTTCCATCCAACAACAAATACAATAGGTAGGCCAAACGGGCTTAAAAAATCAAACTCGTAGTCTTGAAATGGCTTGTTGTAGGCACTGCAAAATATTTTTGCAACGCAGTAAAAATCCTATAGGCGCTGCGAAATATTTTCATAGCGCCACAAATTCAACCTTTTCATATTTCGGGGAGTTGAAATGCCTCACCCTCGTTCCAATTAACTTCCCAATCACTCCTACATGCCTTAGCTTGCCTCACAACATTCCACCATGACTTCACATGCCTTTCTTCATGGTGATTTGCATCCTAATACATATGCTAATAAAAAATAGCCATAAACAGGGTTTTTGATAGCATTCCCAAAACAAGGTACTCATATTTTCTTTAGCAACGCTCTATTCACTATAAATACTACACCTTCACACTTTGAAACATAAAGAGCACTGCACCCACAGGTTTGGGAACAAAATACAAAAGTGTCATAAACAACCACAAAACGGTTGGATCACCATGTGCAATAAATAGACTCAATAATGTTAGTGTTAACACTCAAGCACACTAAAAAATCCTCTATAGCCTTTACTATAGGAATCCCATCAAGGAAAATGGACAAACTTCACCACACACTCCACCAATCGAAACAGTCAAAGAGGTCTTATGCAGGGTACTCTAGTTTTACTCCAACGGAACTCAACTTACACATAGTTGCACAACAACTACTCCATCACAAGTTTTGAAACATTCCAAAAAATCACAACGATCTTTGACCCATACGCACAGGTAAATATTTGTAAAGCTCCAAATCACATTTAAACCAAAACATTGATTTGACACAAAGGCAACAACCATGACAGATTTATATTCTTACCAAGAGAATATTTCTAAAAACAATGATGAACATGAATAAAAGGTGATAGCCATAATTTTAGACAGAAGTCAATCTATTCACAGACCAACAACTCATTAATCATCTACAGACAGAGAAGTACACAACCACAGAGGCATCTAAATGAGTTGCTCATTAATCAAATCCACACATACATTAAACTAGCCATATTTACAATGATGGCATGTGTAACCCAGGCCTCTCATCCTCTACCTTTTCTCCTAGCGTTAGAGCTTCTCCTTCCTTCTCCTTCTCTCTGCCTCTACTACACACTCTACTATTCTCAACCACTCTTCCTCTCTAGAAAAATAAAGCTACATGGGGTAACCAAGAGTCACAAGTGATGGTTTATTTCCCCTTCTCATAAAATAGGGAAACTAAAATTACATTTACATTAGTAAATAGTTCCTCTAAATAACAAAACACATTTCCTAATGTAAATATAAAACATTTAAAATTTCTCCTAGCATTACCATGTGACCAATCCATTATGTTGGCAAGCTCTGGTCCAGTCTTCCTCGAACTTTTTTCTCCATCTATGCACCTACATTAGACTCCCAAGGTATGAAATATATGACCTCCTAGTCATATGCATCTGTCTTCTCATGAGCTACAACACACCTCTATAGCAATAAGTCTCCACCTTGCTACACGATACCTCACCAAACTTTCTCCTAAGTTTGGGCTTTTGGAATCTTCTTAGCTCTCTCCTTTGGAACCCTGCGAACACTCTTTGTTGTAGGCTACTAGAAATCTCATCACCTTCCTCTACTGTCACCCGCACAGTGAAACAAATATCTTACCATATCCTTAACTCAACTTGTACCTTCTCCTACTACTCCCGATGTGAACTTTGAACTTTTACTTGTTGTTGAACTGTTCAAACTTGCCAACACTCTGTTCAAAAATTTCTTTAGAATCATAGGTTGTCTCTTCATCCAACCAACTATACCTCCTTGCTTTCCTATTGTCAATTTCATGCTCTAACTCAGTCTTGGCTGAAATTTGTTGTCTCCAAGTTTCTCATCAAATCTTCATCTACTTCATCCATGCGTTCATCACCCTTAGATTATTATTCCATGGTTGCAACTCAACTCCTTTGATATTCCCCTTGAATTTAGCATTTAATCATTGTCTCATATTCATCTGCAAAAATTCCATTTCACTCTCTTCAGAGAGTTCATCTGTAACTCTGGTCTCCCTCATATTTCACTAACAATCCTCTCATCATCTCCAGCTGCAATTTAATTTCAGCCTCTAATCTATCAAGTTTGTCTTGACTTGATCTACTATGGATTATCTCTAATCCCTTACTATGACTCTCATTAGTCACAAATTTCCTTCTTCCATGAACATCTCCCTGCTTACTGTGATTTGCACACAAGCCACTGCACCAAGCTGACTCCATCAACCTATTTGTAAATACCATACTAATATTTTCCATTCCTAGTCTTCTCCTGGTATTTCTACTGACTCCTTCCTATGGAATATTCATATGAACACTCTATACTCTTCTAGATTCTTCATGCAATTGAATCACTTTCTTCCTCTAATAAGTTTGTTGTTCTTCCTCACTTTCTACCACAAGGTTCCTTTCCATCATCCTCAACTACAAACACTCATCACTGCTACATGTAATCAATAATTAATCCTTAATTGAGGGAAAAATAAAGACCATTACCTGTTATTCAATCTTCACTTGAACACATAATTGTTGTTGTAGAAATATTCTTACTTCTATCATCCTTTTGCTATTGTAGACCTTCCTATTCAACACCATTCTTCCTGCTCACAAATCTGGTAATCTTGAATTTCTTTTAGATTTTTTTTTTTCATGATTGAGTCTATTCTACTCAACCATCTCCTTATCAATCCTTCATCCCTCATTCCTTTGGCACTTTTCTTCTTCTACTTGTGACTTTCCTTTGAACCCCTAGTACGACTAATAAAAACCATTTCCATCTCTTCTTCTACTAATTTCTCCTTGTCTACTAGTGAGATGCAACAAGCCCTTCTTTTCTCTATAGCAAGTCTGCTACTTGTCACCCATACCAAGTCATCCTCTTGACATCTTCTCTTCTCTAGTTTCTTTGTAGTACAACCTCTTATTGAGCACTCTTGCTCCTATTCTTTCAAAGTTTTTGGTTGTTGCATCTTCAACTACTCACTCTTCTTAGTTGTTTTGTTGGGTTTTGTCACCATTTCTTTATCCAAGAGATTTTCCTTTTCCTACTTTTATGACATAGCTTACTTTCTATGATAGTTTTTACCAATTTAGACCTACAAACACAATTATTTTAATGACCAAAACATTCACATTCAATTTTATAAGATATATAGCAAGATCTCATCTTCCACTACTTGTTGAACCAATTCTTCTGCAACCAATGCACTTGTTCTTTCTGAAGAGCATATCAACTCTTCACTCCCCTACAATCAGCTCACTTACTATTGTAAGGCTCCTTTTCTCTTCAGCCTCTTTTCACTATCAATTTGTCTTCAAACATTCAAGCATATCCACTATCCAATATTTGCTATTTTGACTGCATCACCAAAGAGAAATCAGTTCTATTAAGGTAGACACTCTCCATTGTGTTAGCACAACACCTCACAATCAACAAACCTTAATTCAACAGATATTTACCTCAATCTGCTATAAAATTTGCTTCCTCCAAGAGATCCCTGTATCTTTCTCCAAGATTTGTAAAGCTGAAAGATTTTTGTGGCTCTTGCATTCTCCAAAAACATAACTGAGCTTTGATACCACTTTATGTGGATAGACCGGGTTTCCCTGACAACCCATAACCTAAGACTAAAACACCATAAAGCACATCTTTGTTCTTAAACTCAATTATGGAAATTCAGAAATTAATTCAACATATGCAGTCACAATAGAGAATGGACATTTCCTTCACAAATGCTATGAGATCTCTCTCTCATGCCTTCTGACCATTTTACTCACCTCACACAACTCTCATCTGCTTCACGATGTGTAGGCCAAACGGGCTTCACAATCCTAAACTCACAGTATTGAAATGGCTTGTTGTAGGCACTATAAAATCCTCTAGGCGCACCCTGAAACTCTACCTTTTCATATTCCAGGGAATTGAAATGACTCACCCTCATTCCAATTAACTTCCTAATCACTTCTACATGCCTTATCTTGCCTCTTAATATTCCACACGAATTCACACACCTTTCTTCATGGGGATTTTCATACTAACACATATGTCAATAAAAAATAGTCACAAATAGGGGTTTTGACAACATTCACATAATAGGGTACTCGGTTTTTCTATAACAACACTCTATTCTCTATAAAGACTACATATTCACACTTTGAAACACAGAGAGAACCCACCCCCCCCCCCCCAAACAAGTTTGCAAACAAAATATAAA
Organism: Pinus taeda; assembly: GCA_000404065.3. Lineage (NCBI taxonomy): Eukaryota > Viridiplantae > Streptophyta > Pinopsida > Pinales > Pinaceae > Pinus > Pinus taeda. Next base: position 6,291 of record APFE031687251.1, on the reverse strand, counting down.
AGGGTCATTAAAAACCACACAACAGTTGGGCCACCATGTGCAATAAATAGACTCAACAATGTTAGCGTTAATACTCAAGCGCACCAAGCATTCCTTTACAGTCTTTACTATAGTAATCCCACCAAGACAATCAACTAACTTCACCATACACTCCACCAATCGAAACAATCAAAGAGGCCTTATGCAGGGTACTTTGTTTTTACTCCAATATTACTCAACTTACACACAGTCACACATCAACCACTCCATCAACATCACAACGATCTTTGACCCATACATACAGGTAAATATTTGTTCATCTCCAAATCACATTTAAACCAAAGCATTAATTTGACACAAAGGTAGACAACCATGACACATTCAGATTCCTACCAAGAGCAGATTTCTAAAAACAATGATGCATAGGAATAAAAGATAGTAGACGCAGTTTCAGACAAAATTTGATTTATCCACAAACCAACAACTCATTAATCATATACAGACAAATAATTACACAACCACAGAGGCATATAAATGAGTTATTCATTAATCAAATCCAAACATACATTAAACTGGACATGTTTACAATGTGGGCATGTGCAGCCCAAGCCTCTTATCCTCTACCTCTTCTCCTAGCACTCAACCTTCTCCTTCTTCTCTCTGCCTCTATTGCACACTCTACTCTTCTCAAACACTCCTCTCTAAAAAAAGGAAGCTACATGGGATAACGAAGAGTCACAAGTGATGGTTCCTTTCTCCTTCTTATAAAATAGGGAAACTAAAATTACATTTACATTAGGAAATAATTCCTCTGAATAACAAAACTCATTTCCTAATGTAAATATCTACAAAACATTTAAAATTTCTCCTAGAATCACCATGTGACCATACCACCATGTTGGCAAGCTACAGTCCAGTATTCCTTGAACTTTGTGCTCCATCTATGCATCTACATCATAGGCACTAGCCAAGGATGATAAATCAGTTAAGTTTGATTCAAACCTTATTAACCTTAATTTATCTCTTGGTGAAAAATGTACCATGATTCTAGTGATGATTCCCCATTTGTGAATCCATGACACATGTAACATAGAGTTGTTTTAATATCTAAAATCAATTATGCCATCCTACCAAACCTCCAACACTAAATGAACATATGTTATATGATGGTTTTTTAGTACTCAACATAAAGTGTTTTCTTTTAAACTCTCCTAATAATTTTTATATTTAAAAAAACCAAATTTATAAGAATGCACTCAATATAGCATTCTCCTTCCACTTCTCTCATGCTCTTAGGTTGCTTACACCTGTAATTTCAATCACTTATACGAAGATCTTTTGTATTTATCTAGGGTTAAACCTTACAAGTTTAATTGATTCATCTTGAGGCATCTTAATTAGATTAGTTTTAGTCATATCTAAGATTTTTTAACTCCAAAACCCAAGTGGAGATTCCATCATAGTAAGGGCATGATAGCTATAATTCCTTCTTATAGTACTAGGGTCTATCTAATCTAAATTATCTTTGATTTATCCTTACAATAGTATATGTAGTGTTTGATTGATTACATATAGACATATATCTTTGTATTGAATACTCATTCAAGTCTTGGCTTGCAAGAAATTTGAGCTACTTGTATGGTTATTTCTACAGTGTGGACCACTCTTAGCGACCTATTAGAACTCTCCTTTGAGAGGTATTATTCCCCGCTAATGGTACTAGGGTTTATCTAGTCCACATTCAAATTAGAGGAAATTTCAGCGTAAAAGTGCCAATGAAATTTTCATGTAATTTCCATGTCATAATATGTAAACCAATCAAAATCCTTTAAATTTAAAAAGAGGTACATGTAAATATTTTGAAGGGAAAAGAAGAAAAACTATTTTTTTTTAATTATATTTTTGGATTATCTCCTTACAAGTTTACTCAGATTTCATATGTAGACACTCGTTAGATGTGGAAATAAATTCAACATCCAATGAGTACCTATTATGCATACTTTTGATAAGACCCACATTGATATAAATTTAGAACACATTAAAAAACATGTTGAACATGATTTTTTAATTTATCTTCAATTTTTATCAATTTGGGTATTTTCAAAAGTATATATAACATGTATTCATTAGATATGGAATTTAATTCTGCATATAATGAGTGTCTACACTTGAAATTTGAGTAAGCCTATAAGGAGATAAGCCAAAAATATAATTAAAAAAAAGTAGTTTTCTTCTTTTCCATCCAAAATTCATAACTCTTAATTTATTGTTTTATTATTTTCCTTAGGAAACCACTTTTAGGCTAAAATTTCCTATAATATCATTAATTTGTATTTATAATATAGTACACACAGTTTTTGATTGATTATATATAGATATATATCTTTGTATTTAAGACTGGGTCAAGTCTAGGATTGCAAGAAATTAGAGATCCATGTGCAAGAAGTGGCGACGGGAGGACACGAGTCCTAACCCCATTAACATCAATACTTGCCACCTCAATGTAGGTAATTGAAACTACATTTGTAAATCATTATATGTTTAGAATACTTTGTTTCCCCAATAACTTATAATATTTTTTTGTGAATTTGAGAACTTTGTGTTAATTAAGAAAACTAAGATAGATAGAGAGCCTTATGAACATAGAGGGTGTTCGAGGAAATATATTCCAACCTTTGTTGCTTATACCAACTGGAACTGAATAGATACATACAAAATTCTTATCTCTCAACCTTCTCAAGTCTGAAAACCCTCCAAACAAGAAGACGTTGCAACTCAAATTAAGGCCAACCCATAACACCATAGTGGACACTAAGCTGCTTCTTGCTCATCCACGAGCACCCACCTAGATACTGCAAGGAAACTCCCCTAAAGGCATCACTACTGCCATCCCATTGTTGAAGTGAGAACTCCATTGCCAACCCACAAAACAACAAACCATCATATTCATACCCCTATGCTACGAGGACCTAAGTAATATAAAACTCCACACCATAAAAGAAGCATCAGAATTTGGGAAAAGACCATGACCAAAACAAAAGATACATGGTTGTGACACTGATATGTTGTCATAATCCCAAGAAAGTGATTCCAATATAGAGTCAACCAAAGACAAAAAAACACGTGTTTCAGAAGGGGATCAAGGCCCATCAACCACCATCCAATTTCACTACTCCTCATATGACGAGGACATGTTTGTTATAAGACGAGTACTTGAACTAGGAGGGTCTCTGGTATCTTCTCCATCTAAATCACAGGGAACATGGCTCTCCACATGCATGAGGCAAGCATCAATTCGATCCACACAAAAATGAAAGTTCCTCAACATCCTTTTAACATCTTATAGGGAAGTGAAGATGTTGTATTTCTCGACTTTTTTTATCTCTTAGTACCAAACGCAACAACATATTCATTTTCCAATGAAGTTCCACTGAGTTCAAGTATTATTTCTTTCTACCCCTGGTGTGTGCAAGGTTTGGCACCTACTTAGCTAGGTCCTCTAACGATTATGAGTTAGAAATAGATGCCCTCTCCTCCCCAACTTTTATCTCCAAATCCCTTATATCTTGCCATATTTCCAACATAATCATGATAAATTATGCCATCACAGAGTCATAAGTGAATAGTCCCCCTCCCCTATGTCTCGGTTGTGAAATGTAACCACCACCCCTTCTGCTTCTTTGCATCTTCCTCATTGACATTTCTGAGTTACGAAGAGACTGTACTAGATCCTTCTGGGGGATTTCCCCTACATGCAAAAGGAAAATCATGCCAACCCTAATCCCTCTCAACCAAATATGGACACCAACACATTAGTTTGTCACAACAACCCTAGACAAAGGGACTGAATTTTGACAAAAATACACCCAAGAAGGGAGAAGTAAACACAAATTCAACCATTATCTTGATTCCCTCCACCATTGGATAAAGAAAACACCACCCGAATATTGTGGCTACTACAACCTAGAAACCAAAGCCTCGACTTCAAACCCCTCTAATTATAGAACCTAACTCGACAAGCAAATGACATTACCCAACACAAACCTAGCCACCCCAGCTAACAAAGGCACCAACATCAAAGCCAAGTTGACAGAGATTGAGAGACCCAACAACCTAAGACAAAACAAGAGAAAAACACGACTTCTAGATGCAATTGATGAGCATACACATTTTTGGAATAAAATGACCATAAAGTCCCAAACGGGCTACTAACCAAACTAGGCAAAATACCAAAACAAAATAAATAGACGTATACGTTGAGCTCTCTAGCCCAAAATGAGATGGTTCGAGCTCCACCAACCAGCAAACCCCACATACAAAATCCACCACCACCTCCACACACTAGAGGGTGACGAGCCTCGAAACTCCTTTGCACCTCAAGGAAGCACGAGAAACTTCCACACCAAGGAAGCACTTATCTTCCCTATCACATACAAGATACTTCAAGAGGTCGACGTCTTACTCTCGACTCTCAATCTCTCTCCCCAAGTGAAACTGTTAACTCTCCATGCCATTACAAAAGACCCGAGGATAGAGTTTACTTGCATGCTCGTGCATGCAATGCACTCACCACATACCATAGTCATTAAATGGAGGATTGAAAGCTCGAGGATAGTGGGCACAACATCCCAGACCTTGTCCTGTCTACCATAACACCCCCATCAAGGATAATAACTTATAATAATTACTTTAAAAATTTTCATATATATATATATATATTGATATATTGTTAGGTATACGACCAAAGTCCCACATTGACTAGAAGTGGGGAGGATCATGGGTATATAAGGATGGACAAATATCTCCATTGGTAATGAGGCCTTTTGGGGTAAGTCCAAAAGCAAATCCATGAGGGCTTAGGCCCAAAGTGGACAATATCATACCATTGTGGAGATATGTGGTGTCCAGAGTCCTTACACAGGAAACAGAGGGCCAACCGGAAAAACAGGGCCAACAGGACCAAGAGAGCCAACAGGGCCAACAGGGCCATCAACAACAACAAACTGATCAACAGGATCAGGAGACACAAAGAGGAGAAGGCCAGGCAGCCACCCAAGAAAAGACAACCAGCATGGCGCCTCCTAGACAGGACTCTAGGATAGACCCCTCTGTCCTCCAGACCCCTCAGAGGGAGGACACCAGCAGGAAAAGGGAGAGGGAGACCCCTCTCACAGAAGGTCCAGATAAAAGGCAGAGGCTCAATCCATTCTCAAAAGAAGAAATGCAAAGCCTTGAGACCTCTGCCAGCTCATTGCACCAGGAGCATGATAAGGCAGCACTTGGGGAGGTCAGCTCCTCAGGACAAGACAAGAATACAGCTGCAAGCATAAATGAGCAGTTCAAAGATGCCAAGAGGAGGAGTGAGCCAATCAAAATTAAGCTTTATAATCATTTATTGAATATGGCTCCTGCAAACCAACAGAGACTAATGGTTGCCTTTGATGTACAAGAAGACAAAATGACTATGAGTAGTTTTGCCCCTACAGTGCAGCAACCTCAAACAGCTGCAGATTACATAAGGACAAATCTGGAAGTCCTTTCAAAAGACATCCACCCCATGGACCAAATAGAACTCCACAAGCAGACGGGTGAGATGGTCTATGCCACTTTGGTAGATAAGACCTTGATCAATTATAGGCTGCAAAACAGTTTGAATAACACTGCAGCTCATCTTGAGTTGGAGAGGGCATCCTCTCAAGCCAAGGACAACAGGATCAATGCATTGGAAGATATCATCATAGAGTTTGGGCATGACCCCAATGACGTTAAGGCAATACAACAAGTCCTTAAACTGAGGGATGCAGACATGGCTGCAATCAAAAAGAAAATGAAGATTCCCCCAACTCTACACCCACAAACTGATGAAGTTGCCCAGCAGAGGCAAGAAAAGGATGCAACAGCTCTATTAATGACTCTATATAAAGAGCTGATTGACACCCAACAAAAGCTGCAGGACACAGAGATTACATTAGAAGCAGCGCTACAAAGGAGAGAAGAAGGGCAGTCTTCCAAGCCGCCTACAGAAACAATAGACCTTGAGGAGACCCCTCAAGACACCATCCCTCCAAAGCAACAGGCACCAGAAACAGCTCCAGCTACTACAGAGCCAGCCACTACAGAGCCAGCCACTACAGCACCACCAACAGAAAAGGCTGAGAGCCTAGACATGCTGAAACTAAGGCAGGAGATTCAGGTACTGGAGTCTCAAATGACAGAGCTAAATCAAGCCAAGGACAGCTTAGCCAAGATAAATGAGAAATATGATAAATCTAAGCAAAATGTGGCTGAGAGGGAGAGAGAAGTAAAGGCTCT
>APFE031687250.1:0-38713 GCA_000404065.3 Pinus taeda | reverse complement strand
CTTCCTCAACCCCCTTCATGTGCCATCCTTAATTAACTATGAACTGAAGAAAATAAAATTAACACCCTTTCTAAATTTATTTCAAGCTCATGCACCATCCATGTGGTGTTCACTAGACTGATGATAAACTAAAGTCTGGCTGTCCAAAAATATAACTTCCTCGTGCCTTAAATATTTTTAAATTTTAGCTAAAGAAGAATCTAGAAGAAGGGCACCTCAATTTGCCAAGAATGGTCAATGAATCACTCTCTTGAAAATAAGACTGAGACATGGAACTAAATATTAGGCCACTACTAAATTTACCCACCAATGTGCCTAGGGTTTCTCTCATGACATGGTACCTAGGGTTGCCATCCACATGGCAACCACATATGTGGCCTCTTGTCATCTTGCATGGTGACCACACATACTAAAAAATATACATGCTAAAAATAATAGGCCCCCTTAAACATAGAAAAATATTAAAAATGTCGAGAACTGTGAGAACCCTACCAAATATAGCACGCATAAAAATATGCACTATTAAAAATAGTGACTTCTCACATGTCAATGAAATTGCGCGCATTGGATTCAATTTGCTACAAGGAATCCAAATATATGCTCGGAATCATTATGAACTCTAACTGCTAAAAATAGTAATGTCTTGCATGTCACTTGGAAAAAGCTCATCAGCATCATGAACACAAGAATCCTGAACATGTAATTATCTGTGAGCTAAGAATCTTCGAACTCCTAAAAAGTAGGAGAGCTGCTAAAAAGAGCAGTTTCCTCCAAAACAAATGAATATGCTTGTGAAATGTCTCTAAATCTGAAATGAACTCAACTCCCTGGAAAAACCTGTCTCTGGTCTCTATGAGAGCCATCTCAGACGTGTGAAATCTGACTCTGAATACCAACCTCATGAAAGTTACTTGGCTCGTAGCCCTCCAATTGCAATAGGAAAATTTAGGGGCTAGCAGAGAGAAATGTAACAATCCTTCTCTTTTTTCTATGCTTAAAGTCAATTAAGGGTATAAGATAAGATGAGACAATTTTATTAATGTCCTTGGTATATCTCCTTCAATTTTCTTCTGATATTGCAATTTTCCAGTCAGATTAGTGCTATGTACAGCTTAATGCATCTTCAAGTGGTTTCATGTTACATGTACTGACCTACTTCCTGGTTCAAAGATTGTTTTTCTACTGCCCCAAATTGCTCCCTTTCTTATTTACTCTTCACCAACCTTGCCTTCTAGGATTGGTCAATCTTTAAGGGCAGCATTTTTGGTGTCAAGACTGTAGTGTCTTCTTACTTATATTTTGCCCACTTCTCTCCACTCCATTACTTCCCTCGACATTCTTCTTGTTTTGTCCTTCATCTCTAAAGTTAACAGCAAAGCCGTCTAGCAGCATCAACACCTACATTACCACAAGAATAACACTTCAAGCTCTCAGTTCTGGATTCACCTACTCATTCACCTAATAATCCTACAGATGTTCTTTCACCATTGCTTCTTCCGCCTTGCTTCTACTTCCCTTTGCCTTTGTATTTGAATGCAAAAGATGTTTCAATGGCATCAGTACTGCTACTTCCAAATGGTTTTTTCCATCTTGCATGTTGTAACCACTGACTTGACAGCTTCTCAAAAGTTTTGTCAGTAGATTCAGAAGTTGTGTGAAGAGTTTCTATAAAGTCCTCAAACAATAAAGGGAAAATTTTTAGGGTATTTATAACCATATTTTCTCCATTTACATCTCTTCCTATAGCTAATAATTGATCCCTAATATCTTTCAACTTCAACAAATGCTCTGAAAATTACTCTCCTTCCCCAGTTGCTTAGAAAAAAAGCATGTTTTTAATGCAAATGGCACTACCTTTATCTGAAATTTCATTTATCTCCCATAACTGCTTTCATATTGCACAACACCTTTCATATGTTACACTTGTGGAAGCTTTTCTGTAACTGACATCTTCATAAGTTTGACTACTACTCTATTCTTGTAGTCATAATTTTCTTGTTCCCAGGCTAGCTGGTTCTATCGTACTTCATATTCTGCCTCATTTGATTGTCTCACAACTTTCCCAGACTCCAATACTAGAAAAAGGAAATCATTTATTATTTCCATGTATAGAAACTGTGCCCATTAAATTTCTAATCGGGCTCCAACATAAAATTAGAGTGTGGTCATGTTCACCAGTAGCCATTATAGATACAATTTCACCAAAATAAAACTTCAATTTCATAAGTAAATACATCGACCATGGGTCAAAACCAACATGTTGCCACCTAGAAATATTGTCTCTTAATGGTGATACCATCCACAAGACCTTATCCTCCGCATTCGTTGCTTAGAAAATTTCTCGATTTTCATGCTAGAAATTTGCGACTTTCTCTATCTTTGTTTTCTGCTGACCATGCTTGCTTTTCCTCAAGGTTAACATATGTCCTAGGGAAGTGCCAATGTTATGTTTTTTGCGCAAAGCGCTTTTGTTCTAAGGTTCTATGCACTTTTCTGTTCCTCACACTGGGTTCACTTATCCTCAACATGTTTTCTGGCCCTATTCTCAACCTCCTCTTTATCACAAGAGATGATTGGTTTCTGGTATGCCTTACTTTTACACCCAGTTCGAGTGGAATCACACCCAGATTTAGTTCTGGACAGCAGCATCTGACTCTTGGAATCTGTTGTCACACATGCAGTCATGGAATTTTGGATTTTGAAGTACAAATTTTTCTTCTCTGAAAGAATGAAGTTTTTCCTTCATGTTTCTTCCCACCTTCGAGTGGGTTTTTATCATATTACTTCTCATGTCAATATAACATATTCTTTCTCTGCATCACATAGATTCTCTCTTATGTGCCTCCTTGAAGCCTATGATTGAAGCATCTTCTGCCCTTTGTATAATCAATTCTTTGGTCAAAATTCCTTATTGATATGCCCACACTGAATCAATTCTTCAAGCATTTTAGAATCTGGCCCCTACCATGGCTCTGATTATTGATACTAATAATAGCAAGAGAAGTCTACAGCAACCATTGAGAGAGAGAGAGAGAACCATTCAAATCGATTTGCTTCATTTTCCCAAAATTTTACATCAGTACATGGAAAGAATGATTGTTCATATTCCCATGATTACAAATCTAGAATCTCGCCAAACTGAAAAGTCTCAAGGAAGGACATTACAAAGAACCTGTTGGGCCATTTGTGAGAGGAGGAAGCACTACAATGGTCCACAACTAGCCCTACAGCTCTCTGGGACAACACCAGAACGACGAGTTCTTGTAGCTCACCCGTGCTACTAATGAGACTAAGAAACCTCCCGAGGAACCTAAGCAAGGTAATCAAGGCTAGAGACCTGCTATCCCTAATCTAGAGCAAACCAATGATAGATGAATGCCCACCTCCAAGGACACTGATGACCCCCAATCTGAAGTTCACCTCATCATGCCAACTACCTCTATGATTGTGGAAATTTGTAACTTGGTCATGTAAGTCCTATGGCTAGACTTTATTGCTATTTATAGTGATGTGCCAAGTGGACTGCTTTGAGCTTCACCACATGCCCAAGTGACAAATTTGATTATTATAATGCACTTGGGTGATGTTGATAGGGGGGTTTACATAGTTTTGAATTGGCTCAAGTACCATGGCACCCACCAGTTTTTGTAAAAAGACCTTGTTAGCACCCAAATTGAATTTCTTTAAAATTCATATTAGTGATCCAACTGTAACGATTCATAAATACATTACAGGATGGACTTGTTAAAAGTTCATTCCAAAGAGACCATTGTGGTGAACTCAACATTACAAAGTTCACCATTCAACATAGACAGTTCACAAGTGTTAAAATCAAACTTGGCATGTGGTTGTAGAATTTTATTGCTTAAGGGTGAAACATGGGACAGGTTTTTGGCAAGTAGTTGACAACAAGAAAGTTAAAATTGGCAACTAGGGGCAAACACCATGTGGGTCTTCTTATTTATGGCAGCTGATATTTTTCTTGGATTCCTCTCGTCGAGAAGTGTAGGATTGATCTAAAAATCATCCGATTCCAACATGTATTCATGGAGATATGAATTTATTTGTGTTATGGGACAATTCGTCAAGGTCGGCCAGCAACCAAATTGCCCCCACTTATCCTCAACGTTTTAGTATAAATAGAGGTGACCTTCAAGTCATTTGGTCAATCATCACTAGTGATCTCTCTCCACTTGTTTTTGGGGTTGGGTGGCAAGAGAGATCTAAAGGGGACACACTGCCCTAGAGGGTTTGCCCTAGCCCTAGACGCTGTTTGAAGAAATCTATATGCTGCCCCAAATTACAGTCATGGAGCATGAGTATCACGTTGAAGATAGAGGCACCTATGCTGCCCTAAAGGAGGCTCTCCTACGCAGTCCAAGAAGAGGCCATAACGCTGGTATGGAGAAGCCCTAACCGCTGGCCTAATGATGCCCTAACTAATACGCATTCATGAAGGCAAGAAGCCCTAATGCAGTCAAGGAAGAAGGTTTCCATATCACAGCAAGGAAGTGACCTAAACGCAGGTCTAATACCGCTGTTCTAGAGTGCCATAAATGCAGTAATGGGAAGAAAGAATCACAGTCAAACGCTGTCCGATGTGAAGACTTCTACACGCTGAGATAGGAGGATCATGTTATGCCGTAGCCGCAGAGAATAGAGGGACTGATGTAGCCCCATAGATGCTGATTGAATGACTGCATAAAGGAGGCCTAATCAGCTATGGAAGACTCTAATCAATACGCTGTTCCAAAGGAGACTCCTATGTAAAAGGGAGCTTTTATATGCAGCAAAAGGAGACCTGTCTACGCAGCTAGGGGAATGAGGTATACGCTGGGAAGAGGGGGCCTGTTTCAGCAGACAAAAGAACCTAAACTGCAGCAAGAAGGAGACTGATCAGCGTGTCCATTTAAGGGCTGCTTCAAGGGTCCAATTAGAGGGCTGAACTGCTAGTTGGTAGGCCGAGGATAGGAGGCCTGAGTGAGCACTTGCTGGAGGGATATCAGTCACTCTAAAAGGCTGTCATAAGCATGTTCTAAGGACTGCTGTATGCCACTTGGATGCCGCTGTAATAAGAAGAGGGCATAGACATTGTTCAGTCATTGTTAAGGGCTTGAAGGCTACTCTGAATAGTAAAGGCAACAGCCTTTCCTTGGAGATCAATTGCAGTCAAATCTGGGCAGATTTTGGGACTGTTAGGAGACTGCACTTTGGACTTTATTCAGGCTCAGTCTTGCTGAGCTAGGCCGCAGGCCATAGCCAGCACATGATGTTAGAAGGACTGCGTTGAACCAGCAAGATGGTTGATGCAGCATGATGATGGATGCAGGATGGTTGATGCAGCATGGTTGATGCAGCATCATGATGGATGCAGGATGGTTGATACAGCATGGTTGATGCAGCATGGTGTTGGGTGCAGCATGGTGATGGGATCAGCTTGGAGAAGTTTGTCTTCTCCCGAGTTCAGAACTGCAGTCCATGTCATCAGATCTGCAACCTCATTAAGTTATCTTCCTGGTGAAGATCTTTGCTCTTATTTTGATAGGTCAAAATGTTGACTTCTGATGTATATGTACTATCTCTCTCTCTCTCTGCTGAACTATTGAAAAACATAAGAATTGATCAAGGGTTTCCCCACATTGGTGTTTTCCCCTGGCTGGCACTACATCTTGTGTCCTCTTGTCTTGGCTTGTCTTCTGCAGTTTATGTTTATGTTCTATCTGCATTTTACTATCATGTTAAATGTGATTGTTAATCTAGAATTGATATTGAGCTAATATGGAAAATTGAAGTAAATTTGCTCTTAGCATAGATCATACCTAAAATTAACATGGAATCAGAGCTGAGGTGAAGACAAAGCCCAAGCAAGAGGGAAAGAGCAATCACCGAAGTCAGTCGAAAAGGACAAAAAGCTCAATGGGTTCCTCATCCCACTTCAAATTCACCAAGGGTGAAGTCGAAGCAAAGAAGGCTTTCAAAGTGGCGCAGCGGAAGCATCTGGTGTCCTACCTAAAGGTCACTTCAATGGGAAGTCCGGATGTAAGAATGGAAGAAAAGGCAGATGCCTTGCTTGCAATGAGTTTGGCCATTATGCGAAGGAGTGTCCGAATAGAAGGGACACGTCACTTGATGATAATAACAATCATTCCATAGGCATCTTCAATGATCAGAGGAATGCAGGTCATCAAGGAAATGTCCAACTCTTCAAGGAAAGCAAGGAACTCCAGGTATGAAGAATCAAATGTTGCTTCTAAGTATTATCTTATGTTGGCCCTCTCCAGACTCGTTAGGAAATTGGCTTATTGATGGTGGTGTCTCAAGGCACTTCACTGGATACAAGGAAGCGCTCTCTGATATGATAGAGAAAGAAACAATCTTGGACATTATTCTTGGAGACAATGCCACCTATCCCGGAAAGGGTGAAAGGAATGCTACCCTTCAATTGAATGAGGGTAGCACGATTCATTTACAAAAGTTATTTATGTACCTGATCTCAAGAAGAACCTACTGTCCATTTTGGCAATGGAAGTCAAAGGTTTCAAGGTGGCATTCATCAATGGAAAGGTAAGTGTTTGAAAAAAAAAAGGAATTTTCAAGATGCTTTTACTCTTGGGTTCAGGATTGGCAATTTATATCAAGTTACAAGAAGTCCATTGGGGACCATGTCATGTGACACATCTCTTCTATGGCACTGGAGGTTTGCACATCTTCATTATGGGGCCCTACCCGATGTGAGACAGATGGTGACAGGGATGCCTGAATTCTAGGAAGAGCATGAAGGTACATGTCCGAGATGTACCAAAGGAAATCTTACAAGGGAACCATTCCCCTCATGTAATAGCAAGACCTCTGATGTAGAACAACCCGAGGGGTTTGAGATTCATGATCGAGGATCTCATGTATGCAGCTCAAGGAAAGCTCTCTATGATTTAAAGCAAGCACCCCGAGCTTGGTGTGAGAGGATTGACAACTATCTAATGACGCTGAGATTCACTAGGAGTGAAGTCAATCCAAACCATTGCTTTAAGGTTGTGGATGATAGACCTCTCATACTGGTACCTTATGTGGGCGGTCTCTTTTTGGCAGGGACAGACCCTCTCATTTGCAAAAGTAAGAGGGAATTGGATTCTGGATTTGGAATGGTGAATTACAAGCCCATAACTACCTTGATGAAGCCTAACTTTAAGAAGTTAAGCGGTAGTGATGCTGGACCTGATTTGGGAAATGCCTTTGAGTTTCATAAACTCATACTAGCATTGATGTTCTTGGTGAACTCTCGTCCAGATAAATGTTTTGCAGTTAGCATGTTGAGCTCATATATGGTTGAGCCTCACTGGATTGGTGCCAAGAATCATTTTAGGTATCTTCAGGGCACAATCTCTCATGGATTGAGATACACTGCCGGAAATGTGAAGCTACATGATTATTTTGATGTTGATTAGGCAGGCAGTGTGGAGGATCACAAGAGAACATCTGGGTGTTGGTTCTCTTTGGGTTCTGCTTTGATATCCTGGATGAGCAGGAAGCAGAAGTCGGTTGCTTTGAGCACCGATGAGGCCGAATGCATAGTTACGAGTATGACCTCATGTGAAGCTGCCTGGTTGAGGAAGCTCTTCAGTGAGCTGCTTGGACACGTGTTGGATACCATCGTGATCTTCTATGACAACCAAAGGGGGATTCGGTTGTTGAGGAATCTCGTGTTCTATGATCGCTCCAAGCATACTGACATCAGGTACCACTTTATCTGGGATATGGTACAACGAGCAAGAAGGCTCCATCACATTGGGACTGATGTGCAAGTCGCCGATATTCTGACAAAGCCCCTAGGAAAGGTCAAATCCTTGACTTTCTGAGAACGACTAGGAGTTGTGGAGAGACTCTCTCTTGAAGGTCTAGTATAATATGAACATTGAGCTCTGGGAGCTCCGGGGAGCCTGGGGGTACTTCTTGGAGCGATGGGCAACCATAACGTGAGTGGTTCAGCCTTCCCCTAATGGTCTGCTATGTAGGCAAGATGAGTGGTTCATCCTTCTCCTGCCGAGATACAATCATAGGGTGAGTGGTTCAGCCTTCCCCCAGTGATTTGTTGTGTATAGGGTGAGAGGTTCAGCCTTCCCCTAGGATACCCCGTGGCAACATGTAGGCAGGATGAGTGGTTCATCCTTCTCCTGCTGAGACATCCTACCCATGCAGTCTGGGACTCATGGGAAGTACCTCTCATCTGGCCAATGAGGAGGGAAATGTGGATAGGGACCATAGTAATAACGATGGACGCATCGTGTAACTACCGTACTCCCTATGCTAGGATGATATTGATCTGGGATCAATTGGAACAAACTTTGGGTCAATAAGAGTGATATAACTCACTCTCCTTTGGAACTGATTTCGGATCAGTAAGAGTGGTATGATACACTCTCTTTATTTGGAACTGATTTTGGATCAATGAGAGTGGTATGAGACACTCTCTTTATTTGGAACTAATTTCGGATCAGCAAGAGTGGTATGATACACTCTCTTTATTTGGAACTGATTTCAGATCAATAAGAGTGGTATGACACACTCTCTTTATTGGCACTGACTTCAGGTCAGTAAGAGTGGTATGAGACACTCTCTTTTATATGGGATTGACTTCAAGTCAGTAGAGGATGGTATGATACATTCTCGATCACTTCTTCTTCATAGTTCAGCAGAGCAGTGCAGGGCACTGATGCCAGAGATAGTACACTCTGATAGATGGATTAGCAGATGGAGTTCTCCCTAGTTGAGAGGGATTGTTAAAATTGGCAACAAGGGCCAAAATCCATGTGGGTCTTCTTATTTATGGCAGCTGATATTTTTCTTGGAATCTTCTAGTCGAGAGGTGTAGGATTGATCTAAAGATCATCAGATTCCGACATGTATTCATGGAGGTATGAATTTATTTGTGTTATGGGACAATTCGTCAAAGGTTGGCCAGCAACCAAATTGCCCCCACTTATCCTCAACATTTTAGTATAAATAGAGATGGCCTTCAAGTCATTTGGTCAATCATCTCTTGTGATCTCTCTCCACTTGTCTTTGGATTTTGGTGGTAGGGGAGATCTAAAGGGGATACGCTGCCCTAGAGGGTTTGCCCTAGCCCTAGACGCTGTTTGAAGAGATCTATACGCTGCCCCAAATTACAGTCATGGAGCATGAGTATCACGTTGAAGATAGAGGCATCTACGCAGCCCTAAAGGAGGCTCTCCTACGCAGTCAAGAAGAGGCTTTAACGCTGGTATGGAGAAGCCCTAACCGCTGGCAAAATGACGCCCTAACTAATACGCAGTCATGAAGGCAAGAAGCCCTAACGCAGTCAGGGAAGAAGGTTTCCATATCAGAGCAAGGAAGTGACCTAAACGCAGGTCTAACACTGCTGTTCTAGAGTGCCCTAGACCCAGTAATGGGAAGATAGAATCACAGTCAAACGCTGTCCTAAGTGAAGACTTCTACACGCTGAGATAGGAGGATCATGTTATGCCCTAGCCCTCCTGGGAACCTTCAAGCACCCGGAGTGGGCCCCACTTGATCAAATGTTTGTTTCAGAAGAGGTGAGCCCTACTTGGGTTGCCAATTCTAGAGTAGACCTTCAAGTGGCAAATGAGTGAAGTTCAGATCTAATTGACTTCACTTACACTTCAATTCAATACCACTGCTATTTTTGGGAGTTCACATGCATTGAAGACTTTCTATTCATGGAGACCTAAAGCACACTAGCCTGGAAGGTTTCATTTGCCTTGATCTATACTTCATGCAGATCTATTTTTGGCCTAAACCTATGGTACACTACATGAGGAAGCTTCCTCATCATTCTTGTATACCTCACCATTCCTATTATTCGCCTAGAGAAGTGCACCCTACCATGGGGTTGACTTTCTATATTTGGTCATGCACTTCAATTTCACTCCAGTTCACTTCACTTGCACTTCACTTCAATTTCACTCCAGTTCACTTCACTTGCACTTCACTTCATTAGATTTGAATTTCAATTCCGGATTGTTGTTGTTTTTGGAGACCATTTGCCTTCACAAATTCCTTATATAGCTAAGTCTAATACTAAACAAAACAAATTAGAATCACTCACCTCTAACCCAATTACTTCATCAAATTAAATGAAATCGATAAAGACCTATCCATTCACAAATGTTTGGAAAGACTGCATAGGTCTTTACACTGTTCAATGTTTCGGACTTCTCAGGCATAGCCTATCAAACTTAATGACAACCCTTTTTCCATGACTTTTTAGTTAGCAGTAAAGAAGTTTTCACACAGCTAATTATTTGGCCAATCCATTACTCAAGTTCAAACCAATGTAGTCAATTGCAGGACCTCTACTTCTAAACAAGCATTTTCTTCCTGAAAAAAAATTACTTTACTATATAGATATCTAGGAACATCACATTCTATTAAGACTTCAGGCTATGCATGACTGTACACCATAGCTTAAGATGAATATTTCCTTTATGAGAAGTGCAATTTAAGCCTCCACACTCGTCCATGCCTATATCATTATAGCATACTTAAGTTAAACAGAAAATGCATACATATGTGCTAACAATGAATCAAGAAAGAATATCAACAAAAGGTATTGAAATACACTCACTTCATAGTAGCGACGAAATGTTGTTGCATCACCTAAAACTCCAGGATTAGCAAAATTGACCATAGCAAAAAACTCCTCAAGATCATTCTGCATGAATAAATATTTTGAGAAATTATTAAAGCATAAAGTCCATTATACTAAAAAAGCAAATTAATTGTCATACTTGTAAGCTAGTAACTTTCCTGCATGGGTGTTCCAGACAACAAAATCCGTCTATGGCATTTGAGATTGGCTAAAGCCTGTTCCAACAATACCGCCTCATTAAACATGTCAAACAAAAAAGAATGCAGAGAGTGAAATATAAATAAAAATTTCCAAGCAACAAATATATTTTAAATCCACATTAAAATACAATAAGCCTTAAGCAAAAACTTACTCGATTTGTAATAGTTTGATCATTCTTAAGCCTGTGAGCTTCATCACAAATAAGGAGACAACAACTTCCTTCTTTCTCAAACTTGGATGAATGCATGCGAAACGTCTCATACGATATTATCATAACCTGTAAATTCAAGCATTTCTTCATTTAACATACCACTCTTTAATAGACAAGCCCACTACCACACTAAACAGCATCTCAGAAGGGCAAGTTTACCTGGAACGGCGAACGAGGGGCCAAAAAGCTGTTGATCCCAGACAGCACATCTGCACGACTTGTTTCACACATTGCAATAACACGAACTCGTCCTTCAAGCCATTTTGTTATTTCTGATTCCCAGTTACTTACAAGGCTTGTTGGAGTAACAATTATCACTCTCTTAGCCATCGGTTTGTCATCAAATCCTTGCCGAAGAAGGGTGTACAGAAGCGTAATGGATTGTAATGTCTTCCCTAAACTGCAAAAATATTAATTTTTAACAAGATAACTCTACAGACATAACGTGAACAAGGTACACAGTTTTCCACTAGCCAAGATAATGCAGTTAACATGGAAGAATAGGATAGATTTTCACCCCATGTCATCTGCCAAAATGCAGCCAGCAAGACTTTCATCAACTTTAGAGAATTCTCGCAAGCCTGCGATGCATTCAAACATAAATTGTACACCTTCCCTGCATTTATTTCAATCATGTTTCAAAAATGTATCTTTCAGCTAATTTAAAAACAGAAAAAAGATTAAATACAATAATAAAACAAATGAAAAGTAATGCAGGCCATAATCTTGATAAAATTAGCACTTCAATTAACCATGATGCCGGAGCAAACCATATTATGAGGCCTTTAAGCTTCAGAGTGCCAATAGAATAAAAAAGCTGCAGTTATTGATTATCTGAGGCCATGTAGTGTTTGTTATACACACACACACAATGAAACATTGCTGTACTGATCAACCCAGACATGCAGCAATACTTTGAATAAATTTACAGTAACAAGTCTCTACTTCCAACCAACTGATTTATCATGTGTCCATATAACATTCATGAAATGGACTCCAACAGAAATGATTGGTAATGCATCAACTCCAATGGCTCATTGCATGGGAAAATAACAAGTGATTTATAAGGTATTTACCGCTGGTGTGGCCGAAGGAAACGAACAAGGACAGGGTCCACTACTATTGGCTTAGATTTTACTCCATCACCACTTATATCTTCAGGTTGCCACAATACAAGTGGCTCAATGCCAGGAGGAAGACACAGCTCCTCTTTTGGAATTTCTTCCATGGGCAATTTTGCCAAAGATGGCATATTAGTGATTGGAACCAAAGCTGGTCTCTGAGAACCCCATGGGACAAAACGTTTCCTTGCAAGAAGGCGACGGGCAAGTTGTTCATTGCTGTTAACTTGACCATTAGAACAGGGAGATTTGAAGGGCTTTCTTGCAATAGCTGCACCATCTGATACCGAAAGGACTTTGGGAAGTAGTGCTTGCCTTCTCACCACAAGATCACCCCTGTTAAGCAATAACAAACAATTACCCACAATAAGTAAAACAAATTTAAGAAAAAATAATACATAAAATTTGTTCCAATTCTCCAAAAATAAAATTCGGGTGGCTGTTTTCCAATAAGCTGCCATTTCCTAAAAGCATTCTCCAGGTGATTTAATGCTTAAATGATGTTGGAAGAACTTTTGAAGTACACTTTTTTCGCAGTATTCTCAACAACGATATTCACAGGCAAAAATCATTAAAATACTGCATTGAGTTATGAAGGTTCAAGGTTCAACTCTATAGCATTTACTACTACTTTCCTTCTGATTTACCTCAGTCCTTGATTGGTATAGTTACTGAAAAATTCCTCTAAAACAAATTAGTAATCCCTTGCAATATTGAGGTCTAATTCAAAAAGATAATATCAGTGTTGAAAATATCGGTATCGGCAAAATATCGGCGAGGGTCCAGAAAATATCTTTATCAGCAATATCGGCAAATATCGGCAAGCATAAAAAATGCATAATATATTCATTTTTTTCAGATTTTTAAACATATAAAGCAATAACAACATGAAATAAAGTTTAAACACATTGGCACATAAATATGAAGAAAGCATTGATATATATGATGTCAAATAGAAATGATACATGAAAGGCGATACCAAATCCTGCTGATCCCTGATAATTGTCCATTCAAGGACTCAAATGTGGAGAACCAATACAAAATAACATCACATATATAAAAGTATCTCATCATCATGAGTTATATGTAGCATAACAAATAAAACTAGCAGCTATCTATCTGAAATCACTGCCCTCTCCCCCTTTTACGGGAAAACATGATGGGTTGTTTGCCAGACCCGCCCCTAGTAGTAGAAGGCCCTAACCCTGCCTCTGCACTTAATGTCAAATAATGAGTGCTAGGTATAGGGTTATGCTCTCCTATATCTATAGCAGAAGGTGTTGATATTGATGCTCCCACAGTGTCCTCCTCCTCCTCCTGCTGCTCCTCCTTCGAGTCCTCCTCTTGCTGCCCCTATTCTAATGGATCATCTGGCTCTAACCATGAAGGTGACTCCTCCAAGATGGGCTCCTCAGACTCCACCCTCCACTGAGACAATACATCAATATTGTCTAAGGAAATGGCATCTGGATCCATTTGTGATTCTATTTGCCTCACTCGAAGTCGAATGTTGTAATGCACATACACTAAATCATTGAGGCATGCGAACTCCAACCTGTAAGAGTGTCAAAAAAACTAATGAGTCTTGACTCTTGACTCTTGACACTTCAAGGTCATAAATTAAAAATTAAAAATTACAATGAGTGTAATTGCTCAACTGAAGGTTGGAGCTCAAAGTTATACCCATTGTGCTTTTTTGCATGTACTTTCTCAAATACACTCCAATTGTGCTCACACCCTGAAGAGCTACATGCTTGACTTAAGATTCGTATGGCCCATTTCTGCAAATTTGGTGCCCCTGCACCATAGCTTCGCCACCAAATATCTACAACAAAATATAGCAATAAAAAATTCAAAGACTTAAAACATAGTTAAACTTTCAAATAAAAGTTACATAATTGAATTTTAAAAAAATAGAATTATAAGTAAGGAAATTCTAATTGAAAATTCTAATTTCTAATGAGTGATGACTTGTCACTTACGTGGCATGAAGAGGGTCCTTTCCCTAATAGCATCATCAAATCCAAATAGGCCAACACAATCCCGATAATACTGTATCTCGCAATTGATTTTGCTACGAAGCTCAGGATCAGGTACCATCTTATGAATACAGGAATGGAGCCCTTCCATCACCTCGCCATCAAAATTAAAGCCGCATTTGTATGAAAATGCAGGGTTGACGAAGAGTGATGCTGCATGAATGGATCCCTGTCCACCGACTGTCAATCACATCCCATACATCATCTGCCTATCAAGGCCACCAGAACCCTTGTCTGCATAATAAGAATGAATGGCCTCCTTGGCCCTATCCATGCCCTCATACAAATAAGCCATTGCAGGCTTCTCCCCATCTACCAATCTGAGAACCTTTACTATAGGTTCATTAACTGAGCATGCTTCTTTTACTCCACACCAAACGTCTCAGAGTACACCATTTTTGCAATGGATTTCCCGTCCTATCTCTTGTTGTATCTACAATTATGCCAGTCATCAGACACAAACATTTGCTTCAACTCGAACTAACATCGAAGCAAAGACTGAAGAGTAATAAAGTTTGTGGCAAAATGAGTGATCGCAGGACGCCGCAACCCCTTGTTTCTAGTGAACCTCCTCATGAGGCTAAGAACAAAAGCATGGTTATAAATAAACTTGGGGACGTTCCTAGCCATATCAACCGCCTCCTTGATGAAGGAGAGTTTCCCCATATCCTCAAGCAACAAATCGATACAATGTGCTGCACACGGAGTCCAGAACAATGTGTGATGCCTCTCCATAAGCAGCTTGCCGACAGACACATAATTAGCTGCATTGTCTATTATGACTTGCACCACATTCTGCACACCAATCTCCCGAATGAACCCATCTAACAACTCACATATCGTTGTTGCATCTTTGATATGTTTTGATGCATCCAATGATTTAATAAACATGGTACCTTTAAGACAATGTATCAAGAAATTTAGAAGGGTCCTACCCTTCCTATCTGTCCAACCATCAGACATCACTGTGCATCCAATAACTTCCCGTGTTTTTTTCAACTCCGCCAATATAGAGTTGATGTCCTGCTTTTCTGCTTGAAGAATTGGCCCTCGCAACTCCTCATATGTAGCACTTTTGTACCCTGGGCCCACAACAGTAATAGCATCACACATTGGTTGCCAAAATGGATTGGTTTTGGTGATGCTGAGAGGTAAGCCGCTCCAAAAAATACACCTCCCCATGACTCTATCTGCTTCTTGCTTCTCCTTTTTTTTAACAAGCGATTTTATGCCAGGTTGTGATCCATGTCTTGTTCGTGAAACAAAAAATGATGACCTCGCCCTAGCAGTAGCAGGTGATGATGTGCCAGCTGTGAAGCCCCTTCCACTACCCTCAACATCAAAATCAGGAGAAGATATCCCGAAATATCTACCTGCACGTTCAACCTCGTTTCTTTCTGTCTCTTCCTTCTTTCTGTCTTTTTCATCAATTGCCTCAAGAGCTTTTTGTATAAGCTCCGGACTAGAAACTGTAAGATATGCCTGATTTGTCCCACCATCAGGGTTCCCATACTCCCAAAATGGGTCCAAGGCTTTTGGCATATTTGAATTTTGTAGTGGGCTGACTCAAACCTAGGGCACCAAAAAAAAGAATGGTATTAATAACTTAATAAGTAATAACCACATCATTTTACAAAATAGTTTTTTTGCTACATTATTTGCAATTTTGCAATGTGAATTCAATGAAAAACCATAAATGACAATAAGAGGGTGTATTTGAAAGTTTAAAAAAAAATGAAGTTTGCTCTCCATATATGGAGAAAAGTTAAAACCCTTGCATTTGCTCATGGGCATGAAAATCTTTTCAAATGGAAAAAAAAAAAAAACAAGCAAAATGATTGTAGGCAAATAGGCAAGCAAGAACAATCCTAAAACTAACAAGAAATTGATTAACATAGGGGTTTATTTGAACATACCTGTTAATGGAAGAAATGAAATTGTCTCACTATTCTTCAAGCTTAGATCAACAAAATCTTCGTTGTTGGTGGCGATAATAGCTATTCAACGCTCAAACCCTCCTTGGCAGCAAACACATAGCTCTCCCCTTCCTTCTCCAACAATCAGAAATGAAAAAGATTGAAAATAAGAAAAACAAAATCGGACTTTTATAGCCGTGCGGAATTTTCTTACTGTCGTTGGGCGACTTTTTGCATCATCGCGCTTTATTTTGCCAATATATCACCGATATCTTGGAAATATCGCGATATTTCGGCTCACCGAAGATATCGCGATATTTACGAAAATCGTCAATATTTCAGCGATATTATATACACTGGATAATATAACATTTGCCTTGATCCTGGATATCAACAGTTATGGAATGTTTCTCTCCTATATATTTCTGTCAACACTTAGAAGCAATTTCCTTTTATGGTAGATAAGAATTCTAATAGAAAGAAAATAATGTACAACAGTTCAAGATTACACGCCAATCATACCGCTTTTGTTGGCCTGCTTTAGGGCCTAATATTCAATATTTAACCCTTTGACTACCTTGAAGACAAGACTAACAATCATTTCTAATTTGATAGATAAACATGATTGATCAGGTACTGAGATTAATCAATCTAAAGACAACATTTATGTTGCCTGTTAAAATGTTGACCAAAACCTATTTGATGCATCTTTTCGTATCCAAGATGCCACATTACAATCTTCATTGCAGCAGATAAAGTTTAAACATCCTTCATGGACCACAGTTTTCCTTGATCGGACAACTATACAATACAAATAAACTTGCTACCCTTATGTTTGTTTTTTACTTCACTTTAAAAATTTCTGAAGGGACTGATTCCCTTCTTTTTTCTGTCAGATCCTTCAACACTTTTTACTAAACTCCCCCAGGACTCAAAAAAGATACTCGACAAGGAGACCAACAAATCTTGCTCCGAGAAACAAAAAAATAGTTTCTTCCTCCACGGAACCATTGCTATTGAGCATTTTTTTTTTTCAACTAGAGTCTGTGATTTTCACGGAGACCACAGCCTATGCCAAGTGGTCATGTTCCTCAGGGCCATGCCACCAAGTTGGCTTGCAATTATTTGTTTTTCTACCGTTTCCCCCAAAATGTTACTAGAGATCCTTAATAGTATCCGCAAAATGTTTTGGACAATAGCCACCAGGTGCTAGTCAAAAAAACATGATCTGCAACTCAAGGCCACCTGCCCATAGTCCAAATTTCTCTTTCACAATTTATCAACCACATTAATCCATATAACTTTAGGCAGACCATTTGGACATCCGCGTCAATAGACAACCCAATATAGGTTGTGATATGCCTTCTAAGAGTTTCGAGGGAACAGAAATGAAACTTCTCCAAACCATTTCCAACAGAGGCTGGAAATTCATGTGCCCAAAACTGTAACGGCAGGTTGGGAAGCTTTCCCTTCTTTTCCTTTCTCAATTTGTTTCAATCAACCCCTTATCTGCGAACTATGAAGCAAATGGGTCATCCAAAGTTGAAAGGTCCTCCAACAGTCCCAATTTCACAGCTAAAAATTTCAAAGCAACCAATTCCCTTCCCTTTTTCATTGGATCCTTCAAATCCACTAGCTTAACTCCTCCACGAGGGATACCAAGCAAGAAAACAACAAATCCTACATTGATGAACCAGAAATAGTGTCCATATCCATCAAGCCATTGATGGTAGGCTTTTCATTTTCAACTATAAAGTCCACAACTTTGGTGGAGGCCTGAAACACCACCAAAGGATGATGTTTCTCACTGCCAAGCAACCCTGGGGCTGCAATTGTTCCTCTTTCTATTCTTTCCCCAAAAAGATTTTACGGAAATCTTTAATAGTATCAACACAACATTTAGACATGACGTTACCAGGAGCCTGTAGGAAAAACACTATATGTATAAGGCCAGTTGTCCTTGGCCTAGTTTTTGCTTTCAAACTTTCTTAGCCACCTTAATCCATATCTCTACTAGTTGACCATCTGTAAAATCCACTTAAATACAGAGCCTACCATAGGTTATGATACGCATTCTAAAAGTTTTAGGTGAACAAGAATGAAACTTCCATGGAGCATTTTAAATGGAGGCCAACAATTCATGTGGATACAAGTGAAAAAATAGGTTGGGAAGACTAACCCCAAAACTCACATAGGAGATGAATTTACAATGTCTACAAAATGATCAAAGATGAGGAACTAGAGTTTCATGCCCAAGATAGCACTTCCCAAAACCCAAAGCCTAAAATAAAAGTCGTGCTCCCTATCCTTAGAATAGTTAAGCTTCACAACAAAGAACCCCCAAGCACATAGGCAAGATGCGAGCATTTCAATAACCAAGAACCATTAATGCAGCTTTATGCCAAAACCTATTGAAATGACATAACAAACGATGAGTCAAGGAAAATTCCTCTTGGTCCCAAACCTCCTAGCCAAGGGAAATAACAAGAATCGAAGAAACATTCTCCATGGTGAAGTAAACAATGTAAGAATGTGAAGCTTTAGTATGACCAATGGGAAATATAGTTGTAATCCTCTATTTTGGCCTCATGTTTTGTATATATTTGGTTATGTAATTTTTCAGATATAATTTGTCATTTTTCTTGGATCCACGAATCAAGGAGTAGTGTTGATCTGAATAACTACGGAACTATCATGGTGGGCCACACATTCTCCAAGCTTTAAGCTACAGTTCTACACCAATGGCTTTCTGAGGAACTGGAGAATAGACATCTCAAAACTAGAGGACAAGCAATATTCCACCTGGACTACCAGACAATTGATCATATATTCACCCTCAAAGCCATCGTTGAGGAGGCATGCAATCGCTCTCCACAGGCTTACAATTGCTTTGTAGATTTCCATAAAGCTTTTGACAAAGTTCCAAGGGAGGCACTATTCTAGAGACTCTACAACATTGGCATATCAGAGACCCTCTTAAAAGTTAATTGTTATCATAAGACTCTGACTCAGTGTTAGGGCACCTCAAGATGGCCCATGGTATTTCAATCTTCATTCAGAGTACCATTGGCGTGACGCAAGGGTGTCCCCTCTATCCGACTCTCTTAGGGGTTTATATTAATGAGCTCAAGCCTTTCTTCCATGAGCACATAAAGGAGGGTGACATCTACTTACTACACCATGTATTGATCTCCCTACTCCTCTTCATTGATGACTTGGTCTTGTTGGCCTCTACTACCATAGTACAGAGATTCAGATCACTACATCTTACACCTACTTGGGGGCACAGTTCACAGAGCCCAAATTTGGTATGCAGCGAGCAATCCAACCTCGACTCAGTAAAGGTTATAACTCACTAGCCCTCATCAAGTGATAGTGCTTCAAGGCACAGTTCCAAGACATCTTGTCCAAGCTCCACCCTATGGAGACCATTATCAAACCCACATCCTCTATGGCTCCGAGATCTAGGGAATCAATTTACTATAGTCAAATTTGGCCATGATGGAGTAATCCGAATTTAAACAAGAACGCAATAAAATACAGAGATAACCATATACACAAAGATGCAGCGGAAATAATACTTCATTTCATTAATGGAAAATACTGAAATATGCTAACAACCAGAAATGAAAATAAACCAGCTAGGGCAATGGTAGCTTATCTCTGAGAAGAGATGTGGCTTGTACATGCCTCTGAACTGTGTTACAATGAGGCTCGAAGGCCTATTTATTGTTGAGAAACAATGTAAAACCCTTCACCTCCCAAAACCTAACCCTAGAAGATGAAGCGCCAAATTTTGGGCCCCGTTTGGGTAAATTGGTACATCAATTTCTCGGGGTCGTAACTTTGGCATACGATCTTCGCTTGACGCGTACAATAGCTCATTAGAAAGATCTATCCGAGCACTACAACTTTGGGATGGGCAACATTGGTTCATGTGCCTATGTTGCCCCCAGATTTCCCAAAAAACGTCGTTTAGGGCCTCAAAACGGCTCCAGAAGTTCAAGACCCGCAAAACTGCTAAAAATAGTAAATTGTGCTACATTTTAGGAAACTGAAAAACTAAAAGAGACAGTTGTGGGGGTCCAAATGGGATAGGTGGGTGGCCACCAACATCCACCTGGATCATTCCTCCCCCCTTCGGAAGCAATGGTCCCCATTGCGTTGAGTTCCTCCATCTGTTGAACTTAGTCCTTGGTGAGTTGTTCTACAATCTCGGATGTGTCCAGTAATGGTGGGAAGCATGGTCGAGAGTCGTACACATTGAACACTTGGTGCAGGCGAAGGAATGGAGGAATGTTGTGCTCCAAAGTATTATTTCCCACAGCCTTAGTAATGGTGTAAGGACAATGTCGGTGTGGTCGGAGCTTCTGATGGGCTCTTGTAAGGCGTTCTCTCTGCAGATGCAGCCAGACTTTGTTGCCCACCTGAAGCTTGTGTGGTACCCATGTGGGTGAGGAGAAGTTGTTCCTGTGTTCTGTCATGACCGTATTCCTTTATTGCTGCTGCAGGGTGGAGAAACCCTTCGCGGGGGTCATGGATGTGGTGACAATCTTCCCCTTACATTGGGAGTGAATCAGACAAAAAATGAATTTCCTAGTCTAGGAGATGAGCTTGTTGCATTTCTTAGCAGTGATCAAAGAGGTGGCAGTAGGTTGGGCTACCTCTGGTATCCTGTATAATGAATTATCCAAAGAAATAATGACAGTGCGAGGCCTTGATTCATACACAGCATGTCGCCTCCACAAGTATGCCTGGCCTAATAGTACACAAACATCCAGAGGTGTAACATCACACAATACCTCGTCTGTGAAGGGCTTGATGCTGTAGGGAAGGCGGCACTGTTGGTGAACTTTGAGATCTCGTCCTTCATGAAGCCACCCGATATTGTACGACTGCAGGTGTGGTGTAGTCGGTAGGCCCAACCGCTTCACAACCTCTGCTGAAATGAAGTTCTTTTGGCTGCCACGATCGACAATGAATTGCAGCAGCGAACCCTTCACCCACATCTGTGAGTGGAAAAGACGGTTCCCCTCCTCTGGATCTTCAGGCTCATTTTTCTAGATCTTGGCAGTGGTAGCTTATCTCTTAGAAGAGATGTGGCGGCTACACGCCTCTGAACTATGTTACAATGAGGCTCGAAGGCCTATTTATTGTTGAGAAACAATGTAAAACCCTTCACCTCCCAAAACCTAACCCTAGAAGATGAAACGCCAAATTGTGGGCCCCGTTTGGGTAAATTGGTACATCAATTTCCCGGGGTCGTAACTTTGGCATACGATCTTCGTTTGACGCATACAATAGCTCATTAGAAAGATCTATCCTACAACTTTGGGAAGGGCAACATTGGTTCATGGACCCATGTTGCCCCCAGATTTCCCAAAAAACGTCGTTTAGGGCCTCAAAACGGCTCCGGAAGTTCAAGACCCGAAAAACTGCTAAAAATAGTAAATTGTGCTACATTTTAGGAAACTGAAAGAGACAGTTGTGGGGGTCCAAATGGGATAGGTGGGTGGCCACCAACATCCACCTAGATCATGTAGAGAGCCCAGAGCCTGCTTCTTCAACATATCATCCGTTGCAAACACACAATTTTGAAGCCCATTATTTAGGCAAAGTTCAAGGTCCACCCATTTCGCCTTGAGGTCCTTTTTCTTGGTTTGTTTCCTCCAGTAAGTTGAGGCTTATAGAGATTCAAAGAGGATATCTACATATTATACATCTAGGTCACTTGGACACCCCCCTCAATGAGCCTTGGCTCAAAGATGTCCTTCTACCTAAAGCATTTTTTGTAGTTGTAGGATGACCTCATCGTCTGCCCCCCTCATACTAGCAAACACTATATGCACTCACTCAGGATCCCATTGGGACAACTTCAAGTTGGGTTTAATCGACTTAGGGTATAGACGTATCACCATATACCACGATCTAATAGGGTTTGCTAGTTGTGCCACCTATGGAGCCAGAGATTGAGATGCACCTCATTTTTCGATGCCCCATATATTATGAGACCAAAGGACGATATCATTGCCTATATAGAGTCATAGGATCCCTCTCTACCTTCTTCTAGCATCCTGATCAGAGATGTCTATCCCTCTTCATCATGAATATATTTAGACACAGATCTCAAATCCTACATACCATGCCTCAGTTGGGATGATTCGAACAATCACATCATACTTTCAGGTTGATCCGGCTAATCGGAGTAACAAGTGATGACCTAAGTTCCAGGGTATTTCAGATAGTAGGGCAGTAAGATCTCGAGTCTCCTTTCAACCCCACCCTTTGGGAGGCCCACAGGTACCCTAGAGACAGTTGTGATGGTGTCGAACAACACAGCTATTCACTCACACCTAGAGTGTCAAAGGGTTTAGTATCAGACAATTCTCGAACAGGGGCCCCCAACTCGATGGCTTTCTCCCAGCCCTAGTGGAGTAGCCAAAGACTTATCCAGAGCATCTTTCCTTTGGCCTCATATATTAGGAGTATCCCTCGCTCCTACATCCCCCACAGGATCATGCAACCAGACTCCTTGTTGGATCCAAAGGACTCTGATAGCGAGCCAACACCACTGTCGCCCCCCTCACCATCGACTATCAGACTCAGGCACTCTTAACATCATTGACCTCCATCTCAGGAATTATACGCTTAGCCTTCTACATGGTCCAATTATATACATGTTTATGAGGTTGCCCTATTAATGTATCCTTCTTTACTTCATTTTATACTAGATTTAGCTTTGGCATTTTCTAGGAGTTACATTTCCATTCCCACATTATACTCGCACTGGTTGTATCCTTCTATCCCATTGACCTATTTATGGTCATTTGTTGGACATTAATAAAATTATCTTATTTACTAGCCATTTATAATGCTTATATTAGAACTTTGACATAAATACGATAAGTATTGTAAATAATTATGCATATTCCTAATTGGAACTTAAGGCCAAGGCCTAACTAGAAAATAATGGGCATCTTAGATATGGAAACTCGTGGACATCATGGAACATAGGATATGATGGACATTAGGCCATGATAAACATGTAAGACATGATGGAAACCTTGGTTTGTTGATGTCATGTATTATGTAAAATGTGAATATGAAATATAATGGAAGTTGTCCTAGGATGGCTACAAGGAGCACAAGGGAGCTAAGATTCCACAAGGAAAGAGGAAAAGCGAATCTATGAGGACATATTCCCTTGCCATGTGTCATCCCATATACTCACCAACACTTTGCCATATGCATCGAAAAGAAAACTTATGTGCTTTTGAAAATGACATATGCTTCCATCAAAGTGGACTCATCCACACGTCTTTTGGTCTAGTTGCTTGTTGCACACATTAAACCTTTCGATGCATGATATTGTGAAGCATAAAGAATGTGGATGGATTAATCAGCGATACAAGAAAGGGAAGCAACTCGTTAAATATGTCACAAGACATACATGGGTCAACTACTTTTATGGCAATTACTACAATTGCAGTTGCTTAAGCTTTCAAAAATTAGATTTGCAAACTATTACATCACCTTTAAGCGCCTAGTGGAGGTGAGACAAGCTTTCACTACTATGGTGACATGTGATTCATGGGATGAGAAGAGAACTGATAGAGATGGTGCTCATGTAGTGAAGGATACTATTCTTGACAGTTACTTTTGGTCACAAATTAATATGTTTTGCAATTCACCAAGCCAATTTATTACATGATCAAGTTTACATATTCAGATCGGCCAATAATTGGGGAGGTGTATGAGCAGATGGATAGCATGTTGGGGCAGACTAAAGACATTGTTGAGCCTAGAAATATCACCTTGTACAATTATATTCGTGCAAAGGTGGAAAAACGATGGGAAATGCTAAAAATTCCATTGTATGCCTTAGCATATGTTCTTACACATAAATACTATCATCAATTGTGACTTTTAACACCAACACCTAGTGGGTGGACCAAGAGAAAACCACACCAAGATCAAAAGGTTTTGGCTAGTTATATGAAAGCATTGGATAATTAGTCCCTAATGAGGAGGAGTGTGACATGGTATGGAAACAATTGAGCAACTATATTCCTAGCATTGGTGCATTTGGGACCAACCGTGTAATTAGAGATCAAGGGAATCTATCTTCTCTTGAGTGGTGGAACATGCATGGAGGTGATACTCCACATCTACAATCTTTGGCAATACGAGTTCTATCACATGTGGTAAAAGAAAGGAGTTGAAGCACTTATAGGTTCATCCAAAGTGTTAAAAGAAACAAGTTAAATCTAAATCAGGTAGAGATCTTGGGTTTATGTTCATTACAATTTGTGATTGTTGTCCCATTATTTTGAGGAGGCAAAGAAAAACAAAGACTTTAAGCTTTGGAACAAAAATCAAAAGGAGGCCAATTTGGAGGATGGAGTGTTTCATTTAGAGCAATTGGAGGATGTTGTTATCAAGGATGATCATCATCATCACAAGACAGCACCCCCATCCAGTGCCATGGTCCCCATGTTCCAATCTTTAATAGCAACAACAAGGA
This sequence comes from Pinus taeda, assembly GCA_000404065.3. Classification (NCBI taxonomy): domain Eukaryota; kingdom Viridiplantae; phylum Streptophyta; class Pinopsida; order Pinales; family Pinaceae; genus Pinus; species Pinus taeda. The sequence continues at coordinate 14,056 of APFE031687250.1, read as the reverse complement.
CTTCATCTTCTTCAATTCCACAACTTCCACAACGACCATTTTCTTCATTGGCACCATGTGGAGGCTCACGTAGTGGTCGTGGTGTAAGGAGGAGAGATTAGTAGATAGATTCACAATTCACTACTTTTTTGTCATATTATAGACTCTATAGATGATATATGAAAGTATGAGACTTTAGTGTTGTGAATTGAAACTTTTCAGTCTTCTTAGTTCAGTGTGAAGTTGGTGGTGGCCAGGTGGTCTATTTTGTACACATTACTATTTGGTCATGACTCATGTTAACAATTGCTCACTTGCTAGATAAGTTATTTGAATGTTTTATATTCTAGATGTCTACTTTCTATTATATGCTTGAAATTTTGATACTTTCTACCTTCTATTATCTATGATATGCTTAAAATTTGATGTGTGTTTGTAATGGCTAGAATCTAGATGGTTGATGCTGGAATAATTAATCATTGATGTACAATGGATGCCATATCTATCTTGATTTATGTGCAAATATGCATGTTTTCACATCTTCTGCAATAATTTGGTATTTTGGATGTTTTTCTTAATATAAATGCAAAAGAAAAAAAGAACAATATCTATATATATATATATATATATATATATATATATATATATATATATATATATATATATTATATATATATAATAGATGCCTCGCTTTTGAAGATTTTTGGAAAGTCATGCTTTCGACGCTTCACTTCCAAAAAATGTCCCCTCTTCATGCAACATAGAGCTGATACACAACCTGGAGGTTCCATCTTCCTTTTTCGCAAACAAGGTTGGTGCTCCCCAAGGGGATACAACTGGCCTAACATATCCCTTATCTAACATTTATTTTAACCACAGCTTCAACTCTACCAACTACCAGTTCAGGCATACTCATCTTGTATGGCACTCAAGACACTAGGACTACTCCAAGCATGAGCTCTAATTAGAATTATATGTCTTGCTTTGGTATTATCCTATTATTTCTTTAGGGAATGCATCCATACACTCCTGTAGCACTGGATGATCCTCAATCTTTAACTTCTTATCTTCAACAAAATTCATCACATGAATAGCATATAATTGGCATCCCTTCCTACAACATATTTTAAGTTGCATGCTAAAATCTACCTCATTAATACTAGCTTTGCACACTTGCAAACTCCTTGGTTTTCTTTCTCCATCTTCACACTCTAAAATTTAATTAAAACAATCTAATTTTCCCTTGCTCATGGCTAACCAATCCATGCCAATCAGTAATTCATATGACCCCAATGGCAGCACATTCAAGGTTGCTTGAGTGTGTGGCCCATTCATCTAAATTGGGCACTATTCAATAACTTAAGCTAGTTGCACTAACCAAGCCCCGGTATGCTTCTTTTACAGTAACACACATACTTCAACAATTTGTGGAGAAATATAGCTGAGGTCAAAACCAGGGTCACTCAAAATTGAAATAAAGCGTTTGGCAATTATACCTTCCATCTCCACCAGTAAAGCTTGGTGGTCTACTTGTTGATTTTCTACTAGTACATAAATCTTAGGAATGTTTCTAGCTACATCTACGATACTAGCCTCTTAGACATTGAAAATCTCTGGTCAATATGCCACTTGTAAGGACAATCTTGTATCAGGTGTTGCTCCTCACAACCCAATCATTTCAATGGCCCTTTCTTTGGCTCTTTTACCTTTTGCTTTGTTGGCTTGATTGGCTTATCCGCACTTTGAGCGAGGTAATTTCGTTGGTACTCATTCCTTGTTGGAACACTAAATTTGACACTTTTTCCAAACTGCTTTTAGTGTGATGACATGGATCCTTTCTTCTTGAATCCAACTTTCTCTTTCTTCTTCCCTGTTATCTAGGATTCTAGCTGGTGCTTTGACTAATCATAACAGTATTTAGCCTTCTCAATAGTGTCATCAAGTATTCTTCATTCATAAAACTCAACACAATCATGATAGGACCGATGTTGTCCACTAAGAAAGCATTGTATTCTCACTTTCTCATCCCTAATATATGGCACATACCTTTCCAACTCTATGAATTTGTTTGCATAGAAACCCATAGTGAGCTGCCCCAATTTATGCTCATGGAATTTGCTAATCTTTCCATCATAATACCTTTCAGATAGGTATTTTTCCCTAAATAATTTTTCAAATCTGCTCCATGTCAGCTTCTCCTCTCAAATGCCCTTGACATTCTTGAGATTTTACCACGAAATGTTAGTTTTAACATTCAAGTTAAATATGGCCACTTTGGCCTACATATTTTCAAAGTAATTGTGTATCCTGAAGGACTCCTTTCGACCCAACAACCATGCTTTAGCTTCTTCATTTTTCGTAACCTTACCATCAAAAGTAGGAAGCTTTGCGCCCTTTTGAATTCCTCAGGCAAGGAACACTAATCTTGTGCAACACAAATCTAGTTATTGTGTTGGATAATTTGTGTGAACTATTTGTTTCTTCATAAAGGTGTCTACTGAGGTGTCCTCCATATATATATATATTATATATTATATATGTGAGACACGTCAGTAGACACCATATTATAATATATATATATGTGTGTCTACTGAGGTGTCTCCTATATATATATATATATATATCTTGGCACTCCTGTGTCTCTTCCTTAAAATGCTTCTTCCTATATTGATGCTTGTTGGCCCAAATTTCTGAATTTCGAATGTGCTAAGAACTTTCTTTGACTAATGCTTATCCACATTACTAGCAGTTGGTCTATATTGCATTTGTCTTTGAAAATCTAATAGGCTTTGCAACAGCACTGCATTTATTTCAATGTGCTTCTCTTAGGCTTTAATGATCCTTTCCTTATCTGCCTTATAGCTTTGAAGTTCTACCCCCGAACTTCTCATTGTTTCCACCAAATTGGGAGGGGTCTTAGTAACCTTTCTTTCATCTAACTCATCTTCCTTGTTGTGTGAATTTTTCTCCAAATTGTACTACACTATTCTACTAAACATCCCTTCATTCTCTTCTGCTATAAATCTTCATATGTGTTGAAGCAACATACCCATGCTAGTTTTAAGAATAATTTTCAACATATCTAGTTGCCTTAGCCATATATTCATTGGCCTTTATTGGCCTAAAACTGATGTTCTACTACAATTGCTTTGTTAGTATTCCAATCAGTAACAAATCCCAAAACCAATCTCGATTCTAAATTTAACGAGATATTACAATTTACAACAACCTTGCTTTTATAAAATAGCCTTTATCATTAACCCTCTCTTACAATCTGATTCATCCCAAGTCTTGAACCTTAGTTCTAATACCACTCTATAAGACACCCAACCCCCTCAAGGCCTTTTTAAGGAAACAGAGTGTCTAGACCCAAACTTCAAGGTTATTTTATTGAGATGGGGTTATCAAAATTCTTCTTCCTTCAACTACCTTAAAACTCTTTTCTGAGATCATCATCATCCTTTGCTTGTTGAGAGCTTTCCAATGATATAAATTTCATCCAAATCTAAGTTCAGTACATAAAGTTATGGCCTTCAGAAGAAATGTCATTCCTAGTGCCACATCAGCATCTATACTATCATGTGGTAGATACTTGGCAGTCCTTTGCCTTTGTGTAATGATGATACAATGCTACATTAGCAACACGTGGCAATCCTCTGCCCACATGTCACCATTGCATAGGGCCACATCTCAATTACACACTTTAGCAACCCCTCACATCCAAATCCAAGATTTTCCATAAATCCCCATTATAAGATCTTTCAAATTTCTGATCCTTTGGAACGCAAACCTATCTGAATACCCAAACGTTTAGTTCTATCCAGATACTCCTGACTCCTTCGGATCCATCAAAATCTAAACCTTGTGCCTGGGCAATCTTGTCAAGCCTTCGGATATATGGATATCCAAACATTCGAAACTTTCATAGAACACACTTAAAAGATATGTTGAATCTCCAAACTCTTGAATTCCACATTATCCCTTCAACATAGTGTTGCATCAGCCACCACATCCTCTCCTTTGGATCTTAGTGCCAATGTTACATTTATCGTTATCGGTAATTTATCACCAGCGGTCCAAAATTTAAATTATATGCAATATTGGGGAATATATCAGAAAATATTAAAAATTACAGGGAAACTTGAAAAAATACAAAAATAATCATTTTTTTCAATTTTTTAACTTATAAGACAACATCAACGTCAAACAAACACATTGCTACATAAATATGAAAATAAAATGATATATAACATGTCAAGTGATACATCAAATATCAATATTGAAATATGATATTTGTCCCAAGTCATAAGATCTAATAGAATGATACAAAATCATACCAAAACAAAAATAAATGTATCTTATGAGATGAATCATGGCAATGAAAACAACGATTTTCCCCTCGTTTGCTTGATGGGAAATGGTCACATCATCCTCAAGAATTGGACCAAAAGATTGTTCAACCAAAAAATATATAAAATATTCAAATTTTAAAAAGAACATATAATTTATGCGCATCCATATGTATCCAAATTAATAAATTATTATACACAAATATACAAAAATTCTCACGTATATAGCAAGGGTGCATATAACTAAAATATCACCTAGTGCAACCCATCTTTGAATCAAAATATATCATCATGCTACAACAAATAGCTACATAACACCAAAATCATTGCTTATATTCGGATCCTCCACATCAAGATCACCCATTAAGCATTAAAATAAGATAGAAAAGGCTTAACATCCTAATCAATGATGTTGCTTGAGTGAAGTGTAAATTTTTACTAAGGTCGTGAAGGAGGAGCTCAACAATCAAGGACACCAACATCGAGGTACATAGAGGGCATGGTGATCTTGATTAAATGTTAGTTCCATACATTTGTACAACACAGAATCCAGTAGAAATGTTGCAATCCTGCTAATCATGAAATCCTGAAAACAGTTAAGTTTGTTGGATTTTGAGTGGGATCTAAAATTCTACTTTCTCGATATGAAATCCAACGAGGTCAGAACCACTCTCAAACATCCTGAGTCAATTAATGGTAATGTTAAAACTTTAAGTAAAAAGATGAAAATGAAAGATAAAAGAAAATGTCACTTTTACTTTAAGATTTAATATTACCATTAACTAGTAGGGTATGTATCTCATGAGATGAATCTTAGGAAATGAAAACAATAGATTTCCCCTTGTTTGCTTGATGGAAATAGGCATGGTACCCTCACAGCTCAATCCCCTAACTCAATAAATTGGTAATAAGTTCAAACTAAAAAAGACAAGGCAATAATTTCGAAATTATTGCAATAATTACCTAAATCATCGCAATAAATTAAATCATTGTGATAAATTCAAAACAAGGAAATTATCACGCTAAGTTATGGCAATAATATAAACGATGATAATATCGTGATAATTTCTTATATTATCGAGATAAATGCAACACTACCTAGTGTCACATCAACACTCACCTACCCATAAGGTTTAGGTATGTTCATGTGGACTACTTCAGTAGCATCCAAATCTAGGCTTTTCATTTAGTCCCTTCATTAGATTTTTTCGAATGTCTTAACTTCTACCCTTCACAAATCTCAGTGCTCAATCTTAGTCACTTTAGAAATCTCGGTACCCAATCTGCATTACTTAACAAATTTTGCCAAAACTTCCATCAGCAACAGGTTTTGTCGCATGTGGGTTCCACCATTTGACATCCAATTTTTGAAGAAAGGTAGTTATAAAGTTTTCCCTAATGTTTGAATACCCAAAGCATCTTCACTTTCTCACTAACACGACTATAATGCTCTAGATGACTGAAAATACAGATATCCAAAACATTTGGGACTTCTACTAGCACCTTTTGATGAAAAAATCATATTTTTGTCGCATCGTTTATAATGGGAACATCTTCTCCCCTCAGACTTTTACCTTCCTTAGCCTTTTTTCTTGCTAGCCCTTGCTCACAACCCCCTATCCAACCCATGTGACTAGGGGCCATGGTTTGACATTCCAATCCTCAAATCCAATATTTTGCTAAGTCATCCCCAAATTTTAGGGTTAATCCACGATTTCCAAGGGATTTCAAGCCTCTGATAGAGATTTCTTCCAACTTACTCCTAAGGATGAAAAGACTCCAACAAGGCATCACCTTGCTCAAAAGATTCCTAAAGCTACAAAGGCCTTCACTGGCCTAAAAAGGCATCCAAATTCACTGTCTAACCAAATTGTTCACAAAAGAAGACAAAGAGGTGGCCCATGGTCAAGTCCACAATTTCACCCAGTTGAGTGAGATTCTTCTCAATTATTTGGAACTGCAAACTTTATACTTCAAGCTCCAAACACTTACAAACAAAAAGGCCAACATTCTAGTCGACCTCTATAGGAAACAAGGTCCCCATACAAAGGAGGACTTTCAAGACTTGTCATCACCAAAGAGGGATACAACACAATTGTTCCATCCCACAGCTAATATAACACAAACCATGCATACTAACAAAATACATAAAGAGCCTTAGGGCTCAACGCAGCTTATACATTCCAATTCACAAGATGCATGCACCTCACACCTATCACAAGAAAGCATACTTTAAGGAATACCTCTATATAAAGCATTCATTTATAGAGGAACATTTATAGCTAGTAATTAGCCACTCTTAAACCACACTTCCAACTCAAAATTCATACATGATTAGTATCCCATCATGAAAAAATTCATGAAGCTTAAACAAATAAAGACACTTCATTAAAGAGAAGTAAAGACACTTATATGTGTCACTTTAAGCTTGGCTGGAAATTTAAGAAGGGACAACCACTCTCCACCCAACCATAAGCATAGCTACACTGCAGTTTTCTTACATTTGGCCACCCCTAAGCCAAATACAATGCTTTGAAAGGAAGTCTCACTCCGGGTTAACAAGGTTAGTTACAAGGTAGAGGCATAAACCCTTCCTCTATAAGAATCAACATAATGTCTTCTAACCTATTGAGACAGGGCATATTATCATTCATAGTATTTCCACAATAAAAATGCACAGCACAAAAGGGAGTCCTCCTTTGCTTCTACAGTTCTTTGTACTTCCCATTTTCAGTGCCTTTCATGCTTAAGTTCGAACAAGATATTTAGTTATTTCTTGGCCCTTCAGCTCAAGCTGAAGACTTCACATAACCTCCTTAATCAAAACAGGCAATTCGCAGTGCCACACGGGTTGCTATGTCTAAGAAGGGTTTTCTATAACATTTTATTCAGAGACACAATCTTAGAATCCATGTGTGTCTATGTTTTGTTACACAGGTTTCTCTCGTTCACATGCACTTCTCTACAATTCCTCTGTTCATTGGCATATGCACCACACTATGCACCACTATTTTTTGCTTCCCCCCCCCCCCCCAACTAACTCCAACTCCCTTGCATGAGAATTTGAGGTCCATCGTGGGTTGCATGCTCAATCAAAAGTTTCCAGATGGTGCATTGCCCATACTTTTGGGAGAAATTCAATACCACTCCTATTCTTTCTCATAACCACTAGCAGACCGGCAGTTCAACTACCAAATTTGAAATCTAGACATTTAATTCAGGGTAAGATATAAAACTTCCCAATTTCCCCTCGTAAGTTCCTCTCAATCATCGGGATCCATGTTGGCTGCTTTTTTCTTCATCTTTACCAATATATTAAATAAAATGCATATTACAACACATAAAGTTTGTCAAGATATCAATGTTAGCAATTTCCAACATTATAAGTCTAATTACCAATGTTATCATAATTGAACCGGTGATCGAACCGAAAAACCTTGTGGACCGGAAATCAGTCGGAACCGGTAAAAAAACCGGACCAAAAAACCAGTTGACCAAAAACACATAAAATATTCAAATTTTAAAGAAAAACACATATACACATGTGCATCCATATGAATCCAAACCATTTATACACAAATAAGCAAAAGTTTTCATTTATATAGCATGTAAGGGTGTGCATAACCAAAACAAAATCGAATGCAATCCATCTCTGAACCGAAAATACATTAAGAAATAGGCTCTAAATGGCCTCTAACATCGAAAAAAAAGCATGCTACAACAAATGCCTACATATCATCAAAATTATTGCCTACAACCATGTCAAGATTTTGTTTGAGTGATGGATATATTCTTAGTAAAGTCATGATACAGAAGTTCGAGAACCAACGCCACTAACATCAAAGTACATAGAGGGCTTGAGGCTCTTTATTAAATACTAGTTCCATACCCTCGTACATGACAAAATCCAATGGAACATTGCAATCCCCCCAAGCCTCAAATCCTGAAAAACTATTAAGTTTGTTGGATTTTGAGTGAAATCTAAAATTATACTTTCTCCATATGAAATCCAATGAGGTTGGAACCACTCTCAAACATGCTGAGTCATTTCATGGTAATGTTAAAAATTTATGTAAAATGATGAAAATTGTTTGGGTTGAGAATCTTAACCACTTGTGAAAGCACTAGAGAAAGATGAATGTCACTTTTACTTTAAGAATTTAACATTACCATGAATTGCATAGCAATACTAGGGCCATAGGCTTGAATATTAGGTTGGCCTAGCAGAATTAGAAGTGGGTCAACCAACTGTAAAAATCAAACAAACAAACAAAAAGGCAATATTTTTATGTTGGCCTGTGCAAGTCAGACTAACAAAACCGGTCCTGAACCAGCCTATTCTGGTTCTAAAGACCTAACCGGTGTTAGGATATTCTGACAAATAGGAACTAGTTAAGTATAACTTGGTCTAGTGTAGAGTTAGGTAAAGTGTGTTTCTTTACTATGTACTTTTGTAACTTACAATCCAACGATCACGATATGTTCTAGACATGAAGTGATCCAACGATGCATTCTCTCCTCGTTTTTACCAACACTTGATCCGTGGCTTAACACCCGATCGGTCCATGATCTCTATTTAAAGAGCATGGAGGGTCATTTGTAGTGTGACCGTTCATAATAGAAGCTTATGTAAATTTTCTTTCTTTTATTAATAAATTGCTTGAAGTGGTCTCATTGGCTTAGGCCGTGGACTGTTTCCCTCTTTGAGGGTTTTAACCACGTCAAGAATACTGGTGTATTGATCTCTGATCTATTTGTGAGCGGTGTCCTTTGGTGTTCTATTGAGGAATTTACCCTGTAAATTCCTACATGGTATCAAAGCTATTTGAGGGCCGCATCCATTGGTGATCCAAATCCGAAGTCGGTACAACTGCATTCGACTATCGTTTCCTAGATCTATTGTTTTTGACTACTTTCGGGCCGAGAGGACTGCTCTATTGTGTTAGGAGCATATGTTCTAGTGAGAAACCCCTTTCGTTTCACGTGAAAAGGTTTTTGATAGCCTTAGCTACGTCATTTTAAGATTTGGGGGTATTCAATCATTATTTGCAGTTTTAGTTATTCATCTCTCTGTTTATTTCGGTTTATTTAGCTCTCTGTTTTTTATTACTAGATCTATACCTTACATTTCTGCATATGATCTTTGCCCCGCTACTCTGTGCGATCTGGGCAAATCAGAAACAGAAAGGAAGGATTTTTCTCATGCATATGCTCTTTTCCGCCGCGCCTTAGTGTGATCTCGGGAAATCAGAAACATTGAGGAAAATATTTAGTTTCCGGCGAAAGCTAACTTCAAGCCGTAAGCTTTGGTTTTTTTTTGCATGTCTGTGTTGGGTTGTGTGGTTTTTGTTTTGTAGGCAAAAAGGGCTTTCTCAAGTAAGCACGTACTCTAAAGCTTCAGTGACTAAAAAAAAAACCCTTCTTCTTTTTCCAAAAATTACTAACCTTTTAAACTAACTCACCTGGTCCAAAGTTACTTTATGAGAATAAAGGTCTTGGGTTCAAGTCTTTCTTTTCGTTGAGTTACTTTTTCAAAAAGCACATGTAACTTATATTTTAAAGTTACTTTATGTAAAAGTGTTCTCGCCCATTATAAAAAGTGAATCACTTATAATTCTAAAGTCTCTTTATCTTTTATTTAAGTTACAGTTTAATGGGTAGCTCATAAAGTACCATTGTAAAAATGACTTTCACTTATTTATAAAAGTGGGTCACATAAAAAAAAAATTTAAGTGAGTTAATTAAATTAAGTTTGGAAAAGGGGGGGATTTTTTTTAAATATAACATTATTATTCACTTCCGCACATTCACGTACTTCTTCGACATCTTCAACAACTTTTCTTCAAAAAGCCATAACTTCTTCATCCGGAAGCCGTTTTCAGAGTCGTTTTTTTTAATCAGTCTAATTTTTCGAGATCTTTCCACTGGAACACTTAGTTTCACCATCTATAGCTTCAGTTTCTGTTAAAATGGAAAGTCCATTCCAAGTTATTCTTGACAGCACCAACTACTTTCAATGGGTGTCCTACATGGAGGATTTACTTAGAAGTAAAGGTCTTTATAGAATAGCCTCAAGCCATGATTCTAAACCTAAAGATGAAGATAAGCGAGCCAAATGGGAAAATAGGCAAGATCAAGCACGTGGGTTGATAGGGATGTCTATTTCTCTAGACCTTAGATTCCATATCACAGACTTGATACCCCTCACGAAGCAATGAAACAGCTCATCAAAGTTTTTGGAATTAAAAATGAAATTAGAGCCTATCAACTCGAAAATGAGTTGCTTACGTTGGACCCCAATAATCTTTCTTCTATTGAAGATTTTTTGTCCAAGTTCAAGACCCTTAGACTTCTCTTGGAAGGTGTTAAGGTTAAGAAAGAAGATGGTAGCCTTATTTATTCCATTCTTACTAAGTTGGGACCAGCGTACTCTGTGTTTGTTTCCACCTTCCATTCTACTAGAAAAGCCTTTATTTCTCAAGGACAAGACTACAAGTCCCCCTCTTTTGATGCCTTTTGTGATTCTTTAATAAGAGAACAAGAAAAACTCTTACATCTTGGTCTTCTTAATCTTGGAAACTCTTCTAAGAAATCCTTAGCACCCCAACAGCAACCAAGTTCAAAGAATCCTAAGAAGCAGCATCCTAAAAAGAATGGTCCTAAACCAACCAAGGGTCCTAAGCACTTTCAGTCTCAAAATGAAAAATCAATTCAACAAAATCATAAGGCAAATAAAAACAAAGGGAAGAAGACTAATAGACATTGCAACTTTTGTAATCGAGATGGCCACTTAGAATCCAAATGCTTTAAGAAGATGGAAGCCTTGGAAGCAGCCATGAAGAAGCATAACATCCATTTGGAGGACTCTTCAACTTCAACTTCATCTTTAGGAATAGCACTTTTTGCATGTGGTTGTCAAGCATCTCGGTCTGGTTATGCACTAAATGTATCTCCTTCTTCTCATTCTCATGAGTGGCTCATTGATTCTGGAGCTTTTTATCACATAGCCAAAAACAAAGCCATGTTCTCTTCTTTAAATGATTGTAACACCAAAAATATATATGTTGGTGATGATAGATCTCTTAGTGTTGTAGTGTTAGAAGAATCACCGCACCTCTATGGAATCCATAATTTCCACCCTGGGGATCCTAGTTACTAGTTTGGAATGTTTAACAACACCTACAGGTTTTGGTGTAACGGAAAACCTCTTCATGGTATCAGAGCCTAGACCTAGGTTCGATTCCCCCGAGTTGCATTTGAGGGAGGGTGTTGGAAGAATCACTGCACCTCTATGGAATCCGTAATTTCCACACTGGGGATACTAGTTACTAGTTTGGAATGTTTACCAACACCTGCAGGTTTTGGTGTAACGAAAAACCTCTTCATGCAGGGACTGGAACTATTCATCTAGACAATGGTCAATTTAATGATGTATTATGTGTTCCAACCAATGTTTTAAAACTCTGACTCCGACTCTGACTTGGTATCGACTCGGCCGGCTCGATTTCAATGACTCGGTCGTTGTAAAAAATACATTTTTATAAAAACACATAATTTTAAAGATTTTCATTCATGTTTCCAAACACACAACATTAGAATATAGATAGAAGACAACATATGATCAAAGTAGGCTCATGAATATATCCATTATATCAAAATGGCACCCAGTGCACTGTCCAATACATACATGATGATGATATAGAGATCAAAACAAAAACACATAACCAAGGAGGCAATAAATGGCTTCTACAACAAAAGTTTGTGACCAATACTATTGGCTACTGCTAGAGTTGCCAACATCATCTAGCTCAGTGTTACTTGGGAGCGGGAGCGAAAGCGGGGAGCGAGAGCGAAAATGGGAGCGGGAGAGACATTTTCAGAAGCTCCCGGTTTGGGAGCGAATCCCAGAGGAGTTCGACAACGAATGTCACTAACATCAAGGTACATAGAGGGATTGGTGCTCTTGATTAAATATGAGTTCCATACCCTAATACATGACAAAATTCAATTGGAACATTGCAATCCCCCAATCCTGAAATCCTGAAAAAACTGATAAGTCTGCTAGATTTTGAATGAAATCTAAAATTCTACTTTCTCCATATGAAATCCAATGAGGCAGGAACCACTCTCAAACATCCTGAGTCATTTCATGGTAATGTTAAAAATTTAAGTAAAAGGATGAAAATGAAGATTAAGGAGAATGTCACTTTTACTTTAAGAATTTAACATTACCATGAATAGCATATCAATACTAAGAGAGGGGAATGGACCCCAAAGACCAACAAACCAATTAATAAAACCATTTGGAGTCCCCCACACACAGAAAAAAACATAAAAAAATAAAAATAAAAAATTGCGTTTTTGGGGGTTCACTGGCCGCTTTCCTTGACCCGGTTGAGTTGTTACAGACTTGGCCGGCCAAACCAATTCAACCACCGGGTGGGAATTTTTTTGGCCGACTCGAACCAACTCGGCTGAGTCGGTTTCGAGCCGGCTGGGTTTAAAAACACTGGTTCCAACCTTATCATGCAACCTTCTATATGTATATCAAATAACTCATTCAGGTGAAGGTAAAACGGTTGAATTTTCACCTCACGATGTTATAATTAAGGACCTAAGAGATCCTAGACAGATTTTAGCTACTGGAATTGTAGATGATTCTACAAGGTTGTATAAGTTTAACAACTTTGGGTCATCAACTCTTCCCTCAGTATTTGTTGCTCATAATGATGAAGTGAGCAAACTTTGGCATGAGCGATTTGATCACTTAAACTATCATTCCCTTCAAAATCTATGTAAAGAAAATGTGGTGACAAGTCTTCCAATGGTATCTTGCAGAGATAGTGTTTGTTCCAGATGTGTACTCGAAAAACATCATCAGGATAGTTTTGAAAAACGTGCCTCTTGGCACACCTCAACCCCTTTATAGCTTGTGCATAGTGATTTATGTGGTCCACTTCCAGATGTTCCATTCTCTGGCTACAAGTATTTCTTAACTTTCATTGATGATTTCTCCAGACACACTTGGGTATACTTCTTAAAACTCAAGAGTAAAGTATTTAACATGTTCTTGGCCTTTAAGGCCTTTGTTAAGAAATAATCTGGACATCAAATTCTTAAGTCAAGACCTGATAATGACGGAGAATATGTTAACAACAAATTCATCAACTTTTGCATTGAGCATGGAATTCAAATGCAACATAATGTTCCATATACTCCACAACAAAATGGTATAGCTGAAAGGAAGAATCGCACCTTAAAGGAAATGGCTAATTGTATGCTTCAATCTAAAGGACTTATGTCTTAATTTTTGGGCAGAAGCAATTAACTGTGCAAATTACATAGTAAATTGCACTACTACTAAGATTTTAAATAATATCACTCCAGAAGAAGCATGGAGCTCAATTAAACCAGATGTAAGTCACTTTCGTGTTTTGGAAGTGAAGCATGGGCCCATATTCCAGATGAAAAGCATAAAGCTTTAGAACCTAAGAGTGAGAAATGTACTTTTGTTGGATATTCTGAAGATGTAAAAGGTTATAGACTTATTCCATTTAAGTCCAAAAATGTTATCATTAGAAGAGATGTAAAATTTGATGAAAATAAATCGGCCTGCAAGCCTAGTTCGGCGGATGTGCCACCTTTTCCTATCTCTTCTACTTTTGAAAACATTTCTTCTTCAGATGATGAAAGTGAGGATGATAATCCTCCACCACCTTCTCAGGATC
>APFE031687240.1:0-40941 GCA_000404065.3 Pinus taeda | reverse complement strand
AATTACATCAAAGAGGGTGAAAAATCCCATCTCAAGTCAAAACTGGTCAAAGCTGGGCGAATTCCTGAGCTGTAGATGAATTCCTGTGAAAACTGCCCAACGGGTCGCATACCTCTGCCTGACGGGTCGCGCTATTTTGGAGCTGATTTTGAGGTACTTCCAAGTGTCCAAATGAGGCAAAAGTGGGCTTTTTGGAAAGGTCTGGATGTCTACTTTCCAACCCAAGTGGAATTTCTAACTTTGGTGGTCATTTGCGCCTCCAAAATTGCAATCTCCCAAGACTTCTTTCTGTGTGTCAAAAATGTGGTAGAAAGTCATTTTTTGCATGTTTTTTGACTTTCTGGAGGCCCAAAACTTGATGAAATTTCTTAGTAATGGCTAAGCAAGTGTAACTTTCCATGAAAAATCTGGAAATGCTGAGTTTTTGCAAAATGGAGTTGCCGGGATGAAGGGTCTCACCGGGGGTGAGACCCGTTAATGGAGAAAACCTGTAAATTGCCTGAAAAAACCAAAATTTACCCAAAATGCTCAAAATTTCTTGGGATTTGTGCTGTGGCTAGGCTATTTAGTGTCTTGGTCCTTGAGTGAAGCCTCGGCCAAGATGTGGAGGGGATCATGCCTCTTTCTCCGTTTTAGTGCCTTGGCCAACCGCCTTTGAAGCACCTTCATCTTCGCTTTGCACACTTGCATCCGCCCCCAGTAATGGTTCTTCATGTTCCTCAACAGTTTTTTATCTTGGTTGGCCTTAGCCAACAGCCTTTTCAAATGAGCATTGTCCCAAATAAGCATAGATTCTCGATCTATGGGTGTCAAATCACCGGGTCTCCTACGAGCCAATTCCCGGTCTTCACGAATCTTCCGCAACTCATAAAGCTTGTACTCATCCTCCAACTGTTTGTTGCGCTGCTCTAAATAGTTAATTATCCATTTTTCCATCTGCAATTTCGTGTGCAGCGATTCATTCTCGGTCCTTTGCTCTCGGATGATATCCTTCAGCTCTGAGCTAGGAGAACCGGCGTTAAGATCAACAATGTCAATATCTGGATCACCTGACAATCCCTCCTCAATCATGGGTTGCTTGCCTCTCTCTGATACCTGTGCTGCTGTCGGAAGCGAGGCCCCTTCCAGCTGGTGTGGAGATAACACAGGCGGTGCTGATGAAGAAGGCGAGACCCCTTCCACCTGGTGTGGAGAAAGTACTCGCTGAGCTGCTGCAAATAAGGCCCTCTGGCCTCTCTGATAAGTAACCAAAGGTGAGGAGCTGACATGTCTAATGACGGGGATGTCATTCTGTTGAGATGGTCCTCCCTTCTCGTGAACAACCTCAGGATGTGGCAGGGGTAATGATGTGAAAAGTTCACGAGAGATGAACTCCTCCCATGAGATGCCTCGCTGAGCCAACTGATGTAATAATACAAGCTGAATAAAACCATAATGGTAAAGGCTCCTATACTGCTGTGCCGAGCTCTTCCTCTGCATTATGGACACCATCCTCTCAATGTTCTGATAGAAGAAAACAGGGATATTCATCATCCGTACCCGTGTGAAGTGCATCAATATGCGGATATGGTACGAATATATTTGTGAAAATCTGCCCTCACAGGTAAAATAGCGCATGATGAGCCTCATCATGGGAGCATACTCACGCCTGAGAAATCTGAATGGAAACACACCTGTCAATAGTCTCACGAATGCTGGTCTAATAAAAGGCTCAACTTGAACAGTGTCCAACACCTTGCGCTTATTCCATATCTCCCCGACATTAGGTATCCCTGTAGCCTGTGAAATCACCTCAGGTGTCAAAATAAAGTCCACCCCGGCAAGGTTGACATGTCCATCATGCAAGTGTAAAACAAATAGGCGAGCCAACTCTCTGTGGTGCTGAATCCGAGAGATCTTCTCGCAAAACTCATAGCAAGATATGTACTAAAAACATGAGACTACCATAGGACAAGCCTGTAAATCTGTCAAAGAGGTGGGCTCCTCTCTCCTGTGATGACCACCCTTTCCCTTATGAGGCCTCCTCTGTACCTCAATTTCTGAAGTTGATGCCTGGTCATCACTCTGCTCATAGGTTTCAGTTTCTGACATTGTTTAAGGAGCAGAGTGCCCAAAATGTACTGCTGTTTCTGCCTGCAAAATGCTAATTTATATGTTGTTTCAAGGGGACAAGGAACATGAGGAAAATGTTAGGGGAGGGGCACTTCTAAAGGGAAAATGGGAATAAATATATAAAACAGGGATTTAAGGGAAAAACATTGCAACAATTATTGCATATGCATCATGATATATATTTGTTTACATTAGCATAATGAGGGGTAGGGTTAGGCCTTGAGTTTTTTATTTTTTAGGGAAGAGGGGTAGGGTTTAAGGCTCTTAGCAAATTTGGAAGGGAAATTTAAATAAAATGATAAGGAATATGTAATGGGAGGTGGACAATAGGAAAGAAAAGGGATACCTCAAAACAGCATAATAAACCCTAGCAATTTTGACAACTTCAAGCCCAAAGCACAATGGAGACTATTATTTGCAAAATGAAGACCTTTAAAAATACAATCATGATCTTCTTGAACTGTAGCAAGCAATAATTTTTCATGATTGAGGGCCTACCTTGCAAAATTTAGCAACTCGTGGTTCCTTAGCAGCTTGCTGGCGGTTTTGTATAGAGGGTACGTTGATGGGTCGCGTTCACTGCCCAACAGGTCTCACGTGCCTAACGGGTCACGCCCATACAAAATTTGCACTGGCGGAGGTACCCTGACGGGTTGCACCTCAGTTTTGACGGGTCGCTCCTCTCCCAAACTCACCGAATTCACTCAAACGCTCTTGCAATCTGATTTCTCTATCACTTGGATGCATAATGAGGCTTGATGGAGGAAAATAGAGCCTTTATAGCCTTGCTTTGAATAAATTTCATGTCACAACCCACTTTCTAATGTTTTTCCTTTGACACTTTAAAAAACTTGACTTTTTTGGTTTCCTTTGTCCTGAAATTGACTGATTTAATGCTTTTGCTCGATTCTTTTTGCAGGGATATCATCTGAGGGATCTTGGCAGGGGAGCCAAGGTTACATGCTGTCCTTGGAAGTTTTTTGAAATTTCATCATTTTTTACAAAAATTTAAAAAATGGCCTTGGCTTTAAAAACGGAGTTTTTAAATCCAAGGTGAAAATTAGTTGTACAAGATAGAAATTTGCAAAGAAACACCTTTAAAATCATCCCTCTGGCTTGCTGAACATTTATTGACCTTCAGAGACATGACCTTGAAGACTAACTTGACCAAAACCCTAGACCTAGTAATTTGACCTCAAGACAAGACAAGACAATCTTGAAAAATTTTAATGACTGAAATGACTTTGGTCCGGCAATGCCAAGAGGAGAAAAAGACACCAGCTCCTCCATCAGGGTTATGGCATGCCTAATGGGATGCAAAAAATGACACTAATGAGATACCTACCTATGCAAATGCAAAGAGCTTTGATCGCTGATGGAGGGCTACTAGACCAACTCTAACACACTCTTCTTTGTGCCTATAGCCAACTGCACTGACCAAGATTCTTCATGCACTTATTTATTCAAACCACACTTATCCACTACGTTAGGACTAACATAGATATAATTAGATCTAGGGTCAATCAAAATGGAAACAACTTGATCACATATCTTACCATCCATCTCGATAACAGTTGTTTGGTGATCTACCTGCTTGTTATCTAATGTTGCATAGATACAAGGAATACTTTGCCCAACATCCCCAATAGCCTGTTATTATTTTGACTTTATTACATGGAATTTGACCAGGGTTGTTACAATCTTCCTCTATTAACCCCTCCCAGACTCATTAATGGGTCCACAAGCCACTTCTTGTTTTCTTAAAAAAAAATGTTGATTTTAATTTATAATTTATTTTATTTTATTTAAAATTTATTTGTTTTAAATAGTTTTTAAATTTTTGTATAGTGTTTCTTTATTATAATTTGCATATAATTTATTATTTTATTTTTAAATAATTTTTAGAGCTCTATTAAAAAACAATTTTTTTAATTATTTGCATGGGCATGCATTTTCCAGCACATAGGCAGTTTTGTCACTCTAACTTTGGAGAGCTCTATCTTGAGTTCTACTTGGCCAAACGAGGCCAGGATGGCTCGTTGGAAAGTTAAGATCACGGAGAACAATTTGGAGGCATTAACTCAACCAAATATGAAAATTTAATATACCTAAAATTGAGCGGAAGTTGGAGCTACAAAATTGTAAGAGAATTTAATTTGGGAATTCATTTTGAAACATTTTCATTTGCCAAAGTTCCAGTTGTTGCAAATTGGTTTGAAGACTACTTTCTTGAGCCAAAAAAGTTTGGACAAAGATCTACGGGGAGCACAATTTTCATTTATTATATTTTTTTAATTAGATTTTAACTGGGAAACTCATTTTTCCGATTTGGTATTTTTAGTTTGATGTGAAATTCTTATTCGTTTCAAATTTGATTTTTCTTTTTTACAGGAGATTTTTTAGAGAGGATGAAACTAAGATATCTTTGAGAAATTATATTGCACTAGAAAAGGAAGAAAAGAGGAATCACAACTCCAAAATTGATGGATTCAAACCTCTTCCAACAACTCTCCATTTGTGGATTTTCTTTGTAAATTATAAATAATGCTTTAGAGAATGAGGAAGGGTTTCTCTTTGCCGCAACTTTGATAGTCCAAGCACTTTTGTATAAGGATTTTTAGTTGTAGGTAGAGAGCACAATTCATATCTAAATTATTTGAGGGTTTTCTTTTCAAGATTTAGTCTTTGTATTTGAGGTAGAGCTTGCACTATTGTAGCTCCTTCCTCTAGTGGTAGAATTCATTGTCTTGAGAAGATTGTTGGAGGCTCATCAAGAGACAAAGAAAAGAGACCAAGTTTTGTTTATTGTATTTACAAGTACTTTTATTTTTTAATGAAATTTTTATTCATCCAATGACAAATTTGTACCAATTATTTCATGTTTTGCACTCTTGTTGAATATGTTAATGATTGTTCATTAGATGAGCTATATTGTCCAATGGAATTATGGATTTGTTATTGTTTTTCTCATTTTTTTTGCATTGAAGCAAATTTATGAGTATCTTAAAAATTTGTCATTTTAATTTGATTTTATTGCCATTAGATTGTATGAACTACTTCTGCATTTTAATGGCTCATCATCTATTGTTTTATTATCCAAATAGAGCATTTTTGCAATTAAAATATCAGTTGTTAAAATTTCTTCGACAGTTGGGTATTCATCACTAAAAGCGTTTTAAATCCCCAATTTATTTAAAAGATTGCTCTTGGTATTTGGGAGTTATCTCATGTATATCGATTTAGGTTAGTTTCTTTTATTTTTTTGCATTACATGTATATTTAGATTTAGTGTTAAATTAATCAAATTTGTAAAATTCTCCTTACGCAGGAGCAATTGTATCAGTGGCTCGCATGAACCCTTGATTCAACTTAAGGATCACTTTCTTGTAAGAGATCTACAAGAGAGTAGATGCAATATCTCTCTTCTTGTTAGTAAGTAATAGAAATAGCACAAGTCAGCGAGGAGAGGGAAAGGGTAACTAGACCCAATAGGACCAGTTGGAGCCATCATTTAAACAAATAAAAGTTTGATTTGGGACTCTGACTGGGTGGCCTTCCTAAATGTTGATGAGGTCATTTTTGGCCATCAACAAGACCCTAATTATATTGTGACCCCTTAGACTCCTATATATACCAAGGAGGTATTGTCATTTGAATCATCCGACAATTATTCATTTATGTGATGTAAAAGGAGGTTTCCCCCTTGAAAAGGATTATTTACAAGTCATTGATCTATATTTTGTTTTGTTTTGTGATATGGTTACATAACATAGAAACTCATGTGGCTTCACTGGAATTTTGACTTCACATAAGCTGTGATCTCCTGTTTAAGTTTAGTTGTTTACTTGTTAGAATAGTTATGCATGCATTTGCTTTCATAGCTAGTTCTACACTCTGCATTATGTTTTCTGTTGTATTTTCTTGCTATATTTCCAATATTAATTTCCCATTTTATTTTAGGTATTTTTGTTCACTTCATGGAATCATGCATTTATTTTTAATTTAGAAATACCTTCTACTTGCATTTCATTTACAAAATAATTTCATTACAATGCATTTGCTCTTCCGTTTTGCATTTTCATTGTACTAGCATTCATCCTTTCATTTGAGTATTGTTCTCTACATGTTCTTTGCAAACATGCACATGAATCAACCCTTGATGAACTTATTTCAACACCTTGCCCTAGTGGTGAAATGTCAATCCATGATTGTTTGTGGTTGTGATGGTCACCCCAAAAGGCAACCTCTTATAGAGTCTAGTATTGAAACCTCTTCCTTGATATATTTTACATGAGTCTTCTTTCTTAAGAAGGAAAATATAAGTTGTTAGTTAAGAGTAACTTTGATTGATTCTTATTAGCTATATCTATAACTTGAAGTCTATTTCCGGTCTGGTCTTGAACATTTTGACTTGTGTGTTTTCACTGTCCACTTGTCAGTTGGAGATGTGATGTAGGAATATGGCATATGTGATGTAGGAATATGGCGTGAGGGAAAACATAAGACAAAAAATCCTTTAGTTTCTGTCAAGCAATAAACAACCTCTCTTTCCATTAGAATAAGTTGATATCCCTCATCTGCCCTAGTGCAATTAATTTCCTAATAAATGATTATGAGTGCACAATATTTTTTTTTTAAATAAAGGGTAAAGGAATGAGAAAAGATTCCTTCACAAAGAGGTGATGCAAGCAACTATGTTGGTGCTATGGACACCCATTGGAAACAAAGAAATTTTTGTGATTTTTTGACTGACTTCGTCGAGGTTATGGATGCTCGCTGGCAGCAAAGCAACACCAAAAGCTCACTCTAAAGTTATGAACACAATAAACCCTTTGTCATGTTCTCTACATCATAGTCAAGGACTTACATGTGTGAGATAATGTTTTAGTGTTTAATGACTAAGAGGACCTAGCTAAGGAGACATATGAAGTGCATATCTATAAATGGTCAGGTAGCTTTGATCTGGATTCTCTCAGCTACTGAAATTGACCAAGATCTTTTACTTTTCTGATGTTAGTAGAATTGCATGCGAAAGAGTATGAAGAAACCACATGTGCATACTTTAAAGAAGAGGAAACATAAAGGAAACCATCAAATCAAATAACATACACAACTTGATGACGGAGTTCACCCAATATGGATTACGTCTTCGGGCCTGATGTCAAGAGTGGGGAGGTCGCTTCATTAAATGCTGCAAATGATGATGAGTACATGATGTATTCTTTTTAAATACAAGGAATAACTCCCTTAACTAGGGTGGCATGTCTCTCCATGATACATTCTCCTATAAGAACTCTCAATCATATAAGCTCTCCTTCAGCATGAAAAAACAACGGTTTCTCACATAAAGTGGCATACAAAGATCCTCTCACAATGTGGCGTACATGGATCTCAGAATCAAAACATCATCTCAACAAAATCAAATAAGGACATGGAAATAATGCACCTTATACCTCCAAGTATGGGGTGGCTTGAAAATTGGTTACTCAAATGAAGGAACTTCCTACACCGTTGTGTTACTTCCAAAAATCCATGAAATATGATTGTAAACTCGACCACTTTTTGACTCAGTCAAATCTGGGCTCCTTGGGAATCTCAAATATTCCTCCCGATATTCTCTTCTTGGACACGGGAAAAAATTTTGTTGCTCAGATGAAGAAATGGACTACACCATTAGACTCCTAGTAAAAATTGGTTCATTTGAGTATACATTCAACATAGTTTTGACACCTTCAAAATTCTGCCCCCAAGGAATCTTAAAGATTCCTCAAAGATTGCTCATAGAGAATCTTCTTTGAAATATTCACTAACATATGCTCTAACAATATTCCTAGAATCTTCTTGAGATTCATGAAATCATTGCCCTACTTTGACCCTTATCTCTCATGTATTCTCCATGGTTCCCTTTGAACCATTTGAATGTCATTTTATAACAAAGTGTGGAGGTGAATAAGACTGTGTGGGGTTGGCATAGTCATATTAAGTTACTTGTTGTTGGGGTGGTTTTGGGTTCAAAACCCATGGACTCCCAACTTTTCTTTAATATGGTTTTAAAGCCCAATTTTGGTTTAATATAGTTTTCAAACCATATAATATATGGAAATCATATGTCCATATTGTAACGACCCCCAAAACCATGAGAATAAGACAAAAATGGAGGTTGCACCATGCCAAGGCCACTTGGGACTAATTTGAGGTGTCATGCGGCATGATGTGATTGGGCCATGTGGCAGGATCTCATTGGTCCACATCATATGCCACCTACTTGCCATGTGTTGACTTTTCGTGCTGCCATATCACCTACTTGTGGGTCCACCTAGTTTGTTGAAAGGGATGCCACATTAGCTCTGTGGGTCCCACTAGGCATGTTCACTTTGATTCAACGTGTCATCTATATGGCTTGCCATGTGGTAGAATGTTGTCCTTAACTTTGACTTTTTCCCAACTTGACTGAAACTTTGACTGAGCATAATGTTCAGATATGAACTCAGATTGAGGTGTCGTTTCCACCATCAAAATTAGGAAGATGAGATCTACGCTCTAGTCCTAGTTTCGATTAAATCTGAAGACTTTTATTTTCAAGCCTTTCTCAACCACCTAGATCATTCCTCCCCACTTAGGAGCTTTGGTCCTCCAAAAATGTGAACACTATCTGCAATATGTTGTACTCCCTTGTTTACACATCAAGTGCCCTGACAAGCCACACTTCATTATCCTTCACCTTTTTTCTTTGAAGCCATAAGTGATGAAGCGACACTTGTACTCTCCATAAACCTGTAGTATAATATTGCAAAACACATCTTCAATTACATGACCCAAGTAAACCCCATACTTCCCAGGAGTTCATAACACACTCTTTGGTCATGTTTACATCAAAATAATAATATAAACCAATACCCCAACTATAATAAAAAAGGCTAAAAACATCAACATGTTGCTTACATAAGTGATGGAAAACACTTCATCGCTCTTACAATCATGTCGCAACACGTGATTTACAAATGTGGCCACAATAAGCTACTATATCTAATAAAACCAAATGTCACTCATCAAAGTGTATGGGTCATCATTCTGGAGTTGATTCGCTTGTTAAAAAACTTTATCGGTTGGTTCCTTCACAGGTGCTTTGTCATTCTTGAGACGTTGCTTTAGATGGAGCTCCCAACATGTAGCTCTCTGATGTCCATGCTTGTTACAATGGCTGCAACAATTGTTTTTCCTCCAGACCTGTTTGACCTTCTTCCTACCTTAACGTGGAGAAGGGTCAACATGTCTTTCATTTCTTCTTGCTTCCATTCTCTTCCAACACTTGATAACCAGATGGTTATACAAGCCACAAAAACTACACGGTTTTCTACGCCACAAGTTTCGTTCACTATTACCAATTTTATTGTAATCAAAATGAACTTTAGAATATAGAGACTTTTTATACCTTGCTTTGGCTCTATCTCTGGAATGCTCACTTCTATTGGAAATGACCTGCAAACATGAACATTGGAGGATCATGATGTACTCTCAGCATCCTTTATTGTCTCATAATTGTTGCCTAAAGATTCTCCAGATTCTTCCTTTTTGACATAGCCCAATCCTGCATGTCATGTTAATTCTACCACTTCGATGGGATTCACAATGCCTTGGGCATTAACACCTAGGCCCTTGCATTAATATCCCATGTTCTTCATTAATATTGAACCAATGCATGTAGTGTCCTTTTCAAAAGCACCCAAATCATCATCATGATGTGAAAATGAAACCGAAGAACTACCAACATTGTTTACCTCAACTGTCAATTCTAAAGCAGGTGATGATGGCTTCGCAAAACCTTCTTTTCACTTCAACTTTTCCAAAGCCTCTTCCTTGGATTGTAATTGAAGATGCAATGTCTGCTTCTCCTCTTCGGCGTCTTGTAGAAGTCTCCTCAGTTCAACATTCTCTGCTTGAAGGCTCTCATTAATCTCTTCATTTGAATTATGAGAAGAATAGGAAGAAGAAGTATATTCACTCAAAGATGGAGATGGAGCATCGTCCTCTGCTCTCTCTTTCTCATGTTCCTCTTTTGCCATTTTATCCTCATAATCTACATACGTTACATCTACCATATGTGCCATCCTGTAGAAGGCCTTGTAGATATTTCTGTGATCCTCCATTTTCCTTCTTGTTGCATGTTCAATCTCTGGTTATCGTTCACACTTGCATGAACATGAAGACCGCTCTAATACCAAAATTGATCCATATTCTCTCAGCTACAGGAATTAACCAAGATATTTTACTTCTATGATGTTAGTAGAATTGCATGTGAAAGAATATGAAGAAACCACACGTGCATACTTTAAAGAAGAGGAAACATAAAGGCAACCATAAAATCAAGGAACATACACAACTTGATAACGAAGTTCAACCTAATGTGGTTTATGTCTTTGGGCTCGATGTCAAGAGCGGGGAGGCCGCTTCATTAAACGCTGCAAGATGATGATGATTACATGATGTATTCTTTGTCAGTACAAGGAAGAACTCCCTTATCTAGAGTGACATGTCTCTCCATGAGACGTTCTCCTATAAGAACTCTCACTCATATAAGCTATGCTTCAACATGACAAAACAATAGTTTCTCACATAAAGTGGCATACAAAAATCCTCTCACAACATGGCATACATGGATCTCAAAATCAAAACATCATCTCAACAAAATCAAATAAGGACATGGCAACAATGCACCTTCTACCTCCAAGTTTGGGGCAGCTTGAAAATTGGCTACTAGGATGAAGGAACTTCCTTCGCCATCAAATTCCTTGCGAAAATCCATGAAATATGACTGTAAACTCAAAACCTTTCTAACTCGGTCAAATATGGGCTCCCTAGGAATCTTAAAGATTCCTCTCGAAATTCTCTTCTAGGGCACATGAAAAAATTATGCTGCTCAAATGAAGAAATGGACTACACCATTAAGCTCCTAGCAAAAAACCGGTTCATTTGAGTATAAACTCGACATGGTTCTGACACCTTCCAAATTTAGCCCCTAAGGAATCATAAAGATTCCTCATAGAGAATATTATTTCAAATATTCCCTACCATATGATTTAACAATATTCCTAGAATATTCTTGATATTTATGACTTCATTGGCTTGTTTGCACCCTCATCTCTCATGTCTTCTCAATGGTTCCCTTTGAACAATTTGAATGACATTTTATAACAAAGTGTGGGGGTGAATAAGACAAAGTGTGTGGTTGGAACAATGGTTGGCATAGTCATATTAACTTACTTGTTGTTTGGGTGGTTTTGGGTTCAAAACCCATGGACTCCCAATTTTTCTTTAATATGGGTTTAAAGCCTAATTTTGGTTTTAATATAGTTTTCAAACAGTATAATATATAGAAATTGTATGTCCATATTGTAACAACTCCCAAAACCATGGGAATAAGACAAAAATGGAGGTTGCACCATGCCAAGACCACTTGGGCCTAATTTGAGGTTCCATGTGGCTCCATGTGATTGGGCCATGTGGTGGGATCTCATCGGTCCACATCATATGCCACCAACTTGCCATGTGTTGACTTCTGGTACTGCCACATCACCTACTTGTGGGTCCACCTAGTTTGCTGACTAGGCTGCCACATTAGCTCTATGGGTCTCACTAGGCTTGTTGAATTGATGCCATGTGTCATCTGTATGGCCTGCCACGTGGAAAAATGTTGACTTTGACTTTTACTTTTTCCTAGTTTGACTGAAACTTCGATTGAGCATAAGTTTCGCATACGAACTCAGATTGAGGCGTCGCTTGAACCGTCAGACTCAGGAAGATAAGCTCTATGCTTTGGTCCCGATTCTGACTAAATAAGAAGAATTTTATTTTTAAGCCTTTCTCGAGCCACTTGGATCAGTCTCAAAGTGGTACCCTAGTAACTAGTTCAATACTTCTTTGCATCATAAATGAGAATCTATTTGTTGAAGGGACTGAAGAAAATATGATGGATTGTTTCAGTGGTTTGCCAATTTTTGTAGGTGCTACAAAAAACCCCAATTTTTTTGTTCAATCTACCTAAATTTTGGGTCCCCCCTTTGCTTTTCAAGGTTTAACGATACCACTATGGTGGAAACCCTCTAATGACCTAGTTATTATCAGAAGCTATGATAGTGTATACTTTCATGAGACACATTGTGTATGCTTTCCTGTCTTGCTTCATCCTCATTATTAGGGTTTATGGAATTTGCAATCAATCAATTAAAATATTTATCAACCCTCTTCCTCCATTCATGGTTTATATAGCTGAAGTGCATTATGTTTCTAAGAATTTGTCAAGACTATACTTATGTGTGCCTTTTGTATGTCCAGGGTTTAGACGAGACTACGATCAAACCAGGAGGCTTACTACCACTAGGAGCATCTCTTAATGGGAAGAAAATAATATTAAGTCAACATGATTATAAGATTCATCATGATCCATCTATGTTTAATGTTGACATATTGCTCAAGGATCAACCTGGATTCATCCATACTAAAGTTCACAGGAGACAATGAGTTTGGAGTCCCCTCCACTTAAAATTTCCACAGGCTCCTTTCCCCATAAATTCCTAAACTTCACTACTACTTTGATCTTACTCTAGTTGCACTGCATCCTTGCAAGATTTTTCTTAAGCCTTGAAAGACTTGTGCTTTTGTATTTGTCACAATTGGAACTTGCATTTCTTGTCTTCATCGACTCTGGAAATGTGATTTGAGACTTAGACAATAAATATCATCTCCCAAGTCATAATTCACAAGTCTAGTGCCTAATAACTTGACCTTTGTCCTCTAGAAATGCAATTTATGACAATGACTAAGCCTTCATCTTCTTAAGTCACAAGTCGGACCTCTAGTGCCTAGTGGTTTGTTGACTTCCTTCTACAAGTGCGACTTGTGATCAAGCTTTTCCTCATTGCATGCGACTTAATGAAGTTGCACTTTTTGACTTCTTTCCCCTCACACGCTATTATCACTTCTTTGTCTTATTATTCATGAGCACCAAATTGATTTATCTACCTTGCTCATGAATACTTATACCTATTAATACACATTTCCCCTCACTCCTCTTTGTTCCCAACTATGAGATATATTTTTTTGATCTATCCCTTGACCATGCCCTTGTAGAAATGCCCAATCACTTCTAAATTCTCAGACTTGACATCTTCACTCCAGAACCCTTGCATACCATTTCTTTTGCAAAGACTTTCTGCCCTAAACTACTCCATATCTCATTGGATTAGTCTAATTTTGATCACAAGTCAATATTACCCTCCTTTTAACTTATACATAGTATGAATCAACATCATATTCATTGAATGAAATAATAGGATATTATGGTCAAATTCGTTTGGGTCTATTGGCTAAATCACATAAGTCTCGTTGATTGCAAGTATGTATCGCTATTAAATCATTGTTCCATGTCTCAATGCAATTTTAGTATGTTATGAACTTGAAATCATAACAATTAAATAAAATATTTAAAATGTTATTGTAAAAATAAATTATTAATTATAATCAATTAATTAGCAAATAATTAATTAAATGAAGAGAAATATGTCCCCAAGGGACATGTCTCTTTGATTAGGCATGACCAGTCAGCTCCTATTTTAAGGAGCACCGCCTCAGCCTTGTAAACATCACATTCAATTTTATCAATATATATATATATATATATATATATATATATATATATATATTATATATATATATATATATATATATATATATATATATATAAACATATTAGATTCAAAAATTTGTCTAATGTTTTATTATAAGTTATCAGCAAATTAGAAATTTATATTGCTAACAGTGGTATCAGAGCCAACTTCTGACTGGTGACACCCAGTACGTCCTGCTGGTCGTCAGGCCCTATGGCCTCCCATCCATAGCCTGCTCTACGGTTTCCGCTGTCTGCAAATCCATCTGCGTAGATTAGCGTGGAGGAGCATCTGAAGACCGCAGTTCCAGAATAGCTAACCATGGATTCCACTGTCTGCATTCCATCTACGTGGTGCATTCCGTCTGCGTGGTTTAGCATATAGAACAACTACAAATTAACAGTAGCCACCATGGAAGCAACCCCACGTGATCACACCACAAGCTCACGATTCGTGGTAAAAATAATTTCGGCCATGTATTTCTGTGCTGAAGGTACAGTTGACCTTGTCAACGAGTGTGACCGAAGGGTGACGTCCAATCACTCCTTTTAAAAAAAAATCGATCGTATGTCATTTAAAAATAAAACTTTATAATATAAACTAAAGTTAATTGATTAATTAATTAAAAATATATATAAATAAATAAATAATTGGGTCTTCAAGAAAAAAACAAAATAAAATGGCGGCTAACAACAATGATGATATGAAGAAGGTTCAAGAGGACATCACCAAGCTGAATAAGCACTTGAATAACATCGAGAAGTCAGTTAGTAAGCAGGACTAGATGGTCGGCAATATCTCTTTCTTAAAAAACTTGATCAGTCGGCGCTTCGGAGAGACCAATCCACCTTCAGCTACACATAGTCCCAAGACTCTAGAAGGGGAGACTTCTCTAGAGCTAGACTTCCTGAGGTGTGAGAAGCAAAAAATACCCCAAATTCACTTCGAAGTAAGCCAATATTATACTCACTCTTCTGGAAGGAACCATCTTAAAATCAAAATGAATTAACGAAGTATGATGGTAAGAACTTTAAAGGCCCTGTCGTATGGGTAAATAAGATGGATGCAATTTTTTTAGCAAACCCTCTGCTCAACGAACAAGAGAAAGTCGTGACTGCATCCAACTACTTAGAAGCAAAAGTGTACAATTGGTTTTTGTGTTGGTCATCTAAATGCACGGGTTGCTCATTCAATTGGCAAAACCTTAAAAATTCTCTGTTAAAAAGGTTTCATGACGAGGAGGAGGATGATGTCTATGATAGATTTGTTCACCTAAGGAAAAAGGATCAATGAGTGAATACAGTCACGAATGGGAAGTATTAGCAGTAAGGCAGAGAGGGTTTTCAGATGAGGAGCTACTAAAACTGCACCGTTGTGGCCTTAAAGATTACATTCGCAAAGAATTAAAATTGCATAAACCCAAAATTATTGAGAAGGCCAAACATGTAGCCATAATTATCGAGTGAAAATATAAACTTCACAAACCACCATATGTCAGTAACGACAGGACTAACAGTTATTCCAAGGGAAAGGAAGGTAAACCCTCATCAGAAAATACTAGTAAGTATGTTCCACCACCATTACGAAGTGAAGGAAAACAACAATCTAATGTCGAAAGAAAAAAGGATGGAAAATGTTGAAAGTGCGAAGACAAGTATTATGCATGACACAAATGCGCAACACAAAAATTGTACAATTGTGAAGCTAAACAAGAAGAGGAATCCTCAGAAGACAGCTCTGACAAAGAGGACAATGAAGAAAATGCAAACACTAGTCCAAAATCAGAAGACAATATGCCACAAATTTCCATAGCAGTCATCACAGGGATAGCTCAACCACAAACACTAAAGCTTAAAGGTTACATCAAGAAGCAAAGTGTTATTGTTATGGTGGACTCAGGAAGTACGCACAACTTTGTAGATGTCAGTGTTGCAAAAAGACTAAACATCTTTGTTTACCATGTAGCAGACTTAAAAGTTATGGTATCATATGGAAAGCGTATAGATGGAGTTGGCAAGTGCCATAAAGTTAAGTTTCAATTAAGTGACTAAGCAATGGAGTCCAGTTTTTATACGGTTCCCCTTTGAGAAGTAAATGTTGTTTTAGGTGTACAATGGTTAAGAACACTAGGCACATATTCAGAAAATCACATAAAACAATTCATTAGATTCAAATGGGATGGACAGAAATATCAGTTGTTCAGGTTTCAGGCACCACCAACACAAGTCATATTCGCTCAACAGATGAAGAAGCTTATTCACAAGGGGGCACAAGCATTTGTTGCACAATGTCAGCACTTGGAATTGTTATCAACAGAAGGGACTCATCAACCATTAGAGTTTTCATCCTTGATCCAGAAATACGAGAAGCTTTTCCAAGATCTACCAATGAAGTTACCCCCGGAAAAGAAAATTGAACACATTATCGAAGTAAAACCAGACTCAACAGTAGTTAATGTTAAGCCATATCATTATCCCCATCACCACAAGACAAAAATAGAACACTTAATATAAGACCTGATAAAGCATGGAATCATTACGAAGAGTAGAAGTCCATACGCTGCACCTGTAGTATTAGTCAGAAAAAAGGACAGATATTTCCGATTATGTATAGATTACAAAGGCTTAAACAAAATCACTATTACACATAAGTTTCTGATTCCATTCATTGATGAACTACTACATGAATTACACAGTGCGAATTGATTTCTTATCAAATGGATAATATGGAGATACATAATACATCTAGCTTAGAAAACGTTCAAATCAAATATGCTTTGTTTGTGACACACATATGGCTGTGTTTATTCTATTGGAAGGCACAAGGTGATGAAGGAATTAAATATGGACAATATGTTATACAATCTATTACCATAATGTGGATATTGGAATTGTTGTTACCAGGGTGAAGTCATTATTAACCATGTGAATTTAGAAAATATATTCTATAATGATATTGCTATATATGATGTGACTATCCTGCATGAAGCTACAAATGAGGAACTTATTCATGTTTTTTAAAGATAGGTGTCATCTTATGAATATTCTCTAATGAAAAAAAACTATCAAAACTACTCCAATTAGTAAGCTGGAAGAAATGTGCATTTAAAATCTTCGTTACTCTTACATGGATGGATATGGAACTGTGCTTGTAGATTCAACAAAGGCTAAGCGGTTTATTGAAATGGCCAAATATGGAGTTCTTGCAAGTCATAGAGGTTTAATGATAGGTGACAATGTATTTTAACTTTCATTACAACGGTTAGAGAGGAATCAATCTAAAGTACTCTTCTCATTACACATTCTAATGGAATGAGAAATATGTTCAGGCACATCATTTGCTAGTAAAAAAGGGTGGGTTTATCCTCCTCACCAACACCAATGACACATCACATGAAGATTGGTTACTTGAAACAATGCTATGCATTTTAACAACAATTTGTCACTATCGCATTTTTTCAGCTGGTGATGCTATTCCAAAGTGCTTATTGAAGGTTATTCTAGCCCTTTCATCAATGATATCTCCACAAATGGGCATGAGGGTTATCAAAAGCAAGTTTCTCCCCCTTTCAAGGATGAATTTAGAAGCAACTGATAATATCATCCCTCTCCATATTTACTAGCCTTAAGAGACTTCCACAACATGATTAGGATCTTGGATTCAAACATATTATAAACAAAACCAACATCATGATGCTCATGTCCCAATGAGAACAGTTTGACTCTGAAAACTTGTGGGTAGAACAATGAAAACTTAAGGTTATTTTTGGAATGCACAAAGAAAAATACATCACTTAAAACGCTAATTGGCAACTCAATAAGGAATTGACTATGCCAATCAAATTGGCATAATTACTAAGAGAGTTGAAAGCCTCCATATTAGGAATAATGTTCAGTAAGAATTCCAATCCAACTATGCTAAATTAGGGAAGGTAAATGACTTCCCTAGAGAATACTCTATACGGAAAAGGACATAATATGAATTGTAGGAGGCAATGATTGCCACAACTACATAACCATAATGGCCTAATGTCGGCATCACTTGATCATGTATGGTTTCCTTTTTTATGGTTATGGTTTCATTATAATAAGTATTTGTGTAGGGATCAAGCTTCTCAAATTCTGATTATTGTTTCATTTGCTTTGCATATCTGAAAATGTCAAGGCTGGTTAACATAGTGCTCCTAGGATTGGAAATAACATGGGCTTATGTGACATCGGAAGCATATTTAAACCATGTAGCATTGTTAAATTTATGTTTTTGAAGCTTTTGAGATACCAACACACTCTAGAATTCCTTACCCTTGTCAGTAGGGTTTTTCAAATTTCAAGATGAGCCTAAACATAGACTCTTCTAGCAAGTGCTAGCAAGATGCAGTCGATTGTTTCCAATAACGAAATTGCAAATCGAGTCCTGATAATTTACTCGACTCTTCATGTCAATGTTTCTTCTTAATTTGTTGTAAATATTTTGACTCAAAATTATCGATGGCCCTAGCAATCAAATGTATAGCCTTATAATTTGATTGGATGATCAATTCCATGAAAATGGGACACAAAGACAACTGATATATATTATGCAATGGTTGGGATTAATTGTCACAAGATGACTCCAAATGATTTCCCATGGTACTACGTCAACCAAGTTATGGGGTGTTGGTATTGGTCTTAGTGGCGAGTGCAATAGCAGGCAAATAGACATTCAATACAACAAATTAACATCATGACCCCGTTCATCAGCTCACACAAGTCTCTATGGATTTGCAACAACATCGAAAATAAGTATCCTAAGGTTTCCAATAACCATCTCTATTTTCCATCATAAATTCTCTTTTATCATATTGTAAACATTTCTTATCATAATTATGAAAATGAGAAATGTCAACAACCATACTAAAAATTGGTTGGAGCATTTAAAAATCATTAAACATTAGAGTCATGATAAATATTAAGTGTCATGAGGGTAGGTGAAAGGTCATCTTATTTCTATAAATATACCCTCATGCCTCGTTTGTAAAGGACTTTTAGCACTCTAGTTAGGCTAGGATTTAGATAGTTGTTTTATGCGTAAGGAGTTAAAAGCACTCAACTCTTGGCGAATAAGAGGATGAACTATGGTGAGGCTAGGATTTTATATTGAATATGGCTTGAGCAACTTACATTGCACTACTGGATCTTGATGGGATTGTAGTATGTACTTGTATTTGGAATAGTATTAATGAGAATTCCTTCATCTTTGCCATTGATTCAGGTTTATCTTCATGGTGGTTATATTGGCTATTTGGTATTTCCATTGTATTTGTATGTGTGCCTTCATGTGAGCGATATGTTTATGAACTAGTTTGTAGCTATTGCATGTGTATTTGCTCTCTAATCTTTTCTCTTTTATTCCACGTTTCTAGTAACTAATTGTGAACTAATTTACAATTAACCTCTAACACTTTCTTAATTGTATATCTCAGATGGTTTTTTCTAACCAATTCCTATTTGAGATGTATTTCTTCTTATTATTTTGTTGCTTTATGCTTATACATTTCTTTGCGAGTTTGTCAATTGTGGGTTGATTTTGTCCCCATTCTCTGGGAATTACATCTTTGTTAGTGTCTCTGGGCAGTACATCTTTATCCTGACACTAACATCTTTGCTTTTGACAACCAAGAGTGTAATAAACATGGTGGAAATTGAGCCCACATATCAGAATATTATGGCAAGACATTTTTCCTAATGAATATTATCATAATTGGAAAATTAGGCATGCCACAGACATAACAATGAGTTACTTTTTCCACTCTAATATGCATAATATTGTGGGTTTACCACTCTTAATGAAAATAACCTTTTTTGGGTGCTTGATGTAACCAATCAATTTCAAATTTTGGGGTGCTAAAAATTTGATAAAGCACGGAGAAAAATTTGGAGTTCCTTGCAAGCAGCTTGTAAGGTGGTTTCATACCCCATGGGAAGCATTGTGTTGTCCAATTCTAGTTCAAGGATGTCTTCAACTAGGATGTATTTTGAGCTATCTTTTGAGGATACATCCATTTGAAACAATTATTTTTCTTTGAATTGAAATACCACTCATCATAATTATGGCCAATTTTGAGGGATTGTGTTCTACCATCTCTTCCTTAGACAACTTTTGACTCTCAGCAACTGACAAGTGAAGGGTATGGAAGTGGTTTCCTTGGGAGGACTAAAGCAAGTATTGAGTGAAGATCTTTTGGTTTGAGTATTGTTCGCCATATTGAATTCTATATCTATTTTAAAATGCATCCAACCATGTAATTGGATGTCATAATATGACTTGTGTTCTGATTAGCTCCTTGAGACCATTAGTGGACATTTTTTGAAAAAGGCATCATAGAGGACATTGGTGTGGATTTCAAAATGCTCAAAGGCCTCAATAATTCCAATAATTATGTTTTTTGGATTAATTTTATTAGTTGTTCAAAATATTGAGTGTCGCATTTGAATGAACATAAATGGGCTTCACAAACTGAGTTGAATCAATGTAGCCTCTATAAGATTTATTATACCATTACCATTATTGTTGATACTTTGAATCAAAATATAATACCCTGAATTTGAGATTCTATAGTTCATTAGTAATTCCATGGAGAGAGAAATAATTCCAATTGGGGAACTCCCCATAGTTAATCACAAGCATCAATCTTATTCATGTCCACTTTTGGAAAGTGATGCCATGAAATGTGATCATTAAAGGGTATGTGATGATTGTTGTTTCCATGAAAAAATGTATTAGGGTGAAACTATTCAACTATTGAAGTGCCCCCCATGGATGGATTTATGTGGGGTTTTATCTCCTCATTAAAGGGAAATATAAATCCTACCTATTCTTTTAGATCCTCCCTCTAGTTGGCATTTTTTTTTTTTTACATCAATTAAGCAACATGTGAGGAGATTTCAACAATTTGGTGATTAATTTATTCCTAAAGTTATGTAAGTGAGTCTGATCATTGTTGGTACTTATTATATAACTCCTAATTGATTTCTATGTTAAGATAATGAACCATGGGATCACTTAAGTGCCTATAAATATGTTATCCCTAACTTATCTCAATATGACCAAGAGTTGGAGGAGAGTCTTTTGAGAGGTATCACCAACAACTATATGGAAAATCCACACACGAAAAAAAGGTTACTAAAGAGGTGTACCTTCACAATAAACACATTATAAGGAATATTTTGAGATAGGTCCCCCATATTAGAGCCATAATTAAAAAAAAATACAAAAAAATAAAAATAATATATATATATATATATATATATATATATATATAGGAGTATTACTCCTAGTTGAGTATTATTGTACTGTCTAAATTCCTTATAGATATAAATATGAAGAAGTTTTGTTAGTGGACTATAGATACTAAAGTTTTCAAGGTCCTAAGGTAAAATGAGTGTTAAGTGTTATATGTATCTAATATCAAAAGGTTTCTAGCAATATTAATCAATAGAATCTTGAACAACACTAATTAAGGAGGATAGTTTGTAGCCTTATATATACTACCAAATTCTCTAGCATGTGAAAGTGATATCTTGAAGTGTTGTTTTTAATATGCTATACCAACATGACAATCATAATATTATGTGAGTCTAGCTTCAGGTGCAACGGGACTTTGAATATACCCCAGGGTACATTGAAGATAATTCTATATGCAAGTGTTTTCTAAAGTGGTACTAACCATATGGGTACCAACCAAGGTTACAAGGGTGTACAACTAGGTGACACAACTTGTGTTGTCTACATGTATTCATCTTCGATTGTAAGTTTTTCTACCAAATGATATTTCTTTGAATTATTTATAGACACCAAAACACATATGAAGCCTTAGTAATTTTACTAAAATTTAGAGGTGTGCTAACCTAGGAAAGAGCATTGATACGACTTGAACTATTCCTTAACTCTTTTACTTGAAAAAAACTAGGTATACAAAGATTATAAATGTGGGAAACTAGATACAAGAGATAAATGAGATGAAATATGTGAAAAATACCCTTGTATTATGATAATCTTAAGAAAGAGAGCAATGTTCACTTGCCTCTTAAGGCGGGGTAGCATTTCACTAAGCAAAGCTCCAAACACAATAATACTCAACAAAACATTCCATAGCCTCATAATTATTCAAATAGATTCTAAATAAAAAAATCCTTGGTACTTGTGGTCCCATCATTAAAGAGAACTGACTACCTAGTGGGCCTTACTTGATAAAGAGGACCCATTTACATTAAATAGCAAATCACTACTATCTAATGGGAGTTATTCAAAGAAGATGGTCTCATATGTTAAACTACCAACTGATCAGGTGCTTAAAATTAGGGTCAAAAATCAAAGTGTCATAATCTAGATAAACTTAGCTTTAGATTGAAGAGCTCATCATTCTGATTTCAATGGTGAGAACGACACTAGAATCCGAGCTCGTATGAAGAAGTTAGAGCAACTCAAAGTTCAGGTTTGACTTGGACAGGTGGCAGGAAAAGATGATGTGGCAAGGCCCTTCAACGAATGGGGAGGTGCCAAGTGCAAACCTCCATTGGCCCCCACATATCATAAATCACATGTCGCAGGCGGGTGGGCGTTAAAAATCGGCCCTATAACAGCCAAGGTGTGATGTGATAAGGCAGGTAGGAAGGAGTTAAAGAATCAGCCCCAGAATAGCCAAGGTGTGATGCGATATGGCAGGTAGGAAGGCATTAAAGAATCGGCCCCTAGCAGGGAAGGGTTGTGATGCGATGGATCACAGATCGCAATCACGCTTCACAAAAGACAGGCAAAAAGGCATTAAGGGATCAACCCCGGAGTTGCAATGCGATGGATTGCAAATCGCAATTGCACTTCATAGAAAAACAAAAGTCCCACATATATGGACTGTCAATACTCTGTCGAATTATGATTTGCGAAAGGATCCTAGATGCAATATGTTTATCGGTTGCAGTTAATACTTCCGTCGGGTTTTCCACATCGCAATCACACATTTCACGTTGCATTCACAGATTATAAAGCTCGTTGGTTTCCTCACCAATTGTGATAAATAGTCGGCTAATAGATTATGGCCTGCCACGTGGCAAACTTTTCGCCCAGTTAGCACATTTTTGGGGCTACTTTGTAGGATCGGGCTAGAATTGGTGCAATTTGTTGAGAGAATTTGGGGAAAACAAGGGGAAGTCATAAATTCTTCAGTTTTCCACCAAATTGGATGAAAAGGGAAGCTAGATAGCCATTTTTGAATAATATAAACTTATTAGAGTAGGTTGAAGAAGCATTTGAGCATTGTAAACACATCATTTTACACTTTTGAGCATAATAGAGAGGCCCAAGCCATTGGAAGCTAGACCAAGGAGACATAGCCCAGGAGGGGTGAACTCCTTTATCATGTACTTGTTGTAATGTTTTTTTGATGATGTTCTGTACATGTTTATGTTGTTGTTAAATCTTTTATTTATGTTAAATTGCTCATAAAATTAACATAAAAACTATTCATTTCACTTGCAAAATTTCATGAATCCTTAAGAACAATGAAATCATTTTGTTTATAAACTTAGGAGAATCTTAGCACAGCAATCTAGTGTTCTGAATCAGATCAATATGGTATCAAACGACTAGGTTTGCTTTATGAAAGAAGGATTTAATTGTTTGCAAGTTTATGTCATGCTTACAAGGTTAAAACTCAAAAGAGGTGAAAAAATCTGGTTGGAAGCCCTGAAGTTGGTTCAAGAGGAAGGAGATCAAGGTTGTCACAATATCCAACACCATTTCAACCTCAAGTTGCAGTTGAGACTCTAGAGATCATGTCCAATGAAGGAGAACATACAAACACGATAGAAGTGTTAGAAAATTATATATTAAGGAGCAATGGAACACATAAAATATTGCAGAAATATAAACATAGAAAAAGCATAAAACAAGAGAGACACAGATATACGTGGTTCAGCCAGTTTGGGCTACATCCACGAAGAAACAACCAGTCCTTCTTTTATTATATTATCCAGCAAACTGAAGAGATACAACCTACAACAGATTTGTTGTAACACCCTCTTCGCTCTCAATCTCCTCTCTCTTCCTCACTCAAAATACAGATATGCATAGACGCAATACAATTCCCTCATATATAGTGAGGGGTTGCCTTCTAGGGAAAAAAACCCTAAATTAAACATAACTTCTAGTTTCATATCATCCGCCTAATGAATGGCCTAAATTGACTAGAAATTACTAGACTTTTACAAGGCAATTTTACATCTATTTTTAGCTTCAGGGGCGTTGCCCCCGATCCCCCACCGAGGGACCGCTGGCCCCCAGACCCCCCAGCCAGGGGGAGATCGAACCCCCGCGGGGGGGACAAGTCCCCCCCGCACCCCCCCATATGGAGGGGTGTATAATCTTCCTGGGGTATACATCCGACTGAAACCTTCAAATATAGAAGATAATCAGGCTCCACACCCAACAATCTCCCACTTGGAGACTGATTATAGAAACTCCACCACTGCTTCATTTGCTAGACAATGATTCCTCTTTGGACTTGGTTGTTTCTCATCTTCTTCATCATACTTGAAGACCAATTGAAACTAAGCAGATTCTCATTTTCTCCCTGGTTACAACTTTTGTTAACATATCTGCAGGATTCTGGCTAGTGTGTATCTTTTCCAGCTTCAACTGTCCATCTTCCAATGTTGACCGTATGAAATGGTACTTGAGTTGTATATGCTTAGTCTTCGAATGAAATGCAGAGTTATTTTCAAGATGTATGGCACTCTAGCTATCACTGTAGAACCTGCCCAACTCCTGCTTCTTACCCA
Source organism: Pinus taeda (assembly GCA_000404065.3). Taxonomy (NCBI): domain Eukaryota; kingdom Viridiplantae; phylum Streptophyta; class Pinopsida; order Pinales; family Pinaceae; genus Pinus; species Pinus taeda. The sequence goes on along the minus strand of APFE031687240.1, from coordinate 16,352 downwards.
ATTCATCCAGAAACCTTTGTAACCAAATCATTTCTTTACCAACCTCTATAGTAGCAACATACTCAGCTTCTATTGTTGAAAGTGCAACAACACTTTGGATTTTTGAAACCTAACTGACAGTTGTTCCACCTACAGTAAATACATATCATGTAGTGCTCCTCCTGTTATCTCCGTCACTTGCCATATCTGCATCAACATATCCCTGTACAACAATGTTTGAACCACCAAAGCATAATGCTTGATTTGTGGTACCTCTCAAATACCTGAGAATCCACTTCACCACCATCCAATGTTCTTTTCTTGGATTGTTCATGTACCTGCTTATAACTCCCACTACATGTTCAATATCAGGCCTTGTGCATACCATTGCATACATTAAGCTTCCAACTGCTAATGCATATGGAACTTTAGACATATGAGCCATTTCTTCCTGAGTCTTGAGACATGCCTCCTTACTTAATTTGAAATGGCTAGCCAAAGGTATACTAACTGGTTTTTCATTCTGCATATTAAACCTTTTCAACACCTTTTCTGTGTACTCACTTTGAGACAATGTTAATTTGCGATGCTTCCTATCTCTAGTTATTCTCATACGAAGGATTTGTTTTGCAACACCCAAATCCTTCATTGCAAATGAGTTTGCTAATTTCCTTTTAAGCACATTTATTTCCTACATGTTAGAACCTGCAACAAGCATTTCATCTACATGCAATAACAATATAATATAGTTGCCATCATTTTGCCTTTTGAGATAAACACAATGATCAGAGTGACACCTAATATAACCTTGTTCAGACATAAACCTGTCAAATTTTAGATACCACTGCCTTGGAGCTTGTTTTAAGCCATACAAGCTCTTCTTCAACCTGCACACTAGTTTCTCCTTCCCTTTTACCTCATATCATTGTGGCTACTGCATATATATCTCTTCCTCCAAATCCCCATGGAGAAAGGTTGTCTTTACATCTAACTGCTCAAGATGCAAATCTTCAGCTACTACTAGACTTAGAATAGTTCTGATTGAAGTCATTTTCACAACAGAAGAAAATATCTCATCAAAGTTTATACCCTTTTTCTGTTGAAACCCTTTCACCACAAGTCTAGCTTTATACATTTTTCTACCTCCATCTTCTTCCTTCAACTTGTAAACCCATTTATTCTGCAATGTTGTTTTACCTGCAAGAAACCTGACTAGGTCCCAAGTCTAGTTATGTGCTAAGGAGTCCATCTCTTCTTTCATGGCTTGCTCCCACTTCTTCCTGGTTTCTACCTGCATTGATTCTTCACAACATTCTGGTTCACCAGAATCAGTCAACAATACATAATATAATGAAGGAGAGTATCGTCCAGGGGGTCTACTTATCCTGGTAGATCTTCTAACACCACTTTCAAGTATTTTAAGTGCTTGTTGTTGTTGTGGTTGTTGTTATGGCTTTTGATCATTATGATTTTCAGGCACCATCACTTTTCTTGTGATATCATCAAGCACTGTATATTCTCTGTTTTTTTTTCCTGTTTCTTTTCCTGCAACTGAGTCTTATACAAGACCTTTTCATTGAATATTACATCTCTGCTCCTAATGAATTTGTGATTTTCATAATCATATAAGCGATAACCAAAATCATTAACACCTTATCCAATCGAACTTGTCCAAAATTTCCTTGAACATAATCATGAAAATGTTTCCTATCAGAGGTGGCATGAAATGAGGCCCCTGAATCTACCACCCAAGCATCAATAATATTTTCTAATGAAAGAATCAAAGCATCTTGCAACACATCACCTGTTACATTAGCTTCATGATTAGTTTCTTGTTGTGCGTCTCCTTCTTTTCCCTTCCGAGACTTGCAATCTTTCTTCAGGTGTCCTTTCTTCCTGCATTTCCAGCACACTATCCCCGATGTGGACTTGGATCTACCTTTTCTTGACTTACTGCGATATCCTGGGCTCTTTCCTCTTTCCATTTTTCTTCCCCTAGTCTCTGCAGTCAAAGCATTACCTGATGTCTCACCGGAGCTTTTCCGTCGCATTTCTTCACTAAGGATTGCACCGAAAACGTCATCAAACATTAAAGTACTAGATCCAGAGATAGAGTTACTAATGGCCATAACTAAACCATTCCAACTTTCTGGCAATGAGCACCAAAATAACAGAGCCCTAACTTCATCATCAAAAGTTACCCCTACAAAACTTAACTGACTTGTAACTGTATTAAAATCATTTAAATGGTCTACAACAGATCCACCTTCTGATATATTCATATTAAATAAATGCTTCATAAGAAATACCTTATTTGAGGCCGAGGGTTTTTCATATAGTTTGGCCAATGCCGAAATTAAACCCTCTGTTGTCATTTCCTTTGAAATATTAAATGCTACCAACGCCGCTAGGCATAGCCATATTGTTCCAAGTGCCTTTCTTCGAGAATATCCCATTTTGTGTCTGTCATACTCATCGGCTTCTTTGTCTTTCCGCTCAATGGTAGGTATAGATCTCTCTGATACAGATAATATTCCATCTGCATCTTCCACAGCTAGTAGTTTTGGTCATTGCATTTTTCGACCCTAAACCTACCGTCTTCCGCCATTGCTCCCACTTGAACCAGGAACCCTTCTCTCTCCTGTGATTTTATCAGCCAAATAGACCTTCGGCTGCGATACCAGTTGTTTGAAAATTATATATTACAGAGCAATGGAACACATAAAATATTGCAAAAATATAAACACAGAAAACGCATAAAACAAGAGAGACACAGATATACATGGTTCACCCAGTTTGGGCTACATCCACAGAGAAATAGCCAGTCCTTATTTTATTATATTATCCAGCAAACTGAAAAGATACAACCTACAGCAGATCCGCTGTAACACCCTATTCGCTCTCAATCTCCTCTCTCTTCCTCACTCAGAATACAGTCATGCTTACAAGGTTAAAACTAAAAAGATGTGAAGAAATCTAGTTGGAAGCCCTGAAGTTGGGTCAAGGGGAAGGAGATCAAGGTTGTCACAATATCCAACACCATTTCAACCTCGAGTTGCAATTGAGACTCTAGAGATCATGTCTCGTTAAGGAGAAAATACGAACATGATAGAAGATGAGAAGACCTTCAGAAAGGCTTTCTTTGATATGACAGAGATGGTGAAGGTCCTCTATGAAGAGAGGAATACCAGGTTGCAAAGGGAAAGTTCCAAACCTCCCAGAGGAGAAGTCTCTTCAAGAGGAGGTAATGGAAATGGAGACAAACCTCCACCCTCTCCGCCATCTTCTTCATATTCTTCCTCACAAGCATCTTCACCCTTTTCCACTAATACAACCCTTACTCATACTCATCATTGTACTTCAAAAGGAATTGGTAAATCACCTTTTTTAAAACTTGATGTTAAATTCGAGTTTCCCATGTATAATGGTGAAGTGAATGCAAAGAAGCTTGATAATTGGATTCGTCAGTTGGAGGTCTATTGCAGGATTAAAAACCTTCAAGAGGATGACATAAAGATTCAGTTAGCTTCCTTGAGAATGGAGGGTGCAACACTGGTATGGTGGGAATCAAAGACTCAAGAGGAGATTAAAAAACATGGTAAGATCTCATTCTCTTGGAATGATTTCATTACTGCAATCAAAAGACAATTCTACCTTCTAGCTTATATGTAGAAATCCATCATTAATTGGCATAACGTTAGACAACTTAAAGGTAAAAATGTGCAAGATTACACCCAAGAATTCAGAAAAAGGTCTTTGATGTTAGGTGTAGATTTGCAATCACAGGATACATTTCTGAAGTACATATGGGGTTTACATAGTTAACTTAGGCATAGTATCTTAATGTTTAATCCCAATAATATAGATGATGTGTGTGTGCAAGCCACTCATCTTGAGGCAAGAGGGAAAAACACCCCAGAAGAAGGTAGTAAAAAGCCATTTAAGGGTAAAGAGAGAGAAAATGGCTTTAAGGGAAAGAAAAATGCATCCATTAAAAAGGAAGGAGAGAAAAAAATATGTAAACATTGTTCGAGATAGGGTCATGATGAAGCTCATTGTTGGAAGCTTCATCTCGAAATGAAACCAAAGAAATTCAACAACAAAGGAAAAGAAAAGGCAGTTGTCGTCACTCAACAAGATTTGGGATCTAAATTGGGTAATGGAACTAAAAGCACAGACATGGGGTTTCAAGGAAAGGAATGCATTGCTAGCACTATTTCTTCAAACTCACAAAATGAAACTCCAAATGAAAAGAGGAGAATAAAACTTTTTCACATAAGGGTGATATCAAAACACAACAAGATTGATACGTTGTTCGATAGTGGCTCTCAAGCCAATCTTATCTCTGAAAACATTGTCAAAAGTTTACATTTGGAAACCGTTCCACATAATAAACCGTATCCACTTGGATGGGTGTGTGACAATGCGCAATTGCAGGTTACCAGAAAGTGTAAACTGAAATTTGTCAGTACTACAAATTTCATAGATTAAGTGGAGCTTGACGTTGTGCCGTTAGATATCTATGGCATAGTTTTGGGCAGTCCGTACCTTTATGACAAAAAAAATATCTTCCATAGACATGAAAATAAATATCATTTATTCAAAAATGTAGTAGAATATATTGTGAGAGCTCATAGCAAGAAAATAAATCTTTCACTTGTTAAGCAAGGCAGAGGAAAAGACTAGCGAATTCGAGCAAGAATTTACTGCTTCTCATGATCAAACCCAGGAATGATGTTGATAATGAAGCTTTTAAAGGTTTTGATTCGAATTTGAAATCTGAAGTGGTTTACGTAGTTAACCAATATGATGAGATGTTTTAGGAACCAAAGGGATTACCTCCAAGAGGAGAATCCAACATGAAATATAGTTGCAACGAAAGTCTCTTCTTTCTAACATTGGCATGTACAGAATATAAATAATGGAAAGCGTAAAAATTAAAACACAAATCCAAGGGTTGTTGAATAAAAAGATCATTCTACCTACTCCTTTATCATGTGGTGCACTTCCCGTTTTGGCACCCAAGAAGAATGCTAAGCATTTCCTTGAAAGGGATTCAAGAAGTGGTTTTCATCAAAGTAGAGTTTTTGAAGGAGACATATGGAAGATGACATTCAAAATTAGGCAAGGTTTATTTGAATGGCTTGTTATGATTTTTGGTCTTTGCCATGCTCCTACTACTTTTACGCATATGAAGTAAGATGTGTTGAATCCATTTCTAAACATGATAGTCTACTTGGATGACATTTTCATTTTCAGAAAATTTCATTATGAACATGTCACGTGTGAGAAAAAAAAATACTTGATGTCATATGTCAAGAATATTTGTTTTTGAAGATGTCAAATTATAGTTGGATAAAACTTCTTTGATGTACTTGAGCCGTGAAATTGGTTCTTCCAAGCGTGTTCAGGTTCCTAAGGACTTTTTGGCAGTTTGTGTGGGACTTGGAGAAGGTGAGCTGAAGTTAGACCTCTCAAAGTTTGATGCCATTATGGATTGGTCAACTGACATTGAAGCTGTACTTGAGAGCGATACCATAATTCCAGTGAGTGGGATCTGTGGAAGAAACAGATCTGCCACTTTGGGCTTCGTTCTAGTAGTTCGCTTGGCCGTAATAATCTATGGTGGTATGACTCCATTCTTGTTGACACAAGTGAAAGAATTATACATCCTCGTGAAGTCGCGGACGCCTTTGTTCTGCTCGCAATTAAGCAGGTAGGCTCAAGATAGTCATTTGGATAAGAGGTTTTCTCGGAGTAGCCCAATGTTGGAGGACAGAGTTTTTTAATTTTTCTTCTATTGTAGCTCATTTTCATTCGTTGACAGTTGTGCAAAAGGTCTTCCAGTGGGGAGGCAAACAACGAGAGGCATTTGCTGCTTTAAAACAAAAGATCAGTTTAGCCTTTATACTTACTCTTCTAAACTTGAAAATTCATTTAAGTTTTAGGTTGATGTATGCGACTATGCCATGGGTGTAGTCTTTATGCAATGTGGTAAGCCCATTTCTTTCCATTCATAAATTTTCAATAGTGAAGTGTTTAAGTTTCATCGTCAAAGGCACTTCCATCGGATGGGTTTTCTTCTACTATTCCACTTCGTCAAAAGGTATAAGAAAGATATAAGCAACAAGTTTTTTGATGTACTTTTTAGGCCTATAGTTTGTATAACTATTTTCCTCAAGCATCATTTAGTTTTACATGAAAGTTATGTTCAAAAGAATACATACTTTTAAGATGTACATTGAATCTTAAGTCAAAGGAATCAAGTGGAGGAATTTGTTTACCATTTTCATCATAATGTATTGTATCATCTTGGTAAGAAGGATGTTGCTACTGATAGTAACATCGACAAAGCCAAAGAGTTCATTGAACGACACCAAATGGTACATCAAATAGTGCAAGAACAGCTTGAAAAGGGCAAAGGCAAGTACACAACAAGGCACGATAAGCATAATGTAGATCACAAGTTCCAACTCAGTGATAAATGGATCAATATTGGAAAGGTGATGGAACTATACCCTCACATGCTGGATAATTGAAAGTGATCCTTTTGGGGTCCAAAAGGCTTCCATTGGAGAGGAGAGATTAGGTGCTCAAAATTAGGCTCAAAAATAAAAAGTGTCATAATCTTGATAAACTTAGCTTCAGATCGAAGAGCTCGTCATTATGATTCCAATGATGCAAACAACACTCAAATCTGAGCTCGTATGAAGAAGTTAGAGCAAGTCAAAGTTCAAGTTTGACTTGGACAGGTGGCAAGAAAAATGATGTGGCAATGCCATTCAGCGAATGGAGATGTGCTAAATGGCAAGTTGCCATTAGCCCCCGCATATCACAAATCACATGTTGCAGGCGGGTCAACGTTAAAAATCGGCCCCAGAACAAACAAGGTGTGATGCGATAAGGCAGGAAAGAAGGCATTAAAGAATTGACCCCGAGAAGGGAAGGGTTATGATGTGATGGATCACAGATTGCAATCGCACTTCATAAAAGATAGGCAAAAAGGCATTAAGGGATCAGCCCCGGATTTGCGATGCGATGGATTGCAAATCGCAATCGCACTTCGCAGAAAAATAGAAATCTCGCAAATATGGATTGTCAATACTCTGTCGAATTGTGATTTGTGAAAGGATCCTAGATGCAATATGTTTATTGGTTGTGGTTAATACTTCTGTTGGGTTTGGCACATCACAATCGCACATCGCCCGTCGCATTTACAAACTATAAAGCCCGTTGGTTTCCTCATCGATTGCGATTTGTGATAAACACTCGACCGGCAGATTATGGCCCACCACGTAGCGAAATTTTTGCCCACTTAGCGCGCTTTTGGGCTAATTTGTAGGACTAGGCCAGAATTGGTGCAATTTGTTGAGAGAATATGGGGAAAACAAGGGGAAGTCATAAATTCTTCATTTTTCCACCAAATTGGATGCAGAGGGGGGCTAGATAGCCATTTTTGAATATTCTGGACTGATTAGAGCAGGTTGAAGAAACATTTTAGCATTGTAAACACATATTTTTACACTTTTGAGCATAATAGAGAGGCCCAAGCTATTGGAAGATGGACCAAGGAGACGTAGCGCAGGAGGGATGAACTCCTTTATCATGTGCTTATTATAATGTGTTTTTGATGATGTTTTTTACATGTTTATGCTGCTATTCAGTCTCTTATTTATGTTAAATTGCTCATTAAAAAAAAAAAAAAAAGCTTCATCTCACTTGCAAAAATTCATGAATCCTTAAGCACAATGAAAGAATTTTGTTTATAATCTGAGGAGGATCTTAGCACAACAATCCAATATTCTAAATCACATCACCAACTCCCACATAACATGAGGTAGGGAGGTTAGGGTAGGACAATAACAATTAGTGTGTCTAGTTCAGCTTACATTCATTGCCTCATTTTATTGGTAATTACAAACTAGCACTACGTTGTCTATGCTAGCTACCTTGAACCATTCCTCAACTTCTTCTTCTCATATTCTAAATTATCTTCCTCCAAAGCAGGCTTCATGCTTCTCCCATATTGTCATCAATATTTTACTTTATGGCTTTAGCATAAACATTTACATATTTCTCATTTAGTTGGCCACTACATAGTTGAATCCTTTGCTCGGGGTCTATGAGGATGTCACCATGCCCTTAAAATTTTACCCATGGGTTATGACACTTGAGGTGAAACCATTATAATTTCTCTATCTATGTTTGAGCTTTGATAATCATAGTATCAATGATTAATATTTTCCTTTCTTACTTGCATTTTACTCCGCAACTATCAATCTTGCCTCTTCTAACTTTTTCTTCTTATTCCTACCTTTTCTCTTCTTTTGTCACTAACTCTAGCAAACCATTCATATCTTTTGCAATACAGTGTAGGGTTGTAGTCACCTCGACGATGATGTTGCTCAGCTGTTGGGAAATCTTGAAAACTTTAGGCAACTGATATAATACCTCTTTAGATCAACATTTTAACTCTTAATGCACCCTCAAGGCTTCTTCATGGATCCCACTTCTCTCAATGTTTCATTTCTAACCTATTTCTTGGCTCCCTCTATTTTTATAATAACTTATTTAACTTATTTTTCCTAGCGGTTATTATTCCAAGTGGCCTACTTCACATAAGTTGCACAACACCTCCTTTTTATTTCACACTTTCTCCAAATTCTTAGTGGGATACAAGTTCTAACTCTATAGGTCCTTGATGTACTCATCCTTGTTCTTGAACCTACCCTTCACCTTCATAGTTGATTATGTGATAATCTTGGCAATGGAGGGAAGGTCCATTTATGTTGTTACAATGGCAACAATTCAATCAAAATTTGTTATTTTAATCTACGAAATAACAAAAAATCCAGTTCACTATGGAGCTTGAGGAGAACTACTCCCTTCCCTTTCTAGATTTCCTAGTCTCGCGCCTCCTAGATGGTTCCATATCTCACCAAGTCTTCCGAAAGAAGACTGATACTGATAGGTACCGTCATGCTAATTCCCATAACCATCCCGCTAACAAATATGTTGTCCTCAAGACCCTTGTCACCTGAGCCATTCGAATTTCCTCCACCTAATCCTTTTCCAAAGAAAGAGCCCATCTCTTGAAAGCTCTTAAATCTAATTGTTACTCCTCTGCCCATATTAACATAACTTTCCTCTCTGGATTCCATCCCTATCCTAGAAACCAGCCCAACCCCCCTCCCCTGGCCAAAGTAACCCTTTTGTACATACAAGGGGTTACCAATCATTTATCCAAGATCCTCTAAAAAGAACATCAAAACCTTCTTCAAGCCCCAGAAAACCCTCAACCAGCTCTTTTGATTAGCTAAGGATAAAAATGACCCTGTGTTAGGTCCCAGAGTGTATGAGATTCCCTACTCTTGTGGAATGTATTACATAGGTCAAACTGTAAGATCCTTCAAGGCTCAGTTGGAATAACACATGGCTCACACCTTCCATGACCGTATTGCAAAATCTTCCATTGTTGAGCATTCCCATTCTACCAAGCATCTCATTTGTTTTGACAAGACGAAAATCTTAGCTTCAACCCCTTATCATTTTGATCGGGTCATTAGGGAGGCCCTTGAAATTGAAAAACATCTTAATAATTTTAATTGATATGATGGTTGCCAGTTAAGCCAATCTCGGAAACCCGCCATCCATCTCCTTTCATTTAAACCCTTTCTCTCTAATTCAAATTCTCACCCTAACCCCCCTAGTTTTCTTCCCCTTTCACCTTTTCTTTTTATTATTTCTCCTTAATTAGTTATAATCCTCATTATAATATTAATTTTTTTGTATTATCAAAATTCCCTTCCACGTTTGATACTACTAATAGATATAGGGTATTTAATAATTTTCTTTCTACAAATTTCATCCTTTTGGCTATCTCCTATCTCAATTCAACAATTATATGTTGTAATCCCTTATCATTCCTAGTTGATTTATGTCTATAATGTTTCATCTCAATAACATTATAACCCTAATCTTAATATTAAAATCTTTGATATAAATAATAATTCCTTTATAATTATGTTTGTCTTGCCCCCTTTTTATGGATTCTCGACCATTAGAAATTATATTTTTTCCTTCCATTTTTTAATCTAATTGTTGACCCTTTGACCTTTGACTATCTCCAATCATCTCCCTATTTCATTCCATTTTAATTTATTTATCTCTATAATTTAACCTTAATCTTATAATTAGTCACCTATGCCTTTGGTATAATTACCAAAATAAATCTCATGCTTATCCCCATTTTTTGAATAAAATATTTTTAATTTTAATTTTTAAAAATCTAATTCCTTTTATTTATTTTATTTCTATTTCCAAATATCTTAATCTTTGTATTATAATAGATTTTAATTTTAATTTTAATCAATAAAATAATCATTCATATAACGTTTATCTCTAACTGCTAATTTCCTCATTCTTTATATATTATGGCCATGCACTCTTCCTATCATCGGTTTGATTCCTACCCCTGAAGATGGGTGAAGTGTTCACCCCGAAACATTGGGCTCTTCAATTAAAACACACGAGACTCCAAAATATCTCATCAACAATATTTTACTGACTGTGGAAACATTCATGCTATTAAAAAATTAATTTTCACACTAATTTAAAAAATAAATAATAAAATCTTACTTGTGTTAATCATCTTCTCGGAAGGTGGTGCAACTTCTGATTGTGCCCACCCACTTATTAAGTATAGCCAATATACTTACCTCATCAAGTTCATTCATGGGTTGGGTAACCATCTTAATTTCCTCAAATGTATTGGTAAACAAGCTATTCCATATGGGGGTTTTAAAGTCATCCAATGCCTATGCATTTGCAACACAAGAAATTAAGAATGACAAGTAAATTGTATATACAGGCCTATGCATTTGCAACACAAGAAACTAAGAATGACAAGTAAATTGTATATATATATCTTATTTTATTTATTTTTATTTTATTTTTTATTTTTTTACTTTTTATTTTTATTTATTTTTTTATTTTTTTCTGATCTTTACTAAGTTTTATTAGAATTATAGCATGTTTGACATCTTTGGAATGACATCTTAGTTGTAACTTAATTGAAATTTTATTATGATACATATGTGCACTTTGATATGATGTAATGTGATTATGGTTTTGTTTCATATGTTGTAATATTAGAAATATAATAGAAATATTAAATATTGCATGGAATAAATAATAAATTTTCATTTTGAGTGTTTTTTTTTGCAGAACATGGGTCTTTTAGAAGATCTAGTTGATCCTGAAATAGATCTAGGTTATACTAGTTCTGGTTCAAACATTCGAGATGGTGATGATGATGTATGTGGAGACGACACTAAGGCAAACGACAACGATGATGATCATGATGCTAATGATCATGATAGACATGATAATGATGATGAGAAATTTGTTGGTAGTAGCCAGTGACATTGATCATATATAAATCATCATGGATCATTGTGATAAATCATTATGATGCCTCTTTTCATATCTATTATCATGTGTATTATTTTTGCCTACATTATCATATTGAGTTGTATCATTTTGACATGTATCATTTTTAACATGTATCATTTTGAATTATATCATTTGGACATGTATCGTTTAGACTTATATCATTTGGACATGTCTATAATGTGTTGTGTTACGTCCCTTTTTGCTCCCAATTATGCTTCCTATTTTTCTTCTAGTATGACATTGAAAATAACTCATTTTTTGGCTTCCTAATTTACACCAAGTTACGCTTCCATTATAACATTATTTGTTGCTTCAAGTTTTGCTTCCAATGTGGCATTACTTGTTGCATCTACATTTGTGTCCATTATGGCATCTTCTTTAGCTTCTAATATGGCTTCCATTATAGTGTCTTCTATTGCTTCTAGTATTGCTTCCATTATTGCTTCTTGGTTTGCTACCTGAATGAGTTCTTTGTTTTCTTCTTAGTGAATGCCAAGTTTGGCTTCCAATATTGCTTCCATTATTACTTCTTTGTTTGCTACCCAAATTTCTTTTGTCTTTGCTTCTTAGGTAATACTAAGTTTAGCTGCTAGTATTGCTTGTAGAAATTTTGAATAATTTAGCACATATTCAATAGAGATTATCCTGATCATGTACTATTGCGGAAAACATACACAATACATAAGCTCCTCTACGTTGATCATCAATATAGCAGCATCAATAACAATAAAACATCAAGAGCATTCACACATTAACACAGTATGTATCCCGGGGGAAGCATCTCGCTAAAAACCCCAACTATTTGTATATTAATGATTGAGTCATGTAACATTACACAGCATAATACTTCTCACAAGTATCTCCACCTCTGTTACACACAATACAGCTCAGATCTGAATCAATCACTGGCTCAAAATCTCTTTCGCTGCTTGCCTGCCTCCGCTGCTCAATACCTGCACAAGAACCGGTGATAATTCCAAGGCAGCCACGTCTTTCCTTGGCTAAATCACGTGAGAACAAGCTACAATGTGGGAAAAATAATTGGCATACTCAATCCCCTGATTTGTGCAAGATCTGGTGCACAACTATAGTCACAACTGATAGCAATCTGATTCTCTAACACCTGTCCCTGCTGAACTGAACATGCACTGACATGCAACTGAGTTAACGGATGTATTCATTAGTTGTATTATGAGTTAATAACTTGTGAATTAATTAATAACTAATTCACCCAACTCATCTCTAGTCTATTTGCCAGTTAGACTAAATACAACCAGTTTAACAAAGCTAAACTGAACACAACTCCATCAACTGCACCTCCAGTCCACTAAACTCAACTCACTTGAGTTCTAACTGAAGTCCTGCATGCAAATATTAGTCATCCCATAGGTAACCACGTATTTCCTTCTGGGATCTGCATGTACCACATCCGTAGCTCATCCTGAAGTGCTCCAAGAGAATAAGACAAAGTTATAGTCTAAATATTATTATGAGCTAATAATATTTGACTGTTCTATATTTAGACTGAGCAGTCACTCCGCTGTGGTCTAAAAATAGAAGTCCATCTATTTTTTCCAACTTGATCAATCATCCATAAACAGCAACCTGCAATCCATAGACATGATCCATATGTCTAAAGATAGACATAGTCTAAAAATAGACTTGCGCCAAAAATACCCTGCGGGCCCACTTAGTGAAGGCGACTCTTTTCACTAAGCTCCATCATCTTGTTGCAATCTCAACAAAATTCAGATGCTTGATGAGGAAGCCCACGATGTTAGCAGTACCAAGAAAGAGGAGAAGAGGGCTGGATGTGCTGGCAGAGGTCTCAGAGCACATGAACTAAAGGGAAGATGGTCAAATATTTTGTTGCATGGGGACATGCAACAGCTTCACAGTGGGGGTATGTTGAGCCCTGAACTTGCATATCTCCTACACACTTTCCTAAACTTTTTCCATTCACCTGGACCTCCTAAGCTATCAACATCATTGCATATTAATCATAAAAGAGCATTTAAAGTGGTTTTTTAACTATGTCTTTATGTTTGCTGTTTGAATTAGATTTTTGCTTATGAGCTGCAGAATGCAGCCACTTTCCGCAGCTGGTTTAACTTTCCACAGCTGTTTTTGTTAAACTCCAGGTTGCAAGTGTCATTAGGCAAAGCAAGCCACATGGGCAAGTTGGAAATGACTTGGACATAGATCAAGTCCTATAGATTTAGACGGATTCATCAGGGAAAGACGTGGTCAACGATGGTCAAGCGGTGGTCAAACAGGGGAGTCCTACGGAAACAGGACTCCGTTTTCAAACACGTGAAGATTTTCATGGTCGTTTCTAGATCCCTGGAGGCACGTTGACACCTGTAGGTTGCCCCACGATGTGGATCCAACAGCCGTTTTCAATAGACTGCATAATCTCGGCAACCATGATGCTAAATCCATGGATGTTGTCTTTTACATGTCCTCTGTCAACGTAGTTCATAGGAAAAAAATTGTGAGTTTCTTGTTATAAATAACGCATTTCCAAACGCATACAGTTAGTCTTTTTGCTTATGTAATTTTACTGTTAAGTTGCTGTGCCGAGACACTAGTCCCACTATGATAATGTTGTTTTGAAATATAAAGGAAGAATCTGTTTCTACATGATTGCGTGAGCGTAATTCTTGATTGATAGATGTTGACCGAGGTTGTGCAAAGGGCCCCTGCACACTGAGGTTTAGTTCTTTTATTGCTATATAGCTTTATGTAGTGTTTCTTTAATTCCATTGCATATATTCCACAATTATTCACTTGTGTATATTTCTTTGGCTATGATATTAACACTTCACTCTTGTTCATGATATTACAAGCTTTGTATAGTACTGTTAATGCTGATTAGTGGGTGTGTACGTTTCAGGATAGAAGTAGGCCCAGGCACTTTTACACATTTCCTTTTGCAAAAACTAGTGACATGGAATCAGTCTTTCTGCTGACTTGCTTTTCTTTTTTATTCCAGTTTAGTTTCGTTGATTTCAGTTTAGTTCATTTGATTTTTTAGACAGTTTAGAAATCAACTTTCTCAAGTTATTGATGATTACCTCCGAAAACCATAGCTTAGACTACCTGGCGAGCGGTCAGACTATGAATGATGTGATTTGATTTTAGTTTTACTTTTCTGCAATTAGACATCAGATTACTCAAGTTGTTAATGATTACCTCCAAAAGCCATAGCTTAGACTACCTAGCGAGGGGTCAGACTATGACTTGATGTGATTTGATTTTAGTTTTACTTTTCTGCAATTAGACATCAGATTGCTCGAGTTGTTGATGGTTACCTCCGAAAGCCATAGCTTACACTACCTAGCGAGGGGTCAGACTATGAATTGATGTGATTTGATTTTAGTTTTACTTTTATGCAATTAAACATCAGATTGCTCAAGTTGTTGATGATTACCTTCGAAATTCATAGCTTAGACTACCTGGCGAGGGGTCAGACTATGAATTGATGTGATTTGATTTTAGTTTTTACTTTCCTGCAATTAGATATCAGATTGCTCAACTTGTTGATGATTACCTCCAAAAGCCATAGCTTAGACTACCTGGTGAGGGGTCGGACTATGAATTGATGTGATTTGATTTTAGTTTTACTTTTCTGCAATTAGATATCAGATTGCTCATGTTATTGATGATTACCTCCGAAAGCCATAGCTTAGACTACCTGGCAAGGAATCAGACTATGAATGATGTAATTTGATTTTACTTTTATTAGATCGCAATTTTTGATTTGTTTGAAGTGCAATAGCTTAATTCATTTTTTTCTATTTAGACAGCAGCAGGGATAATGGTTTCGTGATCAATAGTTCATTTCTTGTTTGACTTAAGTAGCAACACATTTTCATTTTTGTTCGGGTATTAATTTCATCATTAGTATGTTCTAAGACCCTCTGGAGTGTTAAGATCTGGAAATCACTATAAAGGAAATAATTGCCTTAAAATCTATATCCATACTTGCCTTCTAGAGTTTTCTTTCACATTAGGAGACAAACAAAGATTAAAACCCCCAAAACAAAATAAAAATAAAAAACGACAAAAGTAAGAAATAGGTTATCTTGCATATATAGTGCGCCACACTTCATCAGCTTACGAATCCCAGATTGATAATTAATGTAGCAATTTAGGACATACTAAATTGACCAAACAGATTGTTGAAGGTGTTGGGGGTGTGTTAGGGTCCCACCCTAACCCCCTTATCTATGTAATGGGACCACGTCATAGTTAAGAGTCAATAAAGCCCATATTAATAATTGTAAGTGGTTAATCCCAATTAATAAAGGAACCACAGTTAGTTGCAAATGGGCCAACAGTATTAGTAATAAGCGGTATTGACCCGTGGTATTACTTGTAGGAGTTATATATAAAGGATAGTAACTCCCTGCGAGGAGCATCGTGTCTTATTTTTGTAATCGAGCTCTGCTCTATTGGAGGTTGCCCCCTCGAAGAGGCAAGTGAACATTACTCTCTGAATAATAAAAGCATTGCCATTCTGTGTTCTGGGTATCTTTTCTTCGCATATTCTGTGTTCTCGGTCTCTTTTCTTTCCATATTCTGTATTTGGGTATCATTTACAGGTTAAGAGCATAACAAGTGGTATCAGAGCACTTTCCAGGGCCGATAGGATCTCCATTTAGTAGCAATTTTTTTTTTTTTGCTCGAGACGTGTTCCGGCGTCTTTAAATCACGGGATCTGTCCTTGAGCGCATAAATTTGCGAATTTGGGGAGGCATGCCAGGAAATACAAGAGGTGGTCACGTCTGTTGGACTCCCTTGTAACCCCTGTGGGTACCCCTTCGAGTAGTAGCGCATTAGACAGAACCGCCACGGACTGTCTTCCACGTACCCTCTAGGTATATAGGAAGCCCCATAGCTACCTTGAAGCCTCG
>APFE031687237.1:195876-284820 GCA_000404065.3 Pinus taeda | reverse complement strand
ATCATATTTAAGAGAAAATTCTAAGGTTCAAGTAGTGGAACATCACATCGAACATCAAAAACAAGTCCTCCAACTCTTAGAGGATAACCTCGTGTTGGCACAGAATAGAATGAAACAACAGGCAGATCAACATCGCAGCGAAAGAAGTTTTGATGTAGGTGATTGGGTATTCCTACGGCTACAACCATATAAGCAAATGTCCTCAAGCAAGCTAAGAAGGATAATAAATTATCACCAAAGTATTATGGTCCGTACAAGGTGTTGCAAAAGATTGGTACTATGGCATACAAATTGGAGCTTCCTGCAGCTTCTCGATTGCACCAGTTTTCCATGTTTCATGTTTAAAGAAGGTTATAGGCGACAAGCTCCCAGTTCAAACAATATTGCCAGAACTTGATGAGGAAGGAAAAATTATATTGGAACCGGAAGAAATCATAGAAACAAGATCTCGACAGCTACGAAATCGATCGATTTCAGAGTATCTTATTAAGTGGAAGAACTTATCTGCGGAAGATTCCACATGGGAGGATGAGAATTTTATACAGAAGTATCCAAAACTACTCAAGCGTTGAGGCAACACTTTTTTTGAAGGAGAGGGGCATGCTGCATCCCTACAATACTAGTGATTACCCCATTACTATGGTAGTTGTACCCCTTATTAATATTGTTGTGCGCCTATTGCCCCCCTATTGTTATTACTGTGCCCCATAGGATCCCTCTATTGTTATTTTTGTGGCTTTATATTATTATTATTAGGTCGGCTAGGTTATATTGTGACTCCTTAGATCCCTATATAAAGAAAGGAGGTTTTTTCCTTTGTATCATCCAAGAATTGTTCATTTATGTAATGTAAAGGAGGTTGCCCCCTCGAAGAGGTTGAATTGTAAGGCATTGACCTATCTTTTCTATCTTTTCTTGAGCTGGTTTCATAACACATATTTAAATGATTAAGGAAGAGAAATAATATACGACTAGTCATAAAAATTCTATGATTAAAGTGGGAACACCACTACATTCACAAAACAATGGTAGAACCCCACCAAAAAATGTCAGGGTTTCACCCTGTCAAAAACACAAAGAGGAGAAAAGAAAAGAAAATATGAGACTATGAATACTGTTGAGCACATAAAATGAAAGGATTCCAATTCAAAACATTATAAATATAGAGTGAAAGGTTACCAAATTAACAAAGCAAAAACCTCCACTGTGTAATCAGTTTTGTGCTTAAGAATCCTAGCTAAATTATGTTAGACACAGTCAGTAGATGAAATGAGAACTCATGTAAGACAACACCAAACCAATGCCATTGTTTTGCAGAAATACCAAATGAACTCCAATTACCAAAATTACAGTGAAAATGCGATAGGGTTAGTTAAAAAAATCACCACCATTCAACCATATCGAGGAGGATGCCACCATCCATTGCTAATGTTCTATCACGTGTGGAATTCACATGGGCATGATCATGTGGCTACCTTTAGTTAGTCAAAGTAGACAAATGAATAGATGCATGGAGAAACCAAGAAGGACTCCATATTAAAATCGGCATGAATGTATGTATACAATACCGCAAGCTTGGAATAAACCCAAGGATAACCAAAAAATATTGTATTTAGATATAAAGACCATGAAGTTAAGTTAAATGTGTCATGTAATATATGCAAGAGACACGTAAAATAAATTTGAATAACAATTGATCATTGAACTATATTAATACCATATGGGAATTCCCAAAACATAGGTAGTGCTCATATTATAACATTAGGTATGAAGAATAAAAAAAAGGGATACTTGTAAGAATAACATAATCTGATTATAATGTGCACTCATTAAAAACTTTACTAGCCATTATATTGGCCTTACACTATTAATGATTAGAATTTTTATGTAATGCATAAATACAAATTAGTCCTAAGAATACCAGATAGGGCTAGACGCCACATGGAGTATAGATAATGGACATAAAGACAAAATCAATTGAACAATGAAAATTTGTAATTGATAACTAAAGTTAGTAACATAGAAATATTTATACATGTGTAGAAATCCACCAATGGTAAAAATACGAAAACAATTGTAGGAAAAAGGGGTGTGACAAATGTACTGGAAAAATCTTATGGAGAGGGTTTCCTTTCTAAAAAAAAATTATTGCTTGTTGACGTGAGTGTTAGAAGGGTATTCATCTTGTAGCCCAAGTCTAGAAGCCTAGTCGGGAGCTGGTGCTTCTAGTATACGTCACAACGGATTGGTTACCCCGTGATCAATTTTACTCTATCTTTTTTCCATTATTGTTACATTTTGATGATATTTACTCTTGCATTTGTGGTGATTCCTTCACTTTTCTTTCATAGGTGTTGTTATGAAACTTGATCATTTCTACTGATTTTTTTCATTCCTGTAGATGATACTAGGTTGTCCCCTTGGAAACCCCTTACAAGAATTTTAACTCTCTTTTTACCCTATTGTTTTGGAAAAGGTATTACTATTTTTAACAATTATTGCAAAGTTCCTTTATCTTTACTAACAAGAATTGCATTTCCCAATCACATGGAAGTCATAACTATAGGATGGCTTCTCAATGACCCTATTTTAATTCTCGCCTAGCTAATAAGAAACCTCAAACTCATACTTGGATCTTCCTACCCATAAGTTGGGTGCACTACGTATTTTTGTTGAAACAACACGTTTCCTTCTTAGAATATTCAAACTGCCTTGAATGGAGTTTATGTCTTTATTTTATGGTACTCAAAGGCATGCCTATATAATTCTTCGATGATTTAATTTAGGCTCTCTTATGATCCTCTTTAATTATTTTTACATGGCTTTTGAGTTGGTTGATGGTACCTGTTCAAGCACATTGGAATCAAACATTTTACTAAAACCAATAAATGGATTGATAATATTTGGCATGCATATCATTTGCAGGTTCCTTAATTATTTGTG
Source organism: Pinus taeda (assembly GCA_000404065.3). Lineage (NCBI taxonomy): Eukaryota > Viridiplantae > Streptophyta > Pinopsida > Pinales > Pinaceae > Pinus > Pinus taeda. The sequence continues at coordinate 281,877 of APFE031687237.1, read as the reverse complement.
AGCTTCATTAATTGGTTAAATTATCTTATACACAATACTGAAACTCCTATAATTTTTTATAGGGTTATAGTTTCATTTTTATTTTATGTATACAACTTCACTTTTATTATCAATGCATTTCCTTATGTGTGTGTGTGTGTGTGTGTGCGTGTCCTTCAAGTTGATACAACCCTCTGATTATGGGCTACCCTATTCCATGATTTAGTAATTCATATATTATGGTGCACTTGCCTGGACTATTATACTATAGTGAATTAATATCCACTCAATGTTAGAGGTATAACTTTTCATGCTACGAACCTAGCTACTATCCTATTTATGTAACTCTACTTGATCGAAACCTAGTTTATTTAGTTTTTCCTAAACAAAACTTAGATGTTTGTCTCATAGGAATTTCCTTAATTTTAGTCAAAAATAGGCATCTATATCTTTTGTAGAATTATCCTTAATCAAATTTTACATGTTATGCTTATATCCTTTAATTAGTTCATAATGCTCAAAGGCTGTTCCTTATATATAATATATATATTATGAATGATACAAAATCCATATTATAAAAGCTCCTTCTCTTTTTTAACCCTTTGACTTCAAACTAAACTTAACCTTCATTTGTCTCAATTAGTTACATGTTATACAACTTCATAACCTTTGAAACCATAATTTTTGAAGGTTACATAGCTAGACCACATTTTCTTATAAAGAATCCTAACATTATGGTCCTTATTAATAGTTTCCATTCCTAGATAATTCTGTGCTAATAGGTATATGACACTACCTTCCTTGGTTGACTTTGTATTCCATGTTTCCTTTACTAAACAAACCAATACATAATTACATTACCTATTTGTCATATTAGTTTAGTAGAATTCCTAATTGTCCATATAACATGTTGAATTACACACAAGCATCCTTATGATTGTAGGTTTTATCTTTTTAACTAATTATCGTTATTTATTTAGGTGAAACCCTATGAATTTCCCATGGATCCTTGTTCTCATGTTCATTTTCTTGTGTTTATCTTTTACGCTCTAATTCTTGTGACCCTAGTTTTTCGGAAAGTGTTATTTTTCACCCTATACTTTTTAAATATTCTTTTGTGGATAGGGTAAGTGACACTCTGTCTTTTTATTCTACTATAGAAGTTATATATGCTTTCTCGTTGGTATTATTTTCTTCCTAAAATCAATTTGCGTAATTTACAGAGACACGTTATTGCATATGTAGGAGTCAAATTTTTCTAGGTAAACTCCTTTAGTCTCTATTACAATTTAAGAGAAATAGACTATATTTTGTTGCTCCCTTAAATATTTAATTTTGAGCCTAACTCAGATGACATTTCTTGGTAGGTATTTTACCTCTTCCTAAATTGTATCACAATTTTTTCAACAATACTATGGTCACCATATTAATTTTGTATAAACTTCGTAGTTGGACTTGTAATTAATTTTTTCTTCCCGCAGATGCACACCCCCAAAATGACTACTTTTATTTCAGTTGTCTTTATAATTTTATGTTGTAATCCATTGAGTATAATCTCAAGGCGAGACAAAAAATTGTAAATTTCAAGGTTTTATATATCACGAATATTAGTTATTCACCAAAACCCTCGTTCGACTTCCTTAAAGGACTTTATATGTATCGAGGCTTCAATTTTCTTGTAGAGTTTAAAATTCTCCTTTATTCAACGAGATGTTTGATCTTAGTAATGAATCTACAATATATATGTGTTCACTTTCTTGATAGTTCCGCAATAGCTGGACTATTTTTTATATGAGCAGTTGATTTATTTTATGCATGTTACTATCCAATTAATTGTTATTCGTTGTCACACTTATTTCTCCTCTGGTATCTACATAATATATCTAATTTATAATTGGGTAAATGTTGGTAGTTGTGGGCATAATTATTGTGAATTTAAGATATATATTTGAGGTAATATGACACCAATTAACTATCTATGGTGTTAGTTTTACTGCTTCCACACATAGGCTTACCATCCGCCCTTTATGATAGTATCGACCATCATGTCTTCACTTCTCTGATTGTTTTTTTTTCTCAAGAACTAGGAAACAATATAATTGAATCTAGTTTTATTTTAAAAACCACTCGCCTAGCATGGAGTTTTGGTAAACTAGCATACCTCCTGCTACTCGATGTCAATTGACACTCTTATTAGATCCTTTTTACCTAGAGTTTCTTTATTCCCCATTTTTCTCATGGTATTTATCAATAATGTTTTCATTGCTTTTCCCATTATATAAATTCTTCTCCTATCACCATTTTTTCTAATTTCAGGAACACATTCATTATCCATAAGGTGTACCCATTAATAAAAGAATTAAAAAAATTACCTTGTTGTATCCTGAGTGAGAAGTTCTTTATTTCTGATCTAAAAAATAGTCGTGTGACTTCGTCTATTTTAGCAGTGTCCAACTTTTTGGGGTTGCCAATCTACCCACTTAGACTTATTTTTTTCAAAAAAGGTTCTCTTCCTTTTTCCTTAAATCCTATATTTATCTCCTGCAATGGTTTGTTTCACCCAACTTAATATCTTTCTCCAACTAAGTGATTTAATATATATTTCTCTCCCGTAATATTAAATCATATGTATTTCCTCATAGTGATTTTTAGGAGCTATTAAAGGGAAGATTTATCTTGAATTTAACCAGTAATAATTGTTTCCAACTTGGAAATAATCTTATAACTCTAGTGCTCCATTCCTGAGTAATTTCCAAAATTTGCTTTATTATTAATAATCTATTAATTACATCACCAAGAGTTTTATAGATCACATTATTCACAAGTCTAATATGGCTTTCCTAGCCATCCAGTCAAAAATATAGTCCATGTCTAATAGCAGTAAATTACTACCATAGAAAATGGAGGGGTATTACATCAAACATATACATATAATAATAAAAAAATGTTACATCAATGGCCTCAACTAGAAGTATCCTAGATCCATACAATTATGAATAAATCATGCACTAAGAGGTATCAAATACACTGAGGTACAAACCTTTCCTCAAGTTATACCGAAGGTTTTCACCTCTAGGGATTATATGTTTGGAGAAAATTATTTTTATTACATTTATTTATTGTACAAGTGCCAAATTTATGTTGAGAAAACACATGCTTACACATCACCCTCATACTAGGTTGTACAATACCTCTCCCTAATAAATCAATAAAATTTTCATTTAATTCCATACTTACAATAAATTTTATAGAACTAATCACAACTAATCTGTACCACCCCCTCCTCCTAGGTCCACATAAGTAGCTAACCAGTCAGGAAAACATGTGATGAAAGAAGCTACTATAAGGGATTCAGTCTCCTTTGTGACATTAAGGTAATTGTTTTGAAATGTTGGGAAAACTTGTTAATGCTATGCAAGCTCCCTCATCAGTAATTTAAATTGTGTTTACGATCATCTCAGATTAACCAAAATTTGAAGGATTATGTGTCAAGTATTGAGTGTCTTTTATGAGTAATTTATGAGATTAATTACTTTTTTTAAACACATATACAACAAGTAAAATGAAGAGGAATAAGAAAAATACTCATAACACAAAGTTGATAAAGCAGTTCACCCCCCCTGGACTACATCTCCTTGGACCTGCTTCATTGGCTAGGCCATCTTTGGATTAATGGACAATTCTCTAACTACATGCACCTACAGTGCCCCAATGGATTTTGAACCTACTCTATTGGATTCATAAGACCCAAAAACCAGAAAAATGACCTTCCAATCTCTACAATTGGACTTCAGCTGATATAGGCTTGACCTCCTCTCATGGTGGCCCTAGGCTTCCTTAAACTTCAACGTAGAAAAATAACGTATAGGAGTGCTTCTCTACCTCTTCAACCTGTTTGATTGTGTTCAAAGCATCCAAATAATCTAGGAATGACTCTTTATATGCCAAAATTGGCCAAAAATAGAAGAAGTTATGGTATCTTCTATTTTTCCTAGGAAAACACAACTAAAACTGGAGAAACTTGATTTAACCCTGCCAAATTTGGAGTTAGCACCAAATTTGTCAGACCCACCAAATTCGTCAATAAGTTAAACCCGCATTTAATTAAGTATTAATCATGGTTTTATTATCATTAACCTCCACTTAGCACATTAATCTGTGCAGTTAGCATTAGCGTTGGCCTCCGATATTTGAGGTTGGTCACATGGGAGGGGGCTAGCCCTCTCTTTCCTCGAACCACTAACACTTAAACTTTAAATTGAATTTGTACCCACCATATGTTAAGTAACATTGTGGCAGTATAATGGTGGATCATTGGTCTTATGTAGGTGAGGTCGCAGGTTCAATTCCCTGTTCTTCTAATAAACTTTTACACTGCGTGCCGATTCTAATAGTCCATTGGGGAGGGACACGTGGTGGCCTCCGTGCTTGCAACATGTCTCCTAAACATTGGTCCGCCCCTCTCCAATGAAATAAATCCAAATCATCAAACGATAGACCAACCAGAACATTCCGCTTCACATGACCTCACTGGCCATTGACCAAGCCTTTGACCTGCACAGTCACCTACCATGTTAGCAGTATGGGCTACTGACTATTTAGTGACTGTATTTTTTCTTTCAAAATTCCTTTGTCTAGCAAAGCAAATATAACGTGATATATTTCTCATACGAGCTCCATTTTGAGTGAAACAAGTTGTGTTGGGATTGTATCTCTGAGACAGACGCGGTCATTTAGGTTTTGAGTGATTTTAATCACTTTGATTTTTGAGCAAATTTTTGCCCCTAATTCAGATTTCGATCCCTCCTTCCAACTGATAGGCTTTTGGACCCACAAAATTTGGTTATCTAATGAGATCTTAATACACTTCTCCTTCCCAGGTTCTATCAATTTATTCTACTTGGAAAAATATCCATGACAACCACTTGGCTTCACTGACATGCCTTGCCTTGCAAATGGCTTGACAATTCAACCAATTTTCTTGTTTTGCTGCTGACCCAATCCAACACTTATTGGCTGCTTGCTAATTAAACACCTTAGTGCAATGAATTGATCCCTCGGTGCTTGGAAAGGTTACGGATGGCCTTCCCACTAAGAATCATATTCCTCCTTTTTAACACATGCATTTGATGCAAGCCTCTCCTTGGAAACTACTTTTCCAAGTTAAGCCCATTTGAGAGAACTATAGAAATGAGTTCCAATATCATTAATAACAAGAAAATAAATTACCATTCTTTTACCTCCATGCTTCCAAATTCGACATCCCAAAGAATGGATTCACCATCTGTTTCGCTTCTTGGCGTCAACACATCAAATGGTCTACAATGGCTGCAAACTATTTTTGCCATTTTTTTCCACTTTTGCTTCTTGATTCCATCATCCTCCAGTATTGACATGCTTCTCATGCCATGATTTGAGAATGAAGGCTAATCATGAACCTCTTACTCAAGCATGGACCTTCCAAAATCCTGTGAAATCTTGTCACAAGAAACACCATTAGCCTTGAAAAAACACTCATGCAAGAATATAACTTGACGACCTCTTCCTTTTGCTTCTTGAAAGAAAAAAATGTCACATCATTTGAACATTGCCATGTACTCTTACATCTTGGTTTATAAACCATCGACTAAACACAGGTCCATAAACATGCTTCTTCAAATAATTGACTTTCAAATCAAGCAAAACCATGTACAACAAATTGACGATTTACAACAAGAATTTCACAATTCTCAACTCTCTCACAAGTATAATAAAAATTAAAAGAATACCATTGGTATGTACGAGTACTTAAAGAGCTGAAATGACCAAATTTTTTACAATAAAGTGAGTCAACATACTCCACTTTTGAACACCTTCTTGGTGTAAACATGAAAGCTCATGAATGCAACATGCATGCAAATTTGTAATTGCAAATTGTCATGTTTTCTGCATCTAAGTGAGTCAAAATAAATATACTTTTCCAACATATTTCTTCATGCAATATGCAACATAGTTTCAGGAGAAAATAAATGCATCCAAATAACAAGGAAATGCATCAATAATGCAATATTTACATCAATTATCAAAAGAAATGAAAGTACTTAATTGTTTAAGAAATATAACCATCTCTTTCCAAAGCATTTCAATGGAGCTTCTTTCAGCTACACTTCATCATGTGTATCATCTTGACCCACATCAATTATGGAATCCTCTTTTCCATTCTTGCGAAAATATCTCCCCACCTCCTTCAAATCTCTTGGATGACTTGTTAGATGCAAATTCCAACACTTGTCTACAAGATGTCCCTGCTTATGGCAATAAGTTCAAAATAATTTCATCTTCTTTTCAACATGGTTTCCATTATCCAATGGACCTTTGGATTTCTGTCTCTTTTGTTTTGAAAGTTTCCTATTTATGTCTATCCTCTTCCAACACCTCGAAACAATATGGTTATTCAAACCACCAAAGGATCATGTAAATTTTCTCCAAATTTTATCTAAAGATTTACCATGTTTATCATAATCAAAACAAACTTGATTAAATGCATATTTATACCTTGAAGATTCACCTTTTTGGCCTTCTTGAGGAGATGAATTTGATGATTTAGTGGCTCCCTTCAGAATACCAACACTTGTTTCAATGACCTAAGTTGTTTCAACATCCTCTTGTTTGCCATTTCCACTATTTGGATGCTTATGAGCATCTTCTTGCAAAATGGGTTTAAAACTTTTGCATGCCTCATGAACACAAACTTCACAAACTTGAGGTAATGAATATGTAATGAAATTCCTTTTTGGAACATATTCGTGTGCTTCCTCACCTTTGGAGCATTCTCCATCATGTTATCCATAACCAAGACCCAAATACCTAGGCCTTTCCTTAATAAAAATTGGCTCAACTATGCCTAGTGCATGTTTTCCTAACCCTTTACCTTCATACCCCACCTTCATCGATAATTTGGACCCTATTTATCTATTGTGTCTTTCAAAAGCACCAAAAAAATCATTTTGAGAGTAAATTGAGGATACACTTGAATTACATACCTCATTTTCATGCACATACTTGTCTAGGGTTTCCTTGGCATCATGGAGTTGAATCTCCATCTCATGCGTCTTTTAAAGAAGATCTTGCTTCTCCTCCTTCATGGCCATCAACTCCTCTTGAAGCATACTTTTCTCCTTCCTATCTTGATTCATCTTTTGCACCATATCTACCATGATGATAAGCTCTTGCAACATCTCTAAATCAAAGAGTCTTGCTAAGGAAGATGAATTAGAAACATCACTTGTGGAAGCTTCCATCACACTTGTAATGCATCAAAATCCTTCACAAAACTTCAAAAAGTTTCTCAACAAAGAAGCATCTCAGACCATCTCCTTTCTTTAGCTTACACACATAGAATTTCACATAGTTAAATTCTCCTTGCACAAATACAAAACCAATAGCTAATTTTCTAGCTAACCTTAGCGAACCATCTTAGGGTTAAAATGAACTAACAATGCTCTGATACCAACTTGATCTGAAATTTTGGGAAAACTTTTTAATGATATGAAAGCACCCTCATGAGGAATTTAAAATGTGTTTAAGATCGTCTCAAATTAAGCAAAATTGGAAGGTTTCTATGTCAAGTATTGAGTTTCCTAGATGAGTAATTTATGAGATTAATTAGTTGTTTTAAACACATATACAACAAGTAAAATTAAAAGAAATAAAACACAATCAACGGATAACACAAAATTAATAAAGGAGTTCACACCTCCTTGGCTACATCTCCTTGGACTTGCTTCAATGACTAGGTCCTCTTTGGATTAGTGGCCAATTATTTGATTACATGCACCTGCAGTGCTCCAATGGCTTTTCAACTTTCTCCATTGGATTCAAAAGACCCAAAAGCCCAAAAAGTTACTTTCCAAGCTCTGTAATTGGACTTCAATTGATATAGACTTGACCTCCTCTCCTAGTGGCCCTAGGCTTCCTTAAACTTCAATGTAGAAAAATCATGTACAAAAGTGCCTTTCTGCCTCTACAACCTATTCCATTGTGTTCAGAGCATCCAAATAATCTAAGAATGAATATTTTAAGCCAAAATTGGTCAAAAATAGAAGAAGTTATGGTATATTCAGTTTTTCCTTGGAAAGCTCCACTAAAACTAGAGAAACTCCAGTTAGCCCCGCCAAATTTGGAGTTAGCGCAAGATTTGTTGAACCTACCAAAACCACTGACAAGTTAAACATGCACTTAATCAAGTGATAATAATGGTTTTATTAGAATTAACCTCTACTTAGAGAATTAATCCGCATGGTTAGAATTAGCAATGGCCTCTGGTTTTTGAAGTTGGTCACATCGGAGGGTGCTGGCCCACAGGGCTAGCCCTCTCTTCCCCCAAACTATCAATGCTTAAACTTTAAATTGAATTTTCGCCCACCATATTTTAAGTAACATGCTTGTGACATAACAGTGGAGCATTGATCTTGTGCGAGCAACGTCGCTGGTTCAATTCCCCAACCTGCCAATAAACTTCTACATTGCATGCCTATTATAATAGGTCATTGGGGAGGGACACGTGGCAGCCTCTGGGCTTACCACATGTCTCCTTCTCATTGGTGCTCCCCTATCCAATGAAATAAAGCCAAATCATCAAACTTTAGACCAACCAAAATGTGCCACATGGCATGACCTTGCTGCTCGTTGACCAAACATTTCAGGTGGATGTGGTTGTTCAGGTTTTGAGAGATTCTGAGCACTTTGATTTTCGAGCAAATTTTTTCCCCTAATCTAGACTTTGATCATTTATGGAATCATCAGAACTCATCAAAGGAATTCATCCACATAAGAAAATAAACACCCAGGAGACATGAAAGCCACTTAGACATCTTGTCCCTGGGTCCCATTAATGTTTTAAGCCTCTTAACCCAAAATTTCTCTCATGCTATAGGCAAGACAATGATAAAAAACTCAAAGTCGCTATCATAAGCCTCTCTGCCAATGAGTGTGGATATTTCTTAGAAGACCAATGTTAGCGACTCGAAGATTTGAGTGACTTTTCTAGCCCAGAATCCTAACCTCTACCCAAAACATGCTACAACCTTGATAATCCATCAAATACATGATAAAAATGCGAATAAATGAAAACCTATAGCACTAGGATATAAGACAATGCATAAATAACTGAAAGAACTTATGAAACATAACGAGAAGGATCACATTCTTCTCCATTGAACTATTATATCATCAATTAGGTCTTGCATCCATCCATTTAATAATTACAAGTAAATACATGAAAGAACCATGACATGAATGAGTCATATAACCATTCTTATAACCAGCATGAAACCACATAAATATTAGAGATATGACGACCGTTAAATCCACATATAAATCAATGCAAAAGTGAGACAACTTATATTTTATTAATCATAGGAAAATCTGACTAGGTTCAGGACTTCCACGTACCACCCAGCTGTAAACATAGCTGAACCAAATCTCTCTTTCAGCCAATCCAATCTAAGAGCAACCAAGGGAGACAAAAGGTTAAACCACCTCCACCATCACCCAACCGTGAACACACCAAAATGAGTGCTCTAATCACAACTGAACCAAACTTTCAATGCCATCCAGAATCTATCACTATCCTTGAGGAATTGTTTATCTCCTCGTCTCTCAGGCTTTTCCGAAATCCAATCACAGATCACTAGGCCCTAAATGGAGACTTTGCCCTTAGGATTTAACATGTATCCCACCAAAACTGGTCAAGGGATTCCTAGGCCTTTGGGAATGAACCTTGAGATGACCTCTGCCCTGGATTCTGAAATACATCTGGTAAACCAAAGCTCAAAATCGAGATAAACATTCCAACACACCATGGAATCTAGAAAAAGGCAAGGTTTGGCTGAAAACCATTGTCATAACCCGACAAAACCATGCCACTGACATCAAGAGAACCATACACAAAAATGCAAGGCCATGCATGCCCGAACTAGCTAGGAAATCACAGATGCAGAAGGCTACCTATAGGTATTCTTGATAAAGCTACTTGATCCTTCTCTTATTCCTTGATCCTTACTTTCCCTTCCTTTCCTTTCCTTGATTTTCCTTCTTCAACCTAAAGCTAGAGTGCTCCAAGGAAACTCTAAGTAATGAAGAGTGAGAGAGGTAATAATAAGAGAGCTTCTATCTCGACCTGGCCAAGAGCTTAAAACTAACTAAGCTTGTGAACTAATCCTCATAAGTATTTTTATGAATGAGGCCTCCATTTTATTCATTTTCCATTATTTTCCTTCAGTTTCCTCCTCACATGAAACCTGTGACCTTTTACCTTCCTTCTCTCCTATTTTCCTTTATTTTCATAAATAAATGTGCCAAAAATGCCTTTTTGTCTTTTAATGCCTTTGCCAATTTTCCTTAGCCAAAACACACATCCAGGGATGTCCACTCGGATTTCTTTGTCCAACACTCAACTTGGAATACATGTTCCTTACCCATGGGCTTATTTTAGCTTTATTAAGTTTTATTACATGAACTGTTCACTAGGGTTGTTACAAAACCCTCCCCCTTGGTGATCACCATCCTCAATGATAAACCACACCAAGATCTCAACAAAACCTCTAAAAAACAAACTTACTTCTTAGGAGCTTGATGACTTAGCTCATTGCAGTATTTACAATGAATGGAGCTTTATGACTTAGCTCGTTGTAGTATTAACATACCTTGGAGCTTTATGACTTAGCTCATTATAGTATTTACATACCTCATAATGGAGCTTTATAATCCATCGCATTACGATATTTGCAATAACCACATATACAATTTCTGGTTCTATAATCCCACACAACCTATCACCTCACCGAATAGTTATTGGCTCATTATTCTAGAGCACACTCCCAATATGCATCTGCTTCTATTTAGAAATGCTAATGACCAAAACCAATATAACTACGACCTTTCCTTCTCTGCTACACAGTCCCTCAGGAAATGGAGTCACCTCCTTTTGTGAAGTGACTCACCTTCTAAGTTCCACGGAAACCCCTAACCCTAGCGATCCATCCCTTGGAAAGGCTTCCTCTTATTGAAAGATCAACAACCAAGGCATATACATGCGTCAAACCAGCATACCAGTCATAGTATGCTCATGGAAATCAATGGACACTATTGGGTACTAGTGCCCCACAATGGCCTTGCTCCTGAAGTGCTTTACCAACATACTACTGCATGTTCCAATTTCATTCGTTGTTGTTGCAATTCTTGTAGTTGATTTCAGCAACTCAATGGGGCATGTTCATGCATTCTAATTCCAAGCACATAATTTCCATTAGATTCAAATAAATTGAAATAACCACAAATCATTACTCATTGGTAGATCATCAATAAGGTACACTTGCAATCCTATTCACTTCCTGTCACAACAATTAAAAATAGCTATTTGATTGAAACATCAAGTATAAACCTATCACTTTTGATTAACTCAAAACACAACCATCATAGATCAACATCCCAAATTGCATGTAACCATCATAAATCTGAATCATACATCATACATAATCATCATATACCATAGTCATAAATCACATGCATAATAAAACTGAAATAAAATACTGATACTTATCCTTTAATCAATCATTAGCTTCTACTTTTGTCTTTATTTCGTATGCACTCTAGATTGGTTTCCACACCTGAAAAATAGCATGTGCCTTGTCCTCAACCATGTGCATATACACAGTGTGCATCACACACATACAACTAGACACATCATACAACACCATGCAATACATGCATCTACACTAGTACCATATGTACCACATGTACACAATACCACCTGTACACTGCAACCACCTGCACAATGTGTGCACATCACATGACATGGCACCACCTGCACAATGTGTATGTTGCACCATTGTACAACGTGTACACAATACCACATATACACAGTACCAAATGCACAACATATACATGACACCACATTTACATAACATCACATGCATGACATGTACAAATCACCACCTACACACAACGCCATGTGTATAACATGTACACAACACCATATGCACACAACACCACTTATACAATTATACACACAACACCATACATACATAGCACCACATGTACAACATGCACGCAACACCACATGTACATAGCACTACATATCCAACATGTAAGTAGCATCATCTATATACAACACCACATATCCAACATGGACAAAGCACCATATGCATTAAATGCCACATATACATCATGCACATAGTACAATATGTACATAGCACTGCACATCCAACATCTACACGGACCCATCTATATCGAGCACTCCATATGCAATATCCACAAAACACTACATGCACATAACATCATATATGAAACATGTGCACAAAAATAGAACCACACATGTAAACCCATGATGTCATTACTAAGCAACCTTTCTTCCAATGTTTGTCCTTGCTTGTGCCAACATGTCGTAGACCACACTACTTTCCTTTCATTGTTGTATCCATCGGTATAGCTTGTCCATAACATAGACATAATATAGTCACATAATATCAACTCATAACCATATTATACTTACCTTGTATATTTTTCATGAATACTCTTCTCAATTGATTCCTCATATCCAGGAACCTCTTCATATCATTTGTCTGTGTAAGAAATCGTTCCTCCATAAGGACAACTCATGATAACCCTATTAGACAGTGACATGGATACATACATACATACATACATACATACATACATACATACATACATATACATATATATATATACTATATATATAATAATAATAATTCTTAGAAAAAAATTACCGTTATTTTAGACAAGGACATGCATACATACATGTATACATATAAAAACATCAGCATAATCATGAGCATAACATAATTACCAGATAACATTAGGTCTAAGTTAAGAGAACTTTATTTATTCATGCACAACATGGAAAACATTGAGAACAATCATTCCCAACATAGCCAAGGCATTTTACAACTAAAACCCATTTAATTTACCTTTTTTGGTTACGTTTTAGATGTCTACACTGCCACCGTCCATTTACCACTATGGACTAACTAGTCCAATCGAATGTCATTTTTGTTGGCATTATGATGCATTTGTTGTCCTTGATAGAAACCCATTTTTAGAAGAAAAACTCACTTGTATAAGGTAACTAGATGAATCTACGTAACTACATAAATATAAATGAGAGATATCAGATGCGACATAATGTATGGCAGTTGTGTTTATAGATGTGACAAAATGCATGGCAGTTCAGAGGAATCATTTAAGAAGTAATATGGAAAATCGCATTATAACATGTATATTCATAGGGACAAAAGTAATGATACAAAATAATAGAATGAAGGAACAAAGGAATACATATCAAAACCAAGAAATTGAAGAAAGAGAATGGTTTAGGAAGTATATAGTGGTTCACCTTGTCCAGGTAGCATATACACGCAGGTTCACAAAACCAAAAAAGTGTATACATATGCACACACTTTCACAAGAGGAAACACACGTATAAGTTGGAAAATCAAGGAATTTCAAGAGTAGAGAATACCATGGGTCAATACCATGGTATTACCCCACAATATTGAGTGGAGTAATGACTATTTGATCCCATCTAAGAATACCACAGGTACTAAATGTGGTTTTGGTCTGAGGTATTGGTCCAAGTTTTTTGGTCCGAGGTATTAGTCCAAGGTTTTGGTCCAAGGTTTTTGGTCTAAGGTATTAGTCCATGGTTTTTTTTCTAAGGTATTGATTCGAGGTTTTGATATGAGGTATTGGTCCAGGGTTTTGGTCTGAGGTATTGAAAAAGGATCTAAGTATGTAGGGAGGAGAATATCAAAGGGTTAAGTGCACAAGTAATGAATATCTTATGAAGTGTTAGATCAAAAGAAAATATGCATGTTATGGGTTTCTGATGCTTTTCCTGATCTAGACTAAGTATGCCACTAAGTGTTTGATGAGAGCTAATGATGGATCGGGATCATAATGACTTATCACTATGTGATCTGATAATAGATAGGCTAGATATGTATTCTAAGACACATTTTATCCTATATATGTGATGATCTGGGTATGTCTGAAGTCGGGAAATGCAACGAATTTATAAGTATGTATTTGCATATCTATACATTGGTTCTCTTTGGTAAAGGTGCATATACACAATGGTTTAGCTCTTCAAAGTAGCATATGGAAAAGAAAGTCTTGAGGTTCAGGGATGACTGATCTATCATATCAGTGCTACTGTTTTAATTTTGTTTGTCAATGATGTCTTCATTAGATCTGAAAAAAAACTTGATTGTATAAGGAGATTGAGTCTAGTTGATTGATTGATTGAGAAAGAAGGGTGATCTGTGTTGCTATCTACTTAGAAATCTATAATATGACAGTAGATCTTCAAAATGTCACTGATTGGTATAGTTTTTGGTTCATAGGTTTTATGATTCAGTATCTTATAGGTATACGCAGGTTGCCAAAAAGGAAGTAGCATATAACTAAAGGTTTTCTTCATTGAATGAGCATATACATTCTCACACATGCCTTCTGACGTTATAGTTAGTTTTGGTTGTTGATGTATTGTTCTGGGTTTAGATCTGTGTATTGGTATAGTGATCTGTTAGTTCTAGTTGATTAGTTGAATTTGATTAAGTTTGAATGAGTGGTTGATTTAGTTGTGTTAGAGGTTGTGTCAGAGATTGATGATTGGGTTTCACTAATTGGTTAATGCTGATGTATTTAATGGTTGTATTGGAGTGGTGATTGATTTTGAGCTACAATGTCACTAATGGTTCCAATGTGAAAATTTGATCAAACATGGCCTTCATGTTGTAGTGTTGTGCACCAAGAGTATCTAGACTGAAAATTCATGAAACGTGGCTCCTAGAGGATGCTGAGGGTTGGAGCCTTCAGTGAGGAAGTCAAAACTTCCTGCCAGTAGTGGTTTGTGATTTGATCAGGGGGTTGGAGCTCCCTTCTAGTAGCAATTAGAAAATGAGGTAAGGTTGTAGCCTTCTGTAGGCCGACAGCTATGTACTAGTAAACATATCGACTAGTACAAGAGCTAGGGGGTTGTATATCCTTTCCAGTATAATATGGAGAACCAATGATGGTTGTAACCTTCTACAGGTGGGTGCCTACATACTGCTATGAGCCTGTACTAGTATAAGATTATAATTATATTATTCTTCACATTAAAAGAAGATAGAGACAAAAACAACAGGTGGTTTTCTCCCGCACTAGGTTTCCACCTTAAGTCTTGGTCTTTAGGTATGTTGCTTATGTGTGATGGTTTATTCTATTAATACTGCACATGGTTATTGTTTAATAAGTCACTGATGCACTGATTAAAGATCAACATATGATAAATTGACTAAATCATAAGTTCTTTGGGTATACATTGGTTTCTCTATTCATAGTAGCATGTACACGCAAGTTCACTTCACTGAAGTAGCGTATATAAATATGTTTGGGAAATGAAATATTATTCAACTGTAAATACTTATTCAGCCCCCATCTTAGTATTATTTCGAAAAATTTGTATCAGAGCAGGTCCTTTGGCAAAAGCTTGATTTCTTGAAGGAGATCCGTAGTAACAATGGAAAGAAGCAAAACAAGAAAGCACCTTAATAGAAGAAGACATATCAAATAAACTATGATAGTGGGATAGTCGATTGCCCATTATGTGGAAGCAACTCTTTAGATTTAGAATCACCTAAGAATGAAGATGAACAAGCAAACGGATTATCAGGTACAAAATTTTTGTCCTCTGGTTAGAAATTTCTTTGTTCATTTGAAAATAATGAATGTGACAACGAAACATCTGAATTTTCTCTTATGGGTGAAAGAGAAAGAAATGAAATAGATGAAGAATTTATAAAGATCACAGACACAATTAGAGATCCAAAAGATCTAATTGATAAAAGGGAATGTGCTTACAAAGAAAAAGTTACTAGATTAAAATTTCAGTCGGAGGAAGGAAACAAGGTAAGGAAGCATTACAAGGAAAATGAAGATCAATGTCAAAGGTTGGAGGATGAAGTGACATCATTGAGAAATGAAGTGAATGAAAAGGACACAACAACCAAGGAACTTATAGAAAGAACTAGCTACTATGAAGGTCTTGAAGCTATGGTTGTTTCTCTAAAAGAAGATCTCAAAAATTAAAATAATCAGAATGAAGAACTACTCCAAGGATTTGAAGAACAAGAAAATGAAGTTCTTGAATCAAGGCAACAAGTGGAATAAGGAAGAAAAGCTGAAGAAATTTAAGAAGCAGTATCTTGAAAAGGAAGAGAAATATCAGGTTGAAGTAAATATCCTAAAAGGTAAATTAGAGGAAAAGGATAAACTTTTGAGATTTCAAGATAGTACCAAGATTTTGGATGACATTCTTAGTAGTGAAAGGTCTCTTGCGATCAAATCTGGTCTTGGTTTTCATGTAACTATTAAAGGTGAATCTATCTCACAAATTGAAGAAAGGAACTCTAGTGCAAAATAGGAAATGCTCAACAAGGAGATAAGAGGTCAACCCCATCAACAACCAAGGAAAGAAGGTATTCAAAGAAAATAATTTACTCCTAACTATGGAAGTGTTAATTGATTATTTCGTCTGATGAATAATCTTGAATGTTTTATATGTCATAATTTTGGACATGTTGTAGCCAGATGGAGAAGTGGAATAGTTCAAGCTAATAACTGCCACACAGGAAGATCATCAACTTCCAAGTACTTCACGGGATATTGTTTTTCTTGCAATATGTTTGGCCATAAAGCCATTAACTTCTATAGAGGGAATATGAAACATATAAGATTTTATGTATGTAACATGTTTGGACATTGTCATGCGGAAAGAGTTAATCTTGCGGAAAAACCCAACCTCCCTAGAATCCTAAGACCTTCTAGTGAAAAACAAGACAATAAAGAGAAATCCTTCTCTAAACATGCATTTACCATACAAGAAATCAAGTGTTTAGATCCTACCTATAGTCCAACGTTGTTGTAGTAGTCCAGCCTCGTCGATCCGGATGAGCTCCTCCTTCACTTCGAAACCTGCATTCACTAACAATCAAATGATTAAATAGCACTTGAATATCTCATAAAATAAAACATATTCAACATACAGACCAAGGAGTATATGAAACAACTCATTAATAACAAATTGTTGAGAAGAATGGACTTATTTGTATTAATAGGAAACAAAAGAAACCATTACAACCTGAGCCTTGGTGTTGTGCAAGTTCCTCCCAGGGTCTAGCAAGAGTTTTCCTTTACTTTGATAAGCTCACCCACTTCCAAATGAAACAAGAAAGGATGGGAATCTCTCCTCACAAGCTTCTACAAGGAAGTCCTAATTCCAGCAGCATCTACCCTTTGGAATGTTCAGCTTTCAACCTCCCCTCCTCTGGCCCAATGCCTGTATTTATAATGTTCTAGAGGAAGTTAATAAGGTCCAACATCAATGGGATACTCCCCTCTTTGGATGGGGTAGCTCCTCTCTTGATGGGATAAGTTCCTCTTTCATAGGGATGCATGAACCATCTGGAGGCGCTCAATACACGTCAAACAATCTTCTAGAATGCTCTAGAAATGACCACAAGTAACTTTTTTTAAGATGAAACTCACGCCTTTTGACCTTTACAGGACTACACACCCATCCCTTGACTTACAGAGCGTACAAGTATGCAGGTATAATGAGCTTGGGATGCGTACATGTAGGCAAGGTAGAGAGAACCTGCGTACCTAGAGATAAACATGATTTTTATTGACTTTCTCTCTTTCTTGAAGTTTGACATGGAGAGCAGAGGTATTAGGCTTGACAAAGAGGATAATATGACTATTGATGAAGCCATATTAACTGCAGATAGTCATGGTGACAATTTTTAGTGTAATAGATGTAATTATGTTAGATTTTCATTCATGGAGGTAGATTCATCCATCAAACAGTAGTTTGCAACTAAATGAATCAGTTCCCTAGTTTCTAGAGGCAAGCTATTCCATTGCCTAATTTTTAGTTCTCAGTTTAGAATTTGTTGGAACAACTCCTAAAATTATGAGATCAACCCCTAGAAGTTATAAGGAGTTATTGTTTGTCTATATCTTGTGATTTTTTAGTCATTATCATGGTTGGACTTTTGAGAAAGCTTGGAGCTTCATTGTATACACATTTCAGAAGTTTTGGCTAAGGAATAGGGATTCATGTGGCATCTTTCTTTGGCATTGTGTTTCCTTCTATAATTGTGAGTTTAATTATGTTTTATGCATGCCATTATCTATCTTGCTTCTTTTTAACTAAAACAAACAAGCATATAGGTAGAATCCATTGAAATTGCAGTGCTCTACCTA
This sequence comes from Pinus taeda, assembly GCA_000404065.3. NCBI lineage: Eukaryota > Viridiplantae > Streptophyta > Pinopsida > Pinales > Pinaceae > Pinus > Pinus taeda. The sequence continues at coordinate 263,589 of APFE031687237.1, read as the reverse complement.
GGGTTTGCTTAGTTATTGATGTTTTCAGCTGTTTGAAGAGGATACATGAGGTTTTTTTGCCCTCTTCAACTCATCACCTGTCAAAATCTCTCCATTTCATTCAATTTGAAGTGCCAAATTAGTTTCCTACCTTGCCCCATAGAGATCTCTGCAAAACTGAGCCTGATTCCCTAGACCCAAATCTGCCTTTCCGTCTGAGCCAACAAAACATCATCAAATTAAATCAAACTCTTTTGCATACATCTCAATCCTCATTGATCATATTTTGCTGAGATTGACAAGGAGAGAGCCCTGTCCTGACCTGGTAGGGCTAGATACTAGGTTAAGTGTGGTTTGATGTTGTCCTATATCCTACCTTTCTCAGCTTGAGGTAGATTTAGGCACTAACATAGTGGAAACCATACTGGGGAAGAAATTGTTTGTTTGTTATTTTACTTTGTTTTATAAACTATAGATGGAGCCTGAAGATTAGCTAGGTAGCCTTTGAAACGCTTTTGCTTTGCGTAAACGCAAGTAGATAAAAGCTACTTCAGTCAATCTCTAGTCTAGTCTTATAAATGGAATATCTAACTTGGAAATTGCTCTAGTACATTTGATAATTCTAAGCTTTTGGATGATAAGTTTAGAATTTGATAGGCTGAACAAGTTGATAATGTCCATTTGATTTCTTGGAAATAATAACACATTGGTTTCCAGAAGATACACCAGAGCAAATCCAGATCCTAATCCACCTCCTGTGTACAAAAATACCAATCTTATTCCAAGAATCCTTCGCCAAGAAAGTTTTGTGATTCCCGTGTTCAAATCTCATTCATGTCCTGTGCTTTTTGAGTATCTTGAAGATCTTGAGTTTGACAAACAGTTTGATCTGTCGCTGTTTGAGACTAAATTCGAAAGCGCTGTTGGTTCTACTGTCCTAAATCCAGATATTGTCAAAGATCTTGAGACTGAAAAGGCCAACAAACAAATTGACGATTATATTTTGAAACAACTCCAAACTTCAATTGTGGCTTCAAACATCGCTGATTTCTTAGAGTCTGCATCTACAACCCTTGGGTCCTCTGCGATTGCATCTAGCTTTGGAATTCCTACCAAAACTCCCTTCATTCCCACCATTCCTGTGTAGCCTTCTATCTCTGATAAAAAAATCTGCAGTGGTGTCACCTCCGTCCACTCCTTCTACCCCTCAAACATCCAAAATTTCTTCACCTCCATCCCCACCTCATACACCCGATACATCAGCTACACCTACTCCCCCAACATCCCCAAGACCAATTGCAAATCCACCAAGAGCAATGGTTGCTCGTTTTGCACCCCTTGTGCTGCCTCAAAATTTGGATGATATGCCCGCCGATTATCAAATAAAAATTTCATTGTTTGATGGCACTCCTCACGGTGTTACAACTTAGCAACATGTGGATAGGATGACATATTTCTTCAACCTTCATGAGATTGATGCAGAAAATGTGACAATGAGACTATTTGTACAAACCTTTGGTGGTGAAGTGAGGAAATGGTTCAGAGCTTTGCTGGTTGCAAGTATCACTACATTGAATAATCTTTAGAGACAATTGTTGGATCACTGGGAAGTGAAGAAAAATCCTCTTCAGATCCTTTCCAAATATGAGAACATCAAGCAGAATGTTGGTGAGTCTGTTCAAGATTATTGTATTAGATTCAATTTTGTTTACAATGCAATTCCTGTTCATATAAAGCCACCTATGGGGTTGGCTTTGATTAAGTTTCCAGATGCTTTCAATCCTGATATGGCCTATCAATTAAGAGAAAGAGATTTGGCCACTTTGGAAGATATGCAGAAAATTGCAGTTAGCATTGAAGCAAATCTACTTGCCAAGAGAGCTAGAACAAACATTGAAAAGAAGGTAACAATAAAGGAAGAGGTTTCCACTTCAGATCAAGTGCTCCAGAAGATGGAGAAGATGTTTGACAGATTGACAATTGACAAGCCTGAACCACAAGTCAGAAATCCCAACTTCCGTGGTTAGAAGCAACCACAATTTAGAATCAAGCAAAAAAGAGCAGCGAGCACAAGACCAAGCAGCGCAGTAGCAGGTAAAGACTCCTTTACAACATAATTTTGTACATGATCTAGAATTAGGTGATAAAGATAATGTAATTGGAGAAGAGAATCATTTCCTTACACCCGATAATATGCCAATTTTTTATCACTGAAGATGAGGAGTATTCTGAGAATTTAGTTATACAAAGGGACGAAAATTTCATCTTAGCAAATGAAACAGTTCTTGAGGAGGAATCTGATGAATATCAAAGAGGATACATGAATGCTTTGTCAGCCCAGCAATGAAAATATTCACTCAGAAGTAGAGATGTGCCCATAAATCCAATTCAGAAAAGGAAGGAGACAACAGCGCCAAAGAATGATCCTCCCATTGTGCAGAAAAAGGGAAAAGTGACAACTGATATTACCACCAACAAAATTCCATAAGAAAATGAAAGATCCAATCAGCCAAGTGAATCAAAGGAGAAAACTGAAAAGAAGGATGTTTCAGTGAAAGAGGTAGAGAAAATTTCAGTTTTTAACTTAGAAAATGAAATTTCTAAGTTAAAAGTATCTATTCCTTTGACTGAGTTGATGAAGAACAACAGCTACAAGGGTCAGGTGTTTAAGATTTTGAATTTAGATCCATCAACTGATATGTTGAACATGGAGGATGATAGACTTGAGTTGATTATTGGTCTAGCATTGGAAGGCCAGTCTCAAGATAGTGATGTAGCTCTTTTTTACATCAGTCTCAGGGTGCATGACTATGTATTACACAATGCTATGTTTGATTTTAGAGCCTCTCATAATCTCATGCCTAAGGCCATCATGGAGAAATTGGGATTGGATATTACTAGAAAGTATCATGACCTCTATTCCTTTGATTCTGGTAGAGTAAGGTGCATTCGTCTTATCAAAGATTTGGTGGTTAGTTTGAATCAGATTTCAGCTAAAAATGTTTTCATGGATGTGGTTGTGGTGGATATACCTCCTAGATTTGGCATGCTTTTGTCCAGATCTTGGGGAGAAAAGATTAAAGGGAAAATGCAGCTTGATTTATCCTATGCTACCATTCCTATGTTTGGTAAAATGAGGAAACTCTATTGGGAACAAAAGATGAAGTACATGATCACTAGAAAGGAGAAACTGGTAAATCATCCAATCAACTATGCACATACTGATTTAGAATCATTTGTTTTGTATTCAGATAGCTTTAATGATGTAAATATCCAAGTAGTTGAAGTAGAAAACATTCCAAATATCACTGAAAATTTCAGAGAGGTCTTAAAGAAAGAAAGACAAAGACTTGATAGTACCGCTGAGCAATCAGCCTTCTGACAACAAAAACATATTGATGGACAACAAGGAAAAGTAACAAAGAAAACAAAATTTCAGCATTTGGAAGAGGATGAAGCAGGCCTGTAGAGCATGGATTTTGATGGCGCGGTAGGAAGGGAAGGTGCTGAAATTAGCATTTGGATACACAACCCTGTTTTCACCCCAAACAAAGTGCCAATTAATGAAAGGGTCTGTTCTTATAAACTAGCTTTTGACGGTTTAAATAATGAGGTTGAATATGAGGCTTTAATTGCTGGTTTGAAAATTCTTATAAAGTTAAATGCTAAAAGAATTTCAGTGTATGGAAACTCTGAGTTAGTTATCAAGCAAGTGAAAGGAGAATACCAAGCTAAGCATCCTCGAATGCAGGCCTACCGCAATGCGGTATTAGATACCTTGAGAGTATTTTCAGATTACACTTTGACATGTGTCCCTTGGGTTCAGAATGTCATTGCTGATTCACTTGCAATAGCAACAAGTAATTTGAAAATTCCAATGAATTCAAATAACAAGTTTGAGATTCATGTGAAAGATTGCCCAGCTGTCCCCGATAATCAAAGGTATTGGCAAGTGTTCTAAGATGATGAAGAGATCGATGAATTTCTACAGAATGAAGGTAAATTCAAAGACACTTCTATTGATGTGGAGTATGATGATGGTGAGGCAGATATAGAAGTCAATTAGATGGAAGTGTTGCAGCTGAAGGACAATGTCATTCCTAAAGGTCTAATACCTTTGGAGGTGCTGTTCGATCAAAATGATGTGGCTCGAAAATCGAGTTTTCTGCCAACCAAGAAAGGAGTTGAAGATGTAAACATTGGATCAACGAAAAATAATAAAATGGTGAAGTTATCAAAGGAATTGCCTCCATAGGTAAAAGCAAAGTATATCAGTTTACTATCTTATTTTACTAATGTATTTGCTTGGGATTATTCATATTTGAAGGCGTATGACACAAGCATAATTCAACATATCATCCCGATCAATCCAAATCAAAAGCCTTTTCGTCAGAAGCTAAGAAGAATAAATCCAAAGCTACTGCCCTCAATTGAGAAGGAAGTGAATCGGTTGTACAAAGCTGGTATCATTGTCCCCATAATATTTTCAGATTGGATTTCAAATTTGGTGCCTGTGCATAAGAAAACAGGTGAGATTCGGTTATGTATTGATTTTAGAAATCTGAATAAAGTATCTTTGAAGGACAACTATCCATTGCCTAAGATGGATCACATACTTCAAAGAGTAGTTGGAGCATCCCGCATGTCACTACTCGATGGGTATTTAGGTTATAACCAAGTTTTGGTCCCACGAGGCAGGCCACTGATTTGGTAATCATTTCATTTCTTAAAAACAACATTTTGTCTCATTTCTCCAAATAAGCTGATCACTGACAATGCAACAACCTTTAAATCTAAAAGAATGCTTGACTTTTTTCATAAATATCAAATCACTTTGGGGCACTCAACTTCCTATTACCCATAAGGCAATGAATTGGCAGAATCCTCAAATAAATCTTTGGTGAACATTATCAAAAAGCTGCTAGAAACGAACAAGAAAAGTTGGCACAAAAAGCTGGTCAATGCACTCTGGGCAGACAGAGTAAGTCAAAAGAAATCTAGTGGCATGTATCCTTTTGAGCTTGTGTATGGTGTGGACACAGTCTTCTCGACCTCTCTTGCAGTCTCGGTGGTTAAACTCCTATAGGAAGCGGGCAGCGAAGATGATCATTTGCAGTGGAGAATCAATCAAATAATTCATTTGCAACAAACTAGAGAGGAGGTATTTCAAAATACCTTCAAGCTGCAAGAGAGAATCAAGAAGATATATGATCGAAAGGCAAAGGAGAACAAGTTTCAAATAGAAGACATAGTACTGAAGTGGGATGCACGAAACAAAGAGAAAGGTAAGCATGGCAAGTTTGAAAATCTTTGGAAAGGACCTTACATGATTGCTGCATATCGGGGCCAAAATGTTTTCCTTTTGCAAGAAATGAATGGCGAAGACCATCCCGATGGGCTGGTTAATGGTCAACTATTCAAATGGTACTATATGTGCAGTGTTTTCTGCTGTCATATGTATCATTGTACATATCGGTTTGTTTAAATTCCATTGCAAGTGTATACTATTTTCATTCTTTTAGTTTGGGGCCCGAGGTGAAGGCTATAAAATTGAAGTTTTATTTCAGTTTTGGTTTGGTTTGTTTGAGTCAGGTCTTTCAAGTCGATTTCAGTCTTGAAATTGAGTCAGTTTTGAGTCAGATTTCAGTCCTGAAATTGAGTCAAGAGTCTAGTTTTGGTTTGTCGAAGTTATTGACTCCATAGCCTAATGGATGAAGGCATTGCCTGCTTTCCAAAAGATCTGTAGTTCTTGGCACCTCCAAGGAGCTATCATCCCCATTGGAGCCAATGTTAGTGTCAGTATCTTCATCCCTCCATCAAAGATCAAATTCTCTTGTTGCATTGCATGTTATGTGTCTTGCTCAGTCAACTACATTCCATTAGGAGCATGTATCATCTGATGATAGTGGCTTGTTGTACATTTTCCCTCATGTCCTTTACCTGTTGGCCCATTTCCATTCATCAAGATCATCTGTAGTCACTTTTTGTCTTTAAATTTGCAAGAGTCATTTCTAGGGTTTCAAATTCATTAGGTCTAGGGTTTCATCAAAAAGGTCTTCAAAATGTCCAATAACGGTCATCAGGCACATGAGGAGGTTGAATAAAGTTCTAGCACCAATAAATTCATAATCACTTGCTCAGAAATGTATTTTTCCTCAAAACCATATTTTGAGGAAAAATAGAGCATTTTAGGTTTTTGTTGTATAAATTCATGTAATTTCAGTTCTCTTATATGTAAATCACTTCATTGGCAACCCTGGTCACCTTTCCAAGCTTCAGAAGCTCCATCCCCTACAAGACAAACAAAAAATCAAGTCATTCAGTTCACCAAAGGCACAAATAAAGTAAACTGCCCAAAAAACAGAGTTGAAAAAGTAAGTTACAATGCAAACATGACAAAAGTGGGTTTTATGAATAAAAACTCAAAAGCTCTTGTATATAAATTATTTTTCATGATTCAAAAGCTCATTTACATTCAAAGAAGAAAGATTGAGCAAGAGAAAGCCATGTTGAACAAAGAGAGCAAAATTGCAGCAAAACTGTGCAAGTTCATGGGCACGGTGCATTGGGTGAGAGGTGCAACGCATAAAAGTGGCGCAACACATTGGGCCAGCTTCCACAGTGTAAAAATACACTGGCACGATGCATATAAAGGGTGTGTCATGTTGGGTTTGTGGCGTGGTGCATAGAGCTGCAAGCCCGATTCCACCTATAAACTCTCTCAAATTTCCAAATTCGCTCAATCTTATGGTGTGCAAGTAAGTCAAGCCTTTTTTCCTTGCTAGTGGAAGAGTTTTTCTTGGAATTTATGATGGTTTAGTGTGAAAAAACTCAAACCCTACCTCTTTACAAATTTTTCTCAAAAATAATTGCTTAGGGTTTGCATTTTTGATTTTGCTGCCAAGTTCACTCCACCACTCCCTTACTTTTTGACTCCATTTATTTTCTAGTTTCATCCACTCATTCCCTAATTCCCATATTCCTAAAAATCATTCACCCCTATCCACAGTTTCTATTTTCCTAAATTCTAACTACAAAATCCCCAAACCTTAATTATTGTCCCTAAGCTTACATACTATTCCCTAAAAACCCTCTATTTCCCAAAAAATACTTGTCATAACATTCCCAAAACCCCTCATACCCTCTCCCTCCACAGTACCTCATACTTTCTTACCCTTGGTGGTAGAAAACTAAAAACACCATAAATCTCTTCATACTCATCAAGAAAACTCACACATTAGCAAACATGGAATTTGATCCTTCATATGACCGAGATGAAGAGACACACAGTGACTCCCCTATAGAAATGCATGCACCAAGGAGACCTCACAAGGGTTGCAAACATATACGAGAGGAGCCTACTTCACTTACCGAGCTGCAGGCCTACCCTCTTGGTATCACATGCTTCCAACACCAGTCCTGTTATCAATTCTATGAGATGGTTGCTAGAGTCCAGTACCATCATGAGTTGGCTAGGTTGTTTGTGCTTCATCTACATAATGGCCAAGCCACTCTAGCTGGTGTGACATTCACCTTGACATTGGAGTCTATTTCTCTAGCAACTAACATTCCTAATGTTGGAGAGCAGTGGAACAAAAGGCAACAAATTGCAGGGAACATTATGAACCATACATCAAACCCAGTTATTTGAGACAACTCAGCAGAGATTTTCCCTTTCAGTACCTGAAAGACTCATATGATCCCTTGATGAAACTCATAATTAAGTATTTCAACTGTGAGGGCTGGTTTTCTCGTCTATATGCCTATCACATCAAATTGTTGATGCACTTTACTAGGGTGAGAATGATGAATCTCCCCTACTTCAAGTGCCGGAATATTGAGAAGATGACCACCCTAGTGCAAAAGAAAAATCCTCAGCAGTAGTATAATAGTATATATATCATTTTTCACTCATCAAAATTGTGGTCATGCATCATCTTGGTTTGCAGGGCATCTCATGGGAGGATTTCATTTCTCATGAGTTCTTCATAGCTCCTCAGGTACCTCCAGAGGCTTTTCATGAGATAGCTGGACCTTCACATCAGTGGGAGGGTCATGAGACACATACTGTTAGTGTGTCGGTGTTTGTCACCTATCAAAAAGGGCACTAGACAGTTGTTTGCAATAGCAAAGCAAGTATTATCTCCACCTGGGGTGGAAGGGGTTTCACTTCCTCCATTAGTAGAGTAGGTTTAGGATAAGGGAAAGAGGCCATTACATGATGAGGGGCCTTTAGGTGCACAGGAGACTGATTTCATTCTCATTCAGGATGATGACACTGATTTGGGCCCACAAAGCTCAAAGCTCAAGGAGGTCATCCAAGAGAAACAGGCGGACATCAATGCTTTGTCCCTTAACCTAGAAAGAGCTAAGTGGATGATAAAGTACCTTGAGCAAAGAAACAAGCAGCTAGGGGACCAACAAACCATTATGGAGTTGCAAAACATATGAGAAAACCGCCAAGCTGCCAAGAAGAGGAAAGTGAAGCTCACATCACTTGAGCAAGAAATCAATGCTGATAGAGAATCTTGGCTTGAGAGAGTGAACATCCACTTAGTAAGGTTTCTAGAGAAGGCTAATAGGGAGAAAACAATGTTGAGGCATATGGCCTACCATTACATGGCGAGAAATAAAAGTTGCAAGGCAAGAATCAGAAGCTTGAAAGCAAAGTTGAAGAGGGCATCGAGGAGGCGAAAGGAGAAATATAGACTTTAGATATTTGCTGAGGCTTCCTTGGCCCAACACAACACTTGATGGAGAACACTTAGCCCAAATTTCAAAAAATTTGGGACACTTTTTGCATTTTTGGAATTTTTGGGCCAAAATACAGGTTTTTATGCCCAATGTGCCGCGCCACCTGGCGGTCGCTTTTGATTGAGGCCTCCAAATGAGGAAAAATTAGCATTTTTGGATTTTTCATAAAGAAATATTTATGCTCACCAATGGCCAAGAAATTTTGACAAGTTTTGAGCCCCCAAAAAGGTAAAAAACACCCTAAAAATGACCTGTTTGCCTCTATTTGGACACACAGGAAGTAGTGTTAGGAAAACTAAATTTTGGAGGGGCAAATGGAGGCAAAATTAAAAAATTCCACTTGTTGTGGAAATTAGACAGGTAGATCGTTCCAAAAAGCACACTTTGAGTAGATTTGGACACCAGGAAGGCCTCCAAAAGTGTCTGCAAATAGGCACTACGCATAGGAAATTAGCACGACGCATTGGGGAAATTTTGCTCAGTTTGACCAAGAATACTTTGTTTTTAACTTAGTTTCTTGACAGTTTGATGGAGGTAGATTCATCCATCAAAAATTAGTTTGCAACTGAATGAATAAGTTCCCTAGTTTCTAGAGGCAAGCTATTCCACTGCCTAATTTTTAGTTCTCAGTTTATAATTTGTTGGAACAGTTCCTAAACTTATGACTGGACCCATAGAGGCTAGAAGGAGTTATTTCTTGTCTATATCTTGTGATTTTTTAGTCATTAGCATGGTTGGACTTTTGAGAAATCTTGGAGCTTCATTGTATACAAATTTCAACAGTTTTGGCTAAGGAATAGGGATTCATGTGGCATCTTGCTTTGGTATTGTGTTTCCTTATGTAATTGTGAGTTTACTTATGTTTTATGTATGCTATTATTTATCTTGATTCTTCTTAACTAAAACAAACAAGGATATAGGTAGAATCCATTGAAATTGCAGTGCTCTACCTAGGGTTTGCTTACTAATTGATGTTTTCTGCTGTTTGAACAGGATCCCTAAGGTTTTCTTGCCCTCTTCAACTCCTCATCTGTCAAAATATGTCCATTTCATTCGATTTGAAGTGCCAAATCAGTTTCCTACCTTGCCCCATAGAGATCTCTGCAAAACTGAGCCTCATTCCCCAGACCCAAATCTACCTTTCCATCTGAGCCAACAAAACATCATCAAATTAAATCAAACTCTTTTGCATACATACCTAGTCTAAAATCAATATTCACATCAGTCATCTCAAGCCTCATTGATCATATTTTGCTGAGATTGACAAGGAGAGAGCCCTCTCCTGACTTGGTAGGGCTAGCTACCAGGTTAAGCGTGGTTTGATGTTGTCCTAGATCCTACCTTTCTTAGCCTGAGGTAGATTTAGGCACTAACAGGAGGAAACTGACTATCCATCGGTAATTTCCATGTGACTAATATGATTGAAAACAGAATCCATGCATAATGGAAGTTCTTACTCTAGTCTTGTGCTTCTTTGTAGTTCACGAGGATCTCGTTGCAGAGGTAGCACACCCAATTGAATTGTATGTCCTTCGCTCACTAGGCAACTAATGAAAAAACTGGCGCCGAAACTTCATCTGCGCGACACTTTCTCAATATTTTTCCAGCCAGGATATAGGTGGCTACCTTAACTATGAGGTCGGTTATGTTGGAAATTGAGTAGTCGTGCAGTTCCTTGACAAGCTTAAACTTGTCCTTCATTCTCTCGGTGAGGTTGTGCTTGCCTGTCTTTTCACCAAATGCCTTGGCTGGATTCAGGCCTGAGTGTAGTAGCAATGTGATCCTATGGATCAACATATTGGTGATCAGTATCGGTTCTCCTAACCACAGGCACCTGTCGTGGACCAAGCACAACAATTGTTTGATCACTATCAAAGTGATGGGCGCGTGGTTGTAATAGAACACCCATAGCAGGTTCAACGGTCCTACCTTTTCCACCCCTTTAATCCACTGCCTCAGCTGTAATGTGGTTACACTAGAATCTTTATAGAAGATGCGGGTGGTGGGCTCTAGTATTGCAGCAATAATGCTACAACTCTTGGGACTCCCTTCTTTACTTTTATCAACTCGATAGTTCGTAACAAACTTGGAAGCGACGGTGCTGTATGCACAAGTACTAGCTCTTGCCGCAGCTGTCACTTGGTTAGCTGGCACAAGTCCGCTAGGAGCTTAAGCCAACTTCTATGAGCTCTTAGAAGAATATTTTTAATTGATGGATGAAATCTAACTCAAAGTAATCTAATCTACTTGCGGAAAGAAATTGAAAGCCAAAAAGAAACGCAAACCCTAGCAAATCCTAATTCTACCAACTAATCCTACTGATGCAAGAAAGAAGATGCAAGCTATTGAATGAGATGCCATTGACTTCTAAGAAGATGAAATGCATGTATCTAAGCTATGTCTATAGCAGAATCTGAAAGAACCATCTTTTTGTATTTTTGAATAAGTTGTTATAATTATCATGTATGTGCTTTCAACTGGCTTTTGACTGTGCAGAGGTGGATTGGTGAGAGAAAATGCTTGCAGAAAGTTGGGAAAGTTCAAAGAGGGCCTAACGGGTCCTTAACACCCTTCCAGAGAGTTTCACAAAGTTTGGCTATCAAGAAACCTCATTTGTGAGCTTCTACAGGAAGTCTGCAGGGGTTCTACAGGATGTTCAGGAATTTCTACAGGATGTTCAGAAATTTCTACAGGATGTTTAAAAATTGGATTTTAGATGATGGGTGAGTGAGGGAAGATGCATGAATGGATAGGGAGGTGAAATAGGGGTGTGAAGAGGTCTAGGACTTGGGGAATGGAGCTGAGGAGTAGCAAGGATGGTGGGATTTGTTCAAGGAAGACTGAAGCAATGTTACACAAAAATTAGGGTTTTGGGAGCAAATGGAAAACGTGAGGCAAGGATTCTAAGTAGAGGGTGGAGTGGATGGTGTTGATGGAGAATAAGCAGATGAAGAAGTGGTACAGGTGCTCTGCAAGTAGTTTTTCCAATCTGAACCAACAAAGACTTGTAAATTCAAAGACATAGCTACATTGACCTAATATGCTAGTTGCCAGTAAAGAGAATGAACAGAAGTGTGACCTGCAATGAAACCATGTATTTTATCTCATGCAACTAAGAAAACAAAATTATGAACTTGTAACCAACTTCTACACATGAAAATCAAACACTAGTGATTGCATGGCAAAGCAAAATTAGTGTTTTGTGGGCAGCAAAGTCATCCTAGTCACAGCTCCTGATCCCACTGAGGGAGAGGTGAAACCACAGATGTTTGATGGCCCTTTTCTTGAAGCTTTTTCTGTTACCAACCTATCAACTAAATCTGAGCATGAAAAGCTATTTTACTCATCAAAAACAACCTAAATAACAAAACAAGATTTAAATCTAAATAGCATATTTTATTCTAAGAATGTAGCAAAGACACATGAAAGTAAACAAAGGAGGTACTGGGCGCTTGAGATGGGCCCAACACTAAGAGCTACAGCCTCCTAAGAGAGATTTAGAGCTGGTGCAAAGCTGGATTCATCTTTATTCATCAAAAGAAATGTTACATTCCAAAAACTGTCCACAAGGAGAACTTGAAAATGTGCTGAAAGCAAAGCTAATCTACTGCCTAAAAATTGAACTACAAAATGACTACAAAATGAATACAAAATGACTATCTATTGGCTAACCAAAATGACTAACTACTGGCTAACCAAAATGAGGCCCTAAGCCCTCTTATTTATACAAATTGAGGACCCCAACAGTCCTCCTAAACTTTAGGGACTCAGTTGCCCAAGACTTGTAGTTAACAGCAGTCCTACTTGACTTGCTTGGCTGCCCTTGTGTTAATTGATTTGGTGGCCCTTGAACTCCGAGCTGATGGTCGAGAATTCGAGGTAAGGGCCCATAAATTAAGGAAACACCTTCTTAAAAATACTCTCCATGAATTTGGCTGCCAAGTGCTCATTTCAACCATTGACGTTGTCTCCAAATTGACCAAAAAGGATACACAAAGCACAATTTAGACTTGTTGGCATAATGACTAACCCAATTCACTCTATTAGCATAAATATAATAAAAAACATGCAATAAACTAATGAGAATGGTGGATTAATTCGAATTAAGAGGTTGAATGAGCCCAAATAATCATCCATTTTTGGGGCTCATCACATATAACAGTGGAACAATGCAAAAATAAAACAAACACAGAGAACAACAATGTAATATGGAGTTCACCCAAAACTCTTGGGCTACATCTCCTTGAGCTCTAGCCAACTTGACTAGGCTCTCTGGGATTATGGTATAAGTCATTTTACAAGCTCCACACTCAACTCCACTAGTTTACGCAGAACATAATAGGTTTAGACACCATCTTATCCATGGCTCTGAAGCCCTCAAGCTTTCTGGCTCTAGCTCTGGCTCTGGCTTTCGGCTCTAGCTCTGGCTGTAGCTCTTAGCTTTGACTTGTCTCTCTAGCTCTAGCTCTCGCTCTCTACTTTTTCTCTGTTTTAGAAACTGCCCCTCTATCTCTGACATTGAGTGGCTTTCAAGCTTATCGACACTTTTTTTTTGTTTACCCTTTCGAGCTCTCTAGCTCCCAGCCTATGTCTATTCAAATCCCCTCTGTGCGTTAAAAAATCATTTTAAAACACCTTCAGGTATGGTGGCCACCTATTTTTAGATGGAAAGGACCACTGCTGCAGTTGAAATCCCCAAAAATTTGATTCTCTATTTGCACAGAGAAATACACTAAAAACAGTGAAAAATCCACCAAGTCGGACTTCAAACATTATCAAGTCTGACCCATAATCCATTGGGTCCATTCTTATATTGCTATTGTAAGTCGCAAGTCGCAGTTTCCTTTGTATTTGGGCTTATAATGGAAAAACCCCAAATACATAGAAAAACCCAACAAATGGCTTTATATGAGACATCAAATAATATTAAATCCACCCTAGAATCCCTATCGAGTTTGCCCTTGATCACTATCGTAAGCCCACCATTGGTCTCCATGATCTCTGATCCAACAATTAATATCCATTTCAGGTGGCTTATGTGTACGGGGATTACCCGCCCGAAAAAGTGGTTTTCTCCCAGCACCAAGCCATGTGTTGGCCAGTGTATGGGATCAGGCGGAGCTCATCCAATACCACTTACTGCTTGAGGCCCACCCAAGATCCCACTCATCACAAAACTCAAATAATATAAGGTTGCTTTTATAAATATTTTGGGTCTGGCTTTTATCACTTTGGGGCATTTCCTTTGTATTTTGACTTTATAGCAGAAATGTGTTAATACACAGAAAATCTAAAAATCTAGATTTGAAAATTTATGAAATTGCATCCATAATTATTATTGTGTTTACGTTTTTATCGGCATCAGGGATCGTTGATCGCCGATCGCTGATTAAATCTGGATTGTTGATCTGATCCTGGATTGGACGACTGAGATCGAGTCACGTCACTTATTGCATCGGCGTTGTCATCGGGTATCACTGATCGTCGATTGCCAATTAAATCCTGGCCATCCATTCCTTTCTCGATCCAATAGATGAGATCACACATCGCTATCAGTCTCAATCGTAAATCACAATCAGCATATCTTATTTGGAACGACCGGGGGGTTCTTTCCATTAACTATGGACTGTGCCAACCCTATCCACCGACGTCGATATTGGCAATCACATGCTGCATGGGCCTGGGGTCCTGATATTGCATTCATGTCTGCCTTCGAATTGATATGTCAGAGATCGGTGATCGAGGGTCTCTTCCACCTCCACTTTGAGTCCTCCTCTCAACCCTTCTGATGCAATTTCTTTTATAAGGCCTTTTAGGCCGTTTAATTGAATATTTTGCCTCTTTTTCAAAGGAAAAAGGGTAACTTCTTTCTAAAATAAATTCTACATCTGAAGTTCATTTTAGTCCATTCAAATTGCAGTAAATTTAGAATGAAATGATATTTGCAATGGGACTATTTCCACGAGCATCCTTGGACTTTCGTTTTCCTCTATGAGGAACACTTAGTCTTAGAAGTCTATCCAAAATCCATTTTAGATCATCCCATTACCCACAATTTTTTAATCAGAGTGATAAGCCCTATCCCCAAATACTTGAGACTCCAAAACCAGAATTTCCTTTGAGATTTCAAGTGGGACAACATCAAAGAAAGTTGCCACTCTGTCAAATGCAAAACTTCGATATCATTTAACACCAACAGTTCCTACACCATCTCGTCTACTTACCATTCATTGAAGAGGAGCCATAATGGAAGAAGTAAGGGAACAATACAAGAAACCAGTAAGAGCACCACAATAAAATAAATAGGTAAATGGATAGACCATTGCCCCTATGAAAGTAGACTGAAATACAACTAGGATATCCACCAACCTCCATGCCAGAGGACCAAATTTAAGTAGGTTTCTAAATTCAATACACTATAACACATCCAACACCATACCAACCTACGATGGTCAAGGATACCGAGCAAGATTAGAAGAAAGTTTCTCACACCAAGCACAAATGACAAGTTGATTCTACACAAAAAAAACAAGAATTAAGATAGTTTATCAACCTACTAGAACCTTGATTCAAAATACCATACAACTTGTGGTATGGAAACTAGAAAAGGTGAAACAAAAACCTGACTAAATACTAATTTTCCACTAAGAGAGGAAGCCTGCCCTTAATGTAAAAACCAAACTGAAAAATTACCTAGTTACCAACATCCACAAAAAAGAACTGGGAAAGGATATGAAATACCTATGTATCATTGTCCAAAGAAGATGATGGTGAATATATGACCACTAATTCTAAAACTAGCCCATTCTCTATAGAATGCAAATTCAGGATGAAAAATAATGGCTCCACAACTGAACCAACTTAATTGAATCTCACTTAACATGAACTCCACACAGTCAGACCTAAACTCATCGAAATGGAACCAAAAACCACATCAATTCTAACATACAATCACAGTGAAATATTTCAAGGTGTGAGAGGTAGAGATATAAACCTCACCTCCGATCTCATATGTAACAACCTCCACCACCCTATAGAACTGATCCAACAATTATAATGAAGCAACGTTAGGTGTGAATATTGATCCTTCACACATATGTCATACGACAGATAAGGAAAATGTATACCAAGTACACCTATGAAAAATTTACATGCCCAACACCGCTTACACCCTGATCAAGGATTGAATTGTCCGTCTCTAAAATCACCCTGAGGATGTTGATTCCTTCCACCAAAATAGCTTGGGAGCAACATTCATCCAATATAAACATGCTAGACTTACATCCTAAGTTCACTAGAGAGTCAACAATCGCATTTGCAGATCTTTTGGAATGCATGACAATCACATAGTCTAATTGTTGAATGAAGCCATCGAAATAGTCAAAAAATACTTTCCAATCTCTAACTTTTAACTAATTTGTCAGGAGGTTTCCCATATAATAACTATTGCAGAAAATGTGTAACAATTTGAGAGTCTTTTTCCACTTACAAAAGCCGATAACATTCACAAATAACTATACAAAGACCTTTCCTTAAAGCCGAGATTTTCACCATGTTGTTTCTCATAGAACCACAACTCTAAGAAAAAAATCTCAAGGGAGATGGAAATCATGATAGGTTCATTATATCTTATATTATACCTTGAATTTGTTTCTGTCTTATATTATACCGGATAGTATAGATTCATTTTCAGTAGATGATTAGCATAGATCCACATTAAGATTGGATCGGTGTATAGAGTGTCGATGGATACATAACATGATTGATATATAATGAGTCAAATATTAACTATGATATTTTGTTTGATTTTACTGTACCCCTACATTAGTTGCTTCCTGCAAGCTCATAAAACCTTAAAATACCTTTATGTACATTTTTAATTAAATTACTCAAAGGTGATGACCTTCCATCATTTCCTAGAATGTACATGCCTAGCTTACATTTAAATTATACTTAAAATGCCTAGTCGGACCATTGTCTAATGCCACCAGCTAGCAGGCCTCTATTATTTAGAAAGCGATGTGGTGCTCGCAGCAAAGTACAATCCGAGGGGCTTAATCCAACGGTTCACCATGATTCGAGGTATTATGGCTAACAATGTGGTGCCCTACCTCCCTCCTTTGGTTATTCAGCCTGGTAAGGTTCTTAGAAGCTTTCTCTATGAAACCTTAGCTCCACCAACGTTGTGTTCATGCAATAGGACCCGATTTCTCCAGTCATATGCAACAAGGATTTCTCCCGAAGCTTCCAGATCCACCATCGTTGTAGCCATACATTCTCCATTGTTACTGAATTGTTGCCTTCCATGCACAGGTGAGGGTTATGGTTTATAGTGACTTAATTTTACCAGTTCCAGTTAGAAGTTTCCCTTTCACCTCATTTTGTTAGATGATTTTTGTGACTAATGGAAGGCTTTTAACATTTGTTCGTAGGCACAATGACTGTTGCAACATACAATACCTTGGGCAGCGAGGATAATACTCTCAAAATCTTGAAAGGTAATGTGTCGAGTTCTAAGTTTTTCCTTCTTTTAATGCTCTATGATTATTATTTTTTATGTTTAACCACCACAACATCTTAGTATAGGAAAGCCTCTGTCCATCATGAGTTTGGATGCATTTGCCCACATCCATAAGAACTGATGACAAGAGGACCTGAGCTCCTTCATGGAAAAAATGAATGGTATGAACGCTTACCTTTAGATTGGTTGGCCTTCGGCCTATTCCTATTGAATGCATCGATTGGTTCTAATCTATTTTCTAGGCTATCTATTTAAGGTTTTATTCCTACAGTTGGATATAGGTGTGAAACCCTTTGCTGTAATAAGATTTAAGCCCTTTGTATAAAAACTATGCCTCGATTAATTTTCTTGTTGAAGGTTTTGTTAATTGAGGGTTGGTGTATCCCCCCAGTTGTATTGTCAACTTAGTTATATGGTTGTCTTTAATGGTGGCCTCAATATGCACGATTAAATTGTATTACTGTTTTTTTTAATTGCACTTAATTAACAAGGTTTGGCATTCGATTCGAGCTGTTCCTTTTTCAGATATCAATTTTTTGTACAATGTCTTTCGTTTAAATGGGTTTATTGATTGTACATGGCATATATAATTTCTCACCTTAAGCTCTGCTACTAAGTTCTAAACCCTCTTCTACCTAGAACTACATTCCTTGGTGTCCAAACAAGACTAGATGAAGCAATAAATCTGGGTAAAAAAACTGTAGTTTACTCTGACTATCTAGCGATACTAAACCCTAATCAGGGTTATCTTGAAGCTCGGGCAGCGGAGCTGAATCTTTTGGCAATTCTCTTGTGTCATTTTTTTCTTAGTTTAGTTCAACTATTTATCATTTCTACTCTGTAGACTTAGCTGCAATCCCCTAGTTGTTCCTCGATTGCATGCATGTAACCCAATCGCTAACCCTTACCCAAATAAGGGATGAGTTCTTCCTCGAGAACTAGAATTTTTAACGAAATGGGGGTTTTAATAACTGGTCATTTCCTTTTATTTTTTATTGAAAGCTTCCACGGTTACTCATTGTACATTCCTACCATGGAATTCGATTATGCATAGCTTCTATAAAATCTTTTTTTGTATTAAGAATTTGATTTCCATTATGGTAATTATTTTACACAATCTTTATGCATACATTATTAAAATTCTGATTCACCGAGAAGGAAATTTTGGTATACCGCTATTGTACAAAATTATAATAATCTTCCTTCCTATTGGAATGAAGTTTCATTAAAAACATAGTCTTTTGGTTACACAGGTTATATGTGTGTGTGTGTGTGTTTCTTTATCAAGAATAATTACATAATTAAACTGGTTTACATAGTTCTTTCACATATATACATTCTTGTTCTTACGGTTAGAAAAGAGTTACTATATCTAAGCAGTTATTACACAACTTCTAACATCAAAGTATATTTCAGTTTCTATTTGAATATGATCACTATAACTAGACTGTTTAAGTTATTCTTTCACGCAGAGTTCGTTGTTCTCTATTATCAGCTCAATAGTTTCTAAGCCACTACACCATTTGAAGGTAGTTATCTAAGTTAATTGCAAAAGAGGAAATGCAAATAGAGTGAAAGTAAATAAATTAAGTGTCAATACTTCAACCACCTATTTCAAACTACTAACATATAATATTAGCAAGCATGCATTTACTACTTAACTTCCATTGGAAGATCAATTTACTGCCAGATGAATCCTCTCCACCCTTCCAATGAGAATTTGGTGATTACGTCGAAGATTCTACCCCCAAACTCCTCACTGTCCTTCACAACAATTTCTCAAGGAATTAGTTATTTTGTCTCAGCCTCAGGAGCCCAAGTCCAGCATGCAAACACTTTCTTCCACCAGGGAAGATAATATCAAGAGGTTTTCCCACTGAAATCTTGTTCATCTTAAGGAACTCTTCCTTCTCTTCCCCAAACCCCCTTCTCCTCCCCTCTCTTCCCTCTTGTAAGAGAAAATAAAGTAAGGGAGTAAGTGGTCCTAACTCATAACTGTCTCGTGGAAAGAGAGTTACAAAGGTTCATCTATAATTCCTCAGATCTTCCATAGAGACAGTGTTAATGTTGCCATAACTAACTTAATTACCATTCATTATCAATGACATCAAAATAACTAATTGTTTATCAGTTTACTCATCCATACTAGTGAAACATGTCCAAAAAGTAAATTAAAGATCTGTGGATGTTAGGTCTCTCCCCCCTTAGCGGAACACCATCCCTGGTGTTCATTCTTCCATCTTCTCGTAAAATAGTCTGGGATATGCCTCCTACATAAAGCGTTTATCCTCCCAGGTGGCTTCTTTCGGGCTGAATTGCTTCCTTTTCACTTTAACCTATATTATATCTCACCTCCACATTGTTACTTCTCTCTGATCGAGTATGTGCTAGGGCTCAACCAAAAATTCTCCTTTTGAGTCGACCTGCCACAAGTACAATTGTCATATAATTTACATGCACACATATACAAATGAAAATAGATTTTACCTATATCTTATTTATTTCTTTTTTATATATCTAAATCTCTTTCCAATTTATGATGTGCCTGGGGTCATACACATACTTCTTTAAAATGGAAAGATAGAATATATCGTGAACCCGAATGTGACTGGGTAGTGCGAATTGATACGCAACTGGTCCTACTCTATCTAGAATCCAGAAAAAACCACGGAACCGGGGGGCCATCTTGGCACATTTGCCCCATCTAAATGTGTTTCTCTTTGGTTTAATCTATACATACACATGGTCCCCTACCTGAAACTCCCTCTAGGTTCTTTTCTTGTCAGCATACGTTTTTTTCCTATCTTGTGCGGCCTTCAATTTTTTCCGGACCCTTTTCATGGTTCTTTCCATTTCATCTAGCATATGAGGTCCTAATATCATTTTGTTCTTGGCACTGTTCCAGTTTGTACGGATGGTACATTCCCTTCCATAGAGTACTTCAAAAGGATTCATTTTCAGCGAGTCATGATAGCCATTGTTGTAAGAAAACTCTACAAAGTGTAGGTACTCTTCTCATTTCCCTGGTTGTTGCATCACGTACATACACAGCATGTCCTCTACCACTTAATTAACTCATTTGGTTTGTCCATTGGTTTGCGGGTGATAAGCAATGTTGAAGTGAATTTGTGTGCCTAACCCCATGAAAAATGCTTTCCAAAAAGCAGGTGTAAATTTAGCATCATGATTAGAGATTATGACTCAAGGAATTCCATCTAGGCTAAAAAATTCTTTCATAAATATATATGTTGTTCGGGTTGTCTGGTATGTGGACTTCACAATTATAAAATGGGTAGTCTTGTTCAATTTGTCTACCACAACCATAATCGAATCATTTTGTATTTTTGATCGAGGTAAACCAATTATAAAATCTAAGGTTATTGTATGCCACTTCCATTCAAGAATGGCTAAGAGATGTAGTGACCTAGTAGGATGTTGATGCTCAGCCTTGAGTTGCTAACATTCAAGGCATCTGGCTAAATATTGCACAATATCCTTCCTCATACCAGGCTAGTGATAATTTTTCTTGATAGCAGAAAAATGATTTTGATAGCCCGAGTGAGCAACATAAGGACTTCTGTGAAATTAATCTAACATAATTTGCTTTATTAAAAACTGATTAGGAACATATATATAGTTTCTTAACATTAGAAGATTCTCAGAGTTAATAATGTACCCTTTTTTCTCTGCAAAATTCAGTGTAGATATAATTTTTTTCTAGAGATAACAATATTTGAGGTCCTTTTAAGTTACTTCCTTTATTTGGTCAACAAAATTGAATTCATCTTGACTAAATGAAATCTCATAGATATAATTCATGTTCCTACTTTGTGCATTTGATACTCTATTCTCTTTTCCCTTTAAATGATTGATTTCAAAATAAAATTCACTTAACAATGCAGTCCATCGAGATTAGTACGTTTTCAAGGTAGGTTGACTAAAAAACTAGTTAAGCTGTTATGGTCTATTCTGAGCAAAAATCTTTTCCCCAGCAAGTAGTGTCACCACACTTTTAAGGCGTGAACAAAAACAGTTAACTCCAAATCGTAAGCAAAATATTTATGCTCATGTTCTTTTAACTTGTGAGATTCATAAGAAATTACTTTATCATTCTGCATTAAAACTCCGCCTGCACCCTCTTTACATGCATTTGTATAGACTATAAAATCTTCCTTGGGATTTGCAATCTTCAATACAGGCGTAGTGGTGAGTAAATGCTTTAATTTTTCAAAACTTTCTTGACAGTCTCTAGACCACTTGAAACTTGTTCCCTTTTTCTACGAGGAAGTAATTGGATAAGCGACCTTAGAAAACCCCCTTATAAATCTCCCATAATAACCAGCAAGGCTTATAAAGGAGTGTATATCCGCCACATTGGTTGGAACAGGCCAATCCATGATGGTCTTGATTCTCTCTGGATCGATAGCTATGTCATCATAGGATATAACTTGTAATTTGGCGTAAAGCTGGTTTTCTCTTAAAGATTGTAACATTATCCGAAGGTGTTCTTTATGTTCCCTTATACTTGTAGAATACACTAGGAAGTCATCAATAAATATAAGAATGAACCTATCAACAAAAGGATGGAAAATTCCATTCATTATACTCATGAATGTTGCTCGAGTGTTAGTAAGTCCAAATGGTAGGATTACAAACTCATAATGGCCATAACGTGTTCTAAATGCAGTCTTATATATGTCTTAATCTTTAATTCGAATCTAACGATATCCCGATCATAAATCAATTTTTGAAAATACCACAACACCTTTAGCTTGATCAAATAGATCATCAATTCGAGGTAAGGGGTACTTATTCTTAATGGTTAACCTATTTAGTTCTCTGAAATCTATGCATAACTACAAAGTACCATATTTCTTCCTCATAAATAAAATCAAGGCTCCCTAAGGGGATACATTGGGTCGAATATAACCTTTATCCAACAACTCTTGGAGCTACATTTTTAATTCAATTAACTCAAGGACACTCATTCTGTAGGGAGCATTGGAAATTAGGGCAGCTCCAGGGACCAACTCTATGGTAAAATCAAGTTTTCTTTTGGGTGGTAACCTAGGAATATCTTCCGGAAATACATCTTTAAATTCTTGAGCCACTGGTATTTTCTCCAAGGTAGACAATTTTTCTTTAGAGTTTGTGTACCATACTTTAACCTCATAGATTTGACAACCTTTACACATGCATCTTGCTAGCTGGTGGGTTGTAATGGGTCGTAACTTAACTTCTCTTCTTACACCCTGAATTTATATTCTAGTGCCATTGTTGGACAGGAAGTTACTTTTCTTATCTTTATAGTTTACTAAGGTCCATTGCCATTACATCCAGTCCATTCCTATTAACAACAAAACATAGGAACCTAATGGTAGAACATTTAAATTTGTCTTAATCTGTTGTCTTGCCAATTCAATTTCACAGTCTTCAATTTTTGCATGAACTCTTCTCTTAGCTCCTGTGGCTCTTTGGACCAACCACGAGTTTTTAAACTTTATACTTTTCAAATGGCATAAATCAACTATTCTTGGGCTGACATAGCTCAAGCTTGCACACAGATCTAATAAAATGGAAACCAGGTGATTGGATATTTTACCTTAGAGTTCCACCATCGAGGGTTGATATTCCGCTTGGTGATATTCCATTGTTGTGTTAATTTGAGGTATGTTTTGTGCCATATCATTGACAATAGAAGCTTCTTGAAATATTTGCAACATGTTCTGCTCACACTCTAAGGATGCAATTTTTGTAGTAATGGGGTTCCTGACAACCCCAACACTGCAAAGGAGGTTTAAGAAAATGAATAGATTCCAACTTACTTGATGATTCACTTTGTTTCACTTCATTCTGAGCTCTATACCTCTACTGATTTCTGTTAGCAAATCCATTTGGTCCCTTTTGTCCTAGATATTTGGTACCAATATTTTTCACATTTTTATTGGCTCTAAAATTTTTCTAACTTTTCTTACTTAGCCAATTTTTATTACTCTCGCTCTTCTACTTCATTTGATGTTAATAGATCTGAGCCTTTCAAACTACTTCATCTGTCATTTTACAGTTATCAAACTCCAATTTCTCCTTCATGAAGCTAGGTAAACTGCTAATAAAGCGATGAACTTTAGCCTTTTCTTCACGGATGTAAGGGACATATCTTAATAGCAAAGTGGACTAGGCTTTACATTCATCCATAGATTGTTGTCCTAGTTTTAAGTCATGAAACTCTTTTTCCTTATCATCATATCACTGCTTAGTTAAATATATGTTCTTAAAATGCTTCTGAATTTGGTCCCATGTGACCTCGTTCTCATTGATTTCTTTGATTGTTTTGATTTCTTCACACCATAGGGTGGTCTTGCCCTACAACTAATAAATTGCTAACCTTGCCCTCAAATTGTCATCATATTCATATATTTGGAAATATTTATTCATGTTAATTAACCAAGCTTCCGCCGCTCCTTCAGCCTCACCATTATATATTGGTGGCTTGATCTTTTTGAACTCCCCTTGGAGTTCAGTCTTCTTCCTTTTTAATCCCTTCTTACCGAAGATGTTATCATATTCTTCTTCATTATTGGTTCATCCCCCTTCACACTCCAGATGCTCCTCCTATTGTAAATGTGACTCAATCATGTTTTCTTCATCTTGGCTGGGCTTTGGATTCCTCTCATTCTGCCTATTTGAAATATTTTTCATAATATTTTCTTGTTCAAAACGTAATCTTTCATTATCATCTCGCAAACTCTACATCTCTTCTCGTAGCTGCTAAACAGTTTCTAATAACACAACATTTGTAATTGGATTTGCTTCACCCAGCTATACCGACACCTCTGGGTTATGTCCCATAGTTCCATTGGAGGGAGTGGGTCCTGCTCCTTGTCCCATGTTGTGTCCGCTTCTTCTCTATGCACCATATTTTTTTTTTTATTCTTATGCTCATCCACTCAGGCCTAATCATAGTAACTTGAGGGCGTTGATACCAATTGTAAGATATAACATTACAATCATATGTAAACAAAAAAAGTTAATTACAATGACCTATGATAACTTAATATTCACATTAATTCAAAATTCCATATTAGTGTATAGAGTGTCAATGGATAAATAGCATGACTGATATACAATGAGCCAAATACTAACTATGATATTTTGTTTGATTTTACCATACCCATACCTTACTTGCTTCTTGCAAACTCATTAAACCTTAACATACCTTTATGTCCATTTTTAATTAAATTCCTTAAACGTGATGATATCCTGTCATTTCCTAGACTGTACGTGCCTATCTTACATTTAAATTCTACTTTAAACTCCCAGTTGGACTATTGTCTAATTCCACTAGCTGCAGGCCTCCAGTCTTCTTAACGCATGTGCTGCTTGTAGCATCGTCTGATCCAAGGGGCGTAATCCAATTATTCAGCATAATTTGAGGTATTATGGCTAATGATGCAGTGACCTGCCTCCCTCCTTTGGTCATTCGGCCTGGTAAGGTTCTCGGAAACTTTCTCTGCAAAACCCTAGCTCCAGTAGGGTTGCGTTCAGATAGAAGGACCCTATTTCTCCAGCCACATACAACATAGATTTCTGCTGGAGCTTCTAGATCCACTGTCGTTGCAGCCATACATTCTCCATTGTTATTAAATTGTTGTCTTCCATGCACAAGTGAGGTTATGGTTTATAGTGACTTAATTTTCACAGTTCGAGTTAGAAGTTTCCCTTTCACCTCATGTTATTAGATGGTTTTCGCCACTAATGGAACACTTTTAACCTCTGTTTGCACAAACGGTGACCGTTGCAACATCCAATACCTTTGGTGTCGAGGATAATACTCTCAAACTCTTGAAAGGTAATGTCTCGAGTTCTAATTTTGACATTCTTTGAATGCTCTATAAAAAAAATTGATGTTTAACCACCACGACATCTTGGTACAAGGAAGCCTTTGTCCATCAGGAGTTTGGATGCATTTGCCTAGGTCCAGAATACACGACGATGAGAGGACCTAAGCTCCTTCATGGAAAAACAAAATGGTATGAATGCATCCCTTAAGATTGGTTGGCCTTTGGTGTGTTCCTATTGAATGCATCTCTTGGTTCTACTCTATTTTCTAGGTGATATAGTTAAGGTTTTCGTCATGCAATTGGATATGGGTGTGAAACCCTTTGATGTAATAAGCTTTAAGCCTTTTGTAGAAAAACTATGGTTTGGTTACTTTTATTGTTGAAGGTTTTGTTAATTGAGGGCTGGTGTATCCACCTAGTTGTATTATCAACTTCCTTATATGGTTATCTTTAATGATGGCCTCAATATATCATCTCTTTTAAGCATAAGCAAAAATATCATCTCTTTTATGATGCTTTTGTAGAAGAATAGTAGCCCAACAAGAGTCAGAAACATCAGTTTCTAAAATGAAAGGAAAATCTTGTTTAGGAAGGGATAAAGATGGGAAATTCTTAATTTTATATTTGATGCGTTGAACTGCTACAGTCATCTGTGGTATCCATACTGAATCTTTTTTCAATCTCTGCTAAAGAATTCTGGTATCCTTAGCTTGTTTTGGGTAGAACTACCGAATATAGTTCAAACATCCTAAGAATCTTTGGACATATTTGATATCAGGAAGCTGGTACGGAAATATCAACGGGGATTGCAGAACATGAGGTT
This sequence comes from Pinus taeda, assembly GCA_000404065.3. Lineage (NCBI taxonomy): Eukaryota > Viridiplantae > Streptophyta > Pinopsida > Pinales > Pinaceae > Pinus > Pinus taeda. The sequence goes on along the minus strand of APFE031687237.1, from coordinate 237,671 downwards.
GCAGTTGAATCTTTCCTTGGGAAATATATAATTCAATATATTCAATCTTGGTTTGAGAAATGATGAACTTATCCTGAGTGGGAGATAGAACTAAGTCGTAGTTAATTGGAATTATTGATTCTGCATGGCATATATATAATTGCCCGTCTTAAGCTTTGCTACTAAGTTTTGAACCCTCTACTACCTAGAACAAAATTCCTTAGTGTCCAAACGCAACTCACCTAAGGAATAAATCTAGGTAGAAAAACTGTAGTTTACTTCGACTGTCTAGCAATACTAAACCCCAATCAAGGTAACCCTCAAGCTCCAGCAGTGAAACTGAATCTTCCGAGAATTTGCTTGAGTTATTTTTTTCTTAGTTTAATTCAGCGAAATATCATTTCTACTCTGTAGAATTAGCTACAATCCCCATATCTACTTTGTAGACTTAGCTACAATCCCCTAGTTGTTCCTGGATTACATGCCTGTAACTGAATCGCTAACCCTTACCCAAATAAATGAAGAGTTCTTCGTTGAGAACTTGAATTGTTAACAAACTGCTAGTTTTAATAACTACTCATTTCCTTTTATTTTTTATTATTTTTTATTGAAAGCTTCCACGGTTACTCATTGTACATTCCTACCATGGAATTTGATTATGCATAGTTTCTATCAAATCTTTATTTGTAAGTTTCTATCAAATATTTATTTGTATTCAGAAGTCGATTCCAGCATGGTAATGATTTTACACAATATTTATGCATATGTTATTAATTCCTGATTCACCCAGAAGGCAATTTTGGTATACCATTGTTGTACAAAATTATAATAAACTTCCTTCTCATTGGAAGGAAGTTTCATTAATTACACAATTTTTTGGTTACATAGATTCTGAGTGTGTGTGTGTATATATATATATTTCTTTGTGAAGAATAATTACGTAACTAGATTGTTTCTTGCATATGTATACATTCTTGTTCTTACTCTCAAAAAACAATATAGTATCTAAACAGCTTCTAACATCAAAGTATATATATGTTTCTATCATAATATGATTACTATAACTAGATTGTTTAAGTTATTCTTTCACATAGAGTTTGTTATTTTTTGTTATCACCTCAATGTTTCTAAGCCACTACACCATTTGAAGGTAGTTATCTAATTTAACTACAACAGAGTAAATGCAAATCTAATGAAAATAATTAGATTAACTGTTAATACTTCAACCACTTAATTCATACTAATAACATATAATATTAACATGCAGGCATTTACTACTAATCTTCCATTAGTGCTAGATGAATCTTTTCCACCCTTCCAACTAGAATTTGGCGATTACATCCAAGATTCTCCCCCCAAGCTTATCTTTATCCTTCATAACAGTTTCTCACGGTAGTAGTTATTTTTTCTCGGCCTCAGGACCCCAAGTCCACCATGCAAACACTTTGTTCTACCAGGAAAGATAATCTCAAGGGGTTTTCCCATTGAACTTTCGTTCAACTCAAGGAACTCTTCTTTCTTTTTCCCAAACCCCCTACTCCTCCCCTCTCTTCCCTCTGGTAAGAGAAAATAAGGTAAGGGAATAACTACTCCTAATTGATAATTTTCTGGTGAAAAGAGATTTACTGAGGTTTATTCGTAATTCCTCAGATCTTCCATAGAGACAATGTTAATGTTTCCATAAATAACTTAATTACCATTCATTATTAATGGCCTCACAATAACTAATTGTTTATTATTTTACTCATCCGTAATAGTAAGACATGTCAAAAAGTAAATTAAAGTCTTCAAATGTCACATTAATATTTATGTTCGATATTGAAATTTTTTTTGTTAATAATAATTTTGATTTTTTTTACTGAAAATGTTACCTTATTTATTATGGATAAACATTACTTTCACACTTGATGAGTGTTGACACCTAATCATCAGGATTGGGTGAATGTAATTAATGTGAATAAATAATAAGAAATATGAACAGTCATTGGGAGATGAATTGAACAGTCTCTCCCTCATGTATATAATAAAGACCAACCTAAAGGAATAAGATACAAATTGTTTTGAGGAGTTACATGCCTGACCTCACATGGTATCTGAGCTCCCAGGTTCCTAAAATTAGTTGTAACTCCTTGTATCAGTTTTTCTACCATATTTTCTCTGGGCTCTCTCCCATAACCATTTTTTCTGCGCCCTCTTCTCTAACCATTTTATTCATATTTACCATACGCTATGTTTCTCACCTTCTAAAATACCTTTTGGACATTGTCAGAGGCATTGGAGTATTTGACAGTCGTAGGCATGGGAGGCAGGTAGAAGTGAGCGAGCATTGATTCTAGTGGTTTCATGGAGATGAGGTGAGGTTAAGATTTCCCTCTGATGTATCTATGAATCTTATCATTATGCTCTATAGTGTTCTCCAACCAATCAGCTTTTCCTTAAAGTGAAAGACGCAACATTTGTTATTGTTTGTGGGATTGAGAAGTTACAAGAGAAAAATATGATGATGAATTAAATTGTTGGATGATGAATAGCTCCAATCTGGGGGGTTGCTACCTCGAGGGTTTCCACGGAGCTGCTCTGATAAGTATTATTGTTTAATGCTACCAATATATTCGTTTACACTATCCACGTTGCCCATACATTTACACTGCTCCATATATCTCTTTACGCTGTTTATTTTGCGAATGAATCATTTATTCGTTGTCCATACATTACATACATTTACGCTGTTTAATTTGTGAATGGCTCATTCATTCGCTGCCCATACATTACATACATTTATGCTATGGTATAATGCATTCGCCGATGGTCCGACCTGTTGGTTCCGTTGCCGGTGCCTCACACAGGTCTCTCACTATGATGCCACACCATATGTCATCTCTCCCCACTGTGCAGTAGAACCACACTCCATTTTTTTATTCATATTCACTCCGACCATAAATGCTTTTGTGTCCCATTTCTATGGCACTGATGTATTATGTGTGTTTTTAATACTGGAATATTGACATAAAATATATGCTTGCTGGAAAATTTTATGGAAGCTGAACGCAGAAGCTCAAGGCTAAATGTGGAAGTTTGGTAAAAATTTTATTTGTTGTCATCTATTTACGCTGAGCTTGGTGACCGTGCTTGGTGCTTGGTGCCTTTTTAATGTTGGATTCATAATTTCTGCGTTGACTTATTTTTATGAAGTGTTGAGTTCTCCTTATGATGTGTTGGTGAACTGTTGGATTACAAATATCGTGGGCTAGTTAACACTATCTCTCTACGTTGAATGCATGCACTATATTTGATATTAAAAAAAGAAATGCCATCAAAACTTAGTTTCAATCCACAGATTGGGATTCTCTGCATTGGTTAGTCCCTCTGATTTCTATGATGTGCATATATATGAGACGCCATGGTATAATATGTGGAATATATATTACATGATTTATAGAGTTTGCAGTTGATTCCATTTTGTAAAGACATAGAAAATTACTATTAGTATTTTGCTACGAATATTGTAATTATTTTTTGGGTTCAGTTCAAATTTTATGATGGAGAAGTTTGTTGAAAAAGAGAAGGGTATGGAAAAAAAGACAACTCTTCTTGCACATAGAGAGAATAATCTTTCTCAAGATTCTTCCAAAGCAAGAGGTGGAAGAAATTTCAGAGGCAGAGGGGGCAGAACCTCTCAAGGAGAAAAGGCAAATTTGCACTACATACGCCGCAAAAGAAATGGATCACATGATGCCTCTACATGCAAGTTACCATGGGACAAAATTGAGCAATAAAGAAACCAACAAAAAGGTAAAACTGATGATACAGACAAAGGTAAAGCACCTGAATCCGCTTAGTATGTTGTGGCACAATGTAATATTGGAGCAAATGAAGATTTATTTAATGCTTCACTTACTTCTTGGAAAAATGATTAGTTGCTTGATTCAGGAGCAAATTTCCACATGACTCATAGAAAATATTTTTTTGAAGAATTTACTGGCAATGTTAATGGAGTAGTATGTTTTGTAGACCAATAAAATCTCAAGCCATCAGGGCTTGGCACAATAAGGCTTAAATTGCGTGATCTTCCAGACTTTCTTCTACATCATGTTCTATATCTCCCACAACTGAAGAGAAACTTGTTGTCCTTGGTTCACATCTGCCAGCAAGGTCACTCCATTCATATGTTTGATGGCAAGCTTGAGGTGAGAAAAGCATCTAACTACTCACTTGTCATGAGAGGAATAGAAGAAGAAAGGCTTATCAAGCGGCAAGGTACCTCTACTCGTGCACAACATTTCTCATACAATTCTCATTGTGAAGAAGGTACACTTCCATCAAGTTTATTATGGCATGGTAGATTTGGACATTTAAACTATGACAGCCTCCGTTTGTTGAAGAAAAATGGTGTTGTTGGTTTGCCCACAATTCCTAGGAAATTTAAGCAATGTGATGCTTGTATTCTAGTAAATCATAGCAAACAGTCTTTCCATGATTCACATTCAAGAGCACATAGAAAACTTGAACTCATTCATTCAGATTTATGTGGTCCAATGCCTATTCCTTCTGTAAATGGAAACAAATATATGATGACATATATTGATGACTACACCAGAATGTGTTGGGTTTATTTATTGAAGAACAAATCTCATGCTTTTCAAACATTCAAGAGCTTTCATAAATTGATTGAAAATGATCTGCAATCCCATATTGGGTCTATTTTCACTGATAATGGAAAAGAATACACATCAAATGAATTTGAAATCTATCTTTGCCAACATGGGATCAAACATTAAACAATTGTACCTTATAGTCCCCAACGGAATGGTGTAGCTGAAAGAATGAATAGGACAATCTTAAATATGGTACGATCCATGCTTTTCTTAAAAAATGTAAAGATAATGTTTTGGAATGATGTTGTTCTATGTGTTGCATATATAAAGAATAGATGTCCATCTAATGCTATTAGAAACAAGACCCCATATGAAATGTGGTATGGACATGTTCCTTCGGTAAAGCATCTCAGGGTCTTTGGTTCCACGTGTTATGCCTTGATACCAAAGGTACATAGAAACAAACTTCGTGCAAGAAGTTGTAAGTGTATCTTTTTGGGGTATTCAAACACTTCCAAAGCATACCATCTCTATGATGAAGTAAATAAAAAATTTGTTGTATCTAGAGATGTGATTTTTCTTGAATCATCCAAAATTGACAATGTTGTTGAGCGACAACTTGATCGATTGGATAGATTTGGAAAAGAAAAATCATTTCAAGAATTTGATAATTAGATTCCACATCTTGAAGGGGGGATTCCTATACTAGATCAACATGTGGAATCTTCTTCTGAAGAAAACTCTCCCGAGCATGAAACTCCAACAACCGATGATGCTTGGGAGACTCAATCTTGATTCAGTCCCAGCTCAATCAACAAAGTAGCCTAGACCATCTAAGAAAGGTCCCCCAAAGGGGCTGACAAAGACACTTTAAAGTGTTCATCTTAATGAGGTTGGAAAGACAAGAACTATAAATTCAAATCGGAAAAATGGAGGTAATGTAGATGACTCTAATTCACCTGTTCATATGGATGTTTCTTATGATTGTGAATTGAACTTGTCTACAGATTTTGAACCAACTTCCTTCAAAGAAGATGCTTCGAATGATGAATGGAAAGAAGCGATGCAAAAGGAGTATGATGCCCTCATAAAGAACGACACTTGGAAGCTAGTTGATCCTCCATTAGGAACCAAACCAATTGGCTACAAGTGGGTCTACAAGAACAAGTATAAAATTGATGGCTCACTTGACAAGCACAAAGCTAGGCTTGTGGCAAAAGGTTTTGCATGGAAGGAGGGGGTCGATTATGAGGAGAGTTTTTCCCCCACAACAAAATGGGCTAACATCTAGACACTCTTTGCCCTAGAAGCTCAGAATAGTTGGAAAGTCCATCAAATGGATGTAAAACTGCTTTCTTGAATGGAGATCTAAAAGAGAATGTTTTAATGTCCTAGCCTAAAGGGTTAGTTGTGAAAGGACATGAACATAAAGTATGCAAACATGTGAAGTCCTTGTATGGACTCAAACAAGCACTGCAAGCCTGGTATGAAAAACTAACTGAACTTCTTCTGAAACTCAATTTCAAACATTATGATCTTCATGATGCAACTTTATTTGTCAAGAAAGTTGGCAAAGCAGTTGTATATCTTGTCATATATGTAGATGATCTTTTGATGACAGGGAACAATGAAAGCTACATTCCATCCATAAAGAAGGAATTGGGGGAAAGTTTTAAAATGATTGATTTGGGCTATGTTCATTACTATCTTGGTATTGAAGTAACTCAACATCCGACTTCCATATTTCTTTCTCAAAAGAAGTACATTGGAGATCCGTTGAACAGGTTTGGCATGACAGAATGCAATCCTCTTACTACTCCAATGGAACAAAACTTAAAGCTCACATCTATTGAAGGAAAAGAATTTGAGGATGTAGCAAAGTATAGACAGCTTGTAGGAAGTATCAACTACCTAACTACTACCAGACTAGACATTTCGTTTGTTGTTGGAATCCTCTCCAGGTTTATGCAAAAGCCTTATGAGGGACATTGGTCTACTGCAAAAAGAGTTCTAAGGTACTTGAAGGGAACTCAAGACTTTGGAATCAAGTATACACAGGTGGACGACTTCAACTTGATTGGATACTCTGATTCAAACTTCGATGGAGACAAAGAAACTGGGGTATCTACTTCAGGATATGCTATGAGTCTTGGATCAGGAGTTATCTCCTAGAGATCACGCACACAATCTGTTCCAATAGATTCCACAATAGAAGTAGAATACGTGGCAGCAGCGGAAGCAACAAAAGAAATTGTGTGGCTCAGGAAAATTCTTGAAGATTTGCAGGTGAAACAAGTACAATCAACTCCACTCATCATTGACAATACCTCTGCAATAAAGTTGGCCAAGAACCCAAAGTTCCATGATCGAATGAAGCACATCAATACTAAATATCATCTGATTCGACATCATGTTGAGGCCAAAACAGTCCATGTCCATCATTGTTCCACTAATGAGCAAATTACAGACATCTTCACCAAAGCGCTTGGAAGAAAAAAACTTGAACGATTCAGAATGATGATTGGACTCACCAACATCCCTTCAGATTAAGGGGAGGGAATGTTGACACTTAATCATCAGGATTGGGTGAATGTAATTAATGTAAATAAATAATTAGAAATATGAGCATGAGCAGTCATCGCGAGATGAAGTGAATAGTCTCTCCCTCATCTATATAATAAAGACCAACCTGAAGGAATAAGATATGAATTGTTTTGAGGAGTTACATGCCTCGGGATACGAATTGTTTTGAGAAGTTAGTGCATGGTTTGATAGTGATTAACATTTTGGTACAATAATATCATTCTTAAATACATGTAGCAACTCCATATTGTATAGAGAAGAAATTAAGCACTTTATTTGTACTAAAAATAAAAAAATATTTGCAAACCTTTTTTTCCATAAAATTTTAAAATAGAAAATGAAATGTTTTATTTATTATAGAAATCCAAAATGAAATGTTTTATATATATAGAAATCCGAATTTAATAAATGTTTTTTTGTATAATATAATATACTTATTTTATTTATAAATATAAAATTTTTTATTATTTAAAATGCAATGACATTATAGTACCAGGAAGGAATTACTCTTTAAAGAAGTGCGGTAACAATTTTTTTCATTAGAAAATTTAAATTAATATAAATCAATATTACAGTCCTTATAAATCGAGGAGTTAAGGTCGATTTTATTATCAAATTTTGTATTATTTTGTGTTATCACCAACTTCTCATTCCGTAATTTCTCTGCATAATCTTTTTATGAGAGAGCATCTGCAGCTATGCATAGTTTTCACCGTACTCTCCGAGAATTATTCATCGTCTCTCTCATATATCGACTCTGCACCTTCTTGTAAACAGTTCCTTGTTCCACGAGGTTTGTTTTTCCAACATCATTATTTGGTATTATATTTTCCATTCTTGAATTCTGTTTCTCGTTGCAGTAGCTGAAGTGTTATGGTAGTTAGCTTCCATCGCCCTTATTTTAAGAATGTTGCTCTTCAAGAATGTAATCTGCAGAGAATTTGCATTCCATCAAAATGGGTTTTTAGATTTTCGAGCTTATCTGTAGGTTCTAATGGGCAGCATCGGGTAGTCAGCGGTTTTTGAAGAAAGAGTTGTTGTAACGCATACACCCTATATCATCGTCCAGATCTTCAAAGACAAATGTGCAGTTGGCCAATAGGGAGAGGACGGTCATTGAATTTGATTTCAGAAAGTTCATGCATTCCAAGAAAATGGCAGTGAATGAAGCATTGGGTAAGGGTATTTTGTTCTAGCAGGAGGGAAGCGGGTTCTTCCTGTTCTGTGCATTGTTGTGTGTGAGTTAGTGGGAGGGATCGAAGCGCTCGCATGCTAACTGCCTATGCAACAGAGATTATGCACACAATGTCTTTGATTCATTATGCCTTGCGTACATAACCATGATTTACGCCGAGGTAAGCTTACAAACCATAACGTCGGCGAAGAGACTGCTCTTGTTGAGCGGATGCACTTCAGTCATTTTCCTTTGAGCACATTGCAGTCTCCAAACGCAAAACTGTGGGGAGTGATCGGATTTTGACTTTGGTGTCCGAATTGGCCAGAGCAACAGATTCTCAAGGGCTTTCGGGTTGTCAGGTTGCCAACCTTACGAGGGCAGGGAATGGATCTGTTGACCTTAATGACAGTGGAATGGATTCACGTCCCCAAGACTGCAGTGCTCGGCCATGTGTGGGGCCATTATCGGCCATGCATCGGAGGATGAGACCGAGAAAATTCGAAGGCATGCCTGTTGCGTGGGGCTTCTGTGTCAGGTTGTCGGTGACATACTCGAAATCACAAAATGGTCAAACGAACCGGTCAAGATTGCAGTAAACGAATTTTGTTGTGATAAGGCCACTTATCCCAAGCCGATGGGTTTGGAAAAAGCAAAATATTTTGCTGTTTAACTGTTAAACCGAGGTAAGGAGTTATCCTCAATAAAGAATGAATAAAAATCGCGGAGTAAGGATGGTTTTTTTAAATTTTCAAAATAGTTAAATAGATTATACAGAAAGAATCAATAATAAATGTTTTTACTGAAATTTTATTAAAATGAAGTAAATGTGAAGTGATTATAACACTTAGCAAGATAATGGAAATAAATGTGATGAGACGTGTGTGAGATTAATATTTCAACATGTTTTGGTAATTTCAAATGTTATAAGTAGAGGCACTTACAATGTCTAATTCTTCTCTTTGAAATTCAATTACATTTTGGCCTAGTGGTTTTGTGAAAATATCTCCAAGTTAATCTTTGGAACCACAAAAACCAAGTATTATGCCCCATCATGACAAGCCAAATTAAACCCTGTGTCAATGATCCAAATTGGATCCATTGGAAACTGACAAAAAACCATGACTATATTAGGTCGGGATGAATCTCTAAAATTCCAAAACAACGATCAAAAACACCCTGAACCAGTGGCAATGGCAGCCACCGTGGAACGACGAGGACCTCGGTCAAAGCGCACTAATCGAGGCCCATGGAGACTGTGCAGGAGGTCAAAGTAGCCCCTGGGAGCCCCGGATCGGGAAAATGAGGTTATTTTTTATGGATGATTAGCGCCTAGCTAGGCAAACAGGGCCAAAATGGAGGAGCCTTAAGCACTTTGTCGCGTTGGGAGTCCGAGAACCGTGGGCAAAGAAACGAAAATTGCTAATAGTACAAGGCGGAACACGCACTCTAGAAACCGACGGTATTAATCGGGGTGCCCTCAAATGGTAAACGGTTTTGGAGAGCGGAGCGATCCCACTTAACGATCAACATGTGGTAGCAAAGGTGAGAGAAAACCGCTATTGATCGCGCGTTATCGGTCGAGTAAGTCAACCGCGCAGAATGTGCGTATGACGTTGGATCTGGAGGAGCCCAGATCGGACAGCTGAGATTGCACCCGATGGAGGAAGCAGAATCGACATGGAATTAAGTCGTGTTCTAAAGGGATTTGAAATCCGTTTGACCGCCACGGTGGAGGAAGAATGCATCCACGACGTAACTGAATAAACAAACCGATGAAAAGGTTGGCGCTGTTCAGATGAGGACACGTGGCCACTCCCTGAGTGTTCATGCTGACGCCGAAGAGGGAATTCCAAGCACAGCTGCAAAAGGCGAATCGACAGAAGTGGAAGAGGAACCGAACATGCATGGAAGTGAATGGCTAAAAGCCATGAACACAGACAGGATACATAGTCAAATCGGAGTGAACTCCGAGAGACGAAGGAAAAAAAAAGACCAGAATCCTGAGAGGAGGATGAAATACACAGAGAAGAAGGCAGTAAAGCAAGAGAAAAGTAGGACGAGATAGAGGGCCGAGCTGACGCAGCAGCAACATCGAGCACCACCGAGCTTGAGAGATTCAAGTCACCCCATAGAAGGATCTATCCGGGCTAAGCACCACGTTGGGCTCTTACCCTTGTAGACGAGAAGGTCACAGAGTCACAGAGCTAGAGGGAAGAAGAGATTGTGTACTCCAATGGCTTGGGGAATCCAAGAATCACCCTACCAAGCAAAACTTGCTTAAGGAGAACTCACATTGAGTCCTTGCATTGTAATTCTTTGTTTAAAGACACAATAAAGAAAGGCCACCACTAAAAGCTGGACCGGAGACGTAGCCCTGGAGAATAGGGTGAACTCCTTATTAAAATTGCTTGTGTCTTTGTGGTTGCTTACTATATTTTTTTGTTGTCTTTCCATTTAAATTTTTGTTTATTGACAATTTGATCGATCTATTACTCAAATAACACAGGACACATACCAGCACATGAGTCTGTAATACCTTTTGTTTAATAAATCTTCAACTAGTGTCACTCATAGGGTGATTATCAGATCACTCAATGTGCTTGCTCTTTTTGTGGAAAACATGATTTTTTGATAAAGAAATTGGTCCCAAGATGAAAACCATCTAAAGTGCCTGCATAATCATCATTCTTGTCTGTATATTGAAAATGAACAATTTTCATAATGTGTATAGAACTATATCTTAAGAATTTTTTTGCAACGTTCCCATAAGAAATCATAGGTGACTGCATACATATGGAGACAAAACCAGAAGCAAACATGATATGACGTCTAGTTGCACTGAAATATAACAAACTACCAACTAGACTTTTATATAATGTGAGATGCTAATCTTATTTGCTCATCTTGGTGCCTTCAACAATTGATGTATCATTTGGTTTGCAATTAGTGGCATATTTTTGTTCACCAACAAAAATACCATTAGCAGATTGAAAAAAATAATTTCTGAGTTAAAACATCTTAATTGTGTTATTATTGTGCTTTTAAGACATTTTAGTTGTGTTATTATTGTGCTAATGATAGTCTTACTATTGTACAATTATGTCCATTTTCACCTATGTGTTTTGTCAATTTTGTCCAGAATCCAACAAAAAATATGTTAGATTTGTAACTTTAAGTTGTATTCTATATAATCCAAGTGCCCAAATATATTTTCAAAAACTTTATATTCAAAAATGTAACTCTCTATATATAACTAAGAGGGATCAAATTTATCAAAATACTAAATGATTTTTTTAACTTTTGCATTTTAGAAAAAAAATTGATTTTTCTTTCCTTTAATTTTCAAATAAATACTATAATCTATTACAAACTTATAAATATAAATTTATTATTAAAAATAATGTAATATATTCTCCTCATTCATAAATTTCCATAAATATTATACTCTTAAACTTTTTTTAATTAATAAATAATAATTTTATTGCTATATCTTTTATCTCGAGTTCACAAATTAATATGTATCATTAATATGAAACTAATATGTCAACGTTCTGTACACATTAACTTAAATGATAGCGATTGAATTATTATTTATTTTCTTGGATTTAATTTCTTAACCTAATTTGTCCATGCTTTTATTTCATACAGGGATAAATTAAAGTGCATTATATTGATTCTATTTTTACCATCCTTTTTCCATGCTTTTATTTCATATGGCGATAAATTAAAGTACAATATATTAATCATAGAATCAATCAGATTATTTTAATTATTAAAATGATTGCATTCTACATTTATATTCATAATTGCACCTTAATTTATTTAAAAAATAGAAATCATAGGTCGAATCATAATTGTAAACTTAAATTTTTGTTATACATTATTAAAGAGTTATAAATATTTAGAAACTTGATGAGCATGAATGAAATCAGTTTATTTTTATAATCAAATTCTAATATATTTTTAAAATTTATAATAAAGCTAAATTAAAATATGCATCTCTATATAGTTGGGATGCTCAGATATAGAGAAATTCATTTTCACTTCTACATGATCTCATGTAATGTTATAGTGTATTTAAAGAGTTGGATATGACGCAGGCAACGACAAACCAGCTTGCCATAGGGCATTAAATGTCCTGGTACATGCAGGCTGTATAACAATATAACACACTGCCTTTATTTTCAATTTATGTAGCCACCAAGGCTACATAAATTGTCTAACAAATATATGTTCATATTATACATTTAAAAATGTAACTATTAAGTGATAATGATAAGCAAAAACACAATATAATAAGTTCTCTAACAAATATACGTTCATATTATAGATTTAAAAATGTAACTTTATTACACTCTAATAATTTATTAGGAATCGAGAATAATCAGATTTATGAAAATACCAAATTATTTTTTCAGTGTTTACATTTTTAAAAGAGATTGGATCCCTCTATATTAAATTTCTACCTCAAATAAATCTCTATTTGTTTACAAAGTTTACAAATTTTAATGTTATTATGAAATTATACTATAATCTATTCTCTTTAAGCTTTCTTGTAATTAATGATTATTAATTTTGTTGCTTTGTCTTTTATTTGTGTCCACATATTAATATTAATAAGAAAATACTGTTTCAAAGCTTTGTACACATTAAATTATGGTAACTCACTCGTTATTTATTCTCTTAAGTTTAATTTCTTTAGATGCTTCATGTCATACGAAAATAAATTAAATTATATTATACTAATTCTATAATAGAATTAATAAGATTATTTTAATTGCGCTTACGGTGTTTTTGTTGGGAAGCACTCCCCCAGTTTTTGCTGTTTTTTTCTGCTCCCATTTAATATGATGTTAGAGTATTGAAATATTTACCTAAATATTTAGAAAAAATAAATTAAAAATCTTACCCTAACTACTTTTCAAACTACCAAACCCGCCCTACTGAAATAAGCATTCTTGCACTTATTCACCAAAGCAGATAGAATCACATTGTTAAGTTGTCTGAACAGGCTGCATTGAAAGACGCCGAAAATCTGTTTGATGTAATACGCTAGACATCTATCATTTCTGAACATGTATTAACAGATGAGCTATCTGGATTAGAGAAACATAAAATTTACAATTATCACTAGTTTGCTGTCACTCTTTTTGTTTACGTGGATTTATTTTCATGGAATTAAAAGGACCAAAACTTCTCATTAAGGTTGAACAAATGTTTTGAAAATTTTGATGTATATTTAAATTTTGCATTTTGGTTTTATGATTTCAATGTTTGTTATTTAGTGTTAACATTTTTGATTGTACCTTTTTGATTATTCTCTTTCTTTTTATAAAGAAAATTCTACCAATAGATAAAAATCAGACTTTAATTGAAAAAGGAGTTACAGCTCATAGCTGAGTACTGTGAGTACTCTACTTGGAGACTGCACCCAAACAACAAAGAGAATTCTCTCCGTTCACTCTACCATTCATGAATGAAAGATTACATCATTAAGTACAACAGAGAGTTGCAACCAAACTCCTAAACTCTAGGAACAAATCCTAAACTAAGGAGATACGTTACAAATTGTGTAACCATTTCTCCATTAATACAAAATAATATCAATTATTTTCAACTCCCCCCCTTAATGGAGAAAGGATTATCCTGAACTCCTAGCATCCTTCTAAACAATTCAAATTTTACACGCCCAAGAGGCTTAGTAAAAATATGAGCCATGTTATCACAAGTTTTACAATATTCAACACATATTTCTTTTGACTGTAGTTTATCTCGAACAAAATGAAATTGAGTGTCGATGTGCTTGGGTTTTTTATGAAAGACTGGATTGTATGCAAGCTTGATGGTACTCTCGTTGTCAATTTTGATAATAGTTGATTCTTTCAGCTCTTCTCCTGCAGCGTGAGAAGTCTTCTCAACCAGATAGATTCACATGTGGCTGCACACAATGCTTGGCACTCAGCTTCACATGAAGATAGAGCTACAATGCTCTGCTATTCGGTGCTCCATGCTATGACCCCGGATCCAATGTTGAATGTGTAACTTGTGATAGATCTTCAATCATCCAAGTTACCTGCCCAATCGGAATCTGAAAGACCTGCTAGAATAACATCAAAAGTGCCAGTGTACAAAATGCCATAATTACTAGTACCACTAAGATACCTCAACACACTTTTCGCTGCGACCCAATGACTTTCGAGTGGTTTTGACATGAATTGGCTCAACACACTCACAGAATATGCCAAATCTGGTCTATATGTAGTCAGATATATCAAACTATGAACTAGTTGTTTGTACATAGTGGCATCCACCTCTTTAGTACCATCGTCACTGCTCAACTCTAAATTCTACTGTAATGATGTTGCTGTTGATCTGCACTGCTCCATTCTGAACCTTTCCAGCAAGCTTCTGACATACTTCCCTTGAGTAAGAAAAGTTTGTCTAGAATCTTTCCATACCTTCAATCCCAACCAATAATGAAGGTTTCCAAGATATTTCATCTCAAGCACTTGTGACATTTGCTGTTTGATTTCTCTGATCAGATTTTTAGCATTCCACGTTATGATCATATCATATACATACAAAGAAATCAAAATAATTTGCCTCTGTTTATTAAACTTGGTATACAAATTTGGATAATTCAAGCTCCTATGAAAGCCATGCTATATAAAACATGAATCAATTTTCTCATACCACGACCTGGGTACCTGTTTTAAACCATAAAGTGTCTTTTTCAATTTACACACAAGATGGTCCTATCCCTTTTTCACAAAACCTTCAGGTTGTACTAAATAAATTTCTTCTTTCAAGTCACCATTCAGAAATGTAGATTTAACACCTAGCTGGTGTAGCTGCCGTTTGTGTTTTGTTGCTAAGGAAATTAGCATTCTAATGGTGTTTAGTTTGGCTACAGGAGCAAAGGTGTCATCGAAATCTATTCCCTCTTGCTGTGAGTAACCCTTTTCTACCAGTCTAGCTTTAAGTTTCTCTATACTCCCATTTGCATTTATTTTTGGTTTATACAGCCATTTACATCCTATGGGGGATTTCCCTTCAGGCAATTAAACCAAATCCCAAGTATGGTTTCTATTTATTGATTCTATTTCCTCATACATTGTAGCCCTCCATGCATCATATTTACTTGCTTCCTCATAATTTTCACGTTCTACAATGTTTACAATCTTTGACATTAATGCATAGTCTTTCAATCTAGAAGATAATCGAGTCTTCCTACCTGATCTCCTTGGTAGGGGACTTACCTCAACTCTATCTATTTCAACGTTTTCTAGGCTTGCATCATCATTGACTACATTATCTGTTACTTCTTCTTCTTGTTTCTGCTCCTGCTTTTCATCTTCCTCACTATTTTCTTCTATTAGCAATGGAATGTGGCAATCACTGTTAGAATCCTCCTTTTCTTCTTGAACCTGTTCATGAAATATAACATCTCTGCTTGCAAAAACCTTGTGAGTCACAGGATTATATAACTTATATGCCTTGAACTGAGTGCCATATCCAACAAATATACATTTCAGGGCTTTGGGATCTAACTTCTTCCTATCTGCCTTATGTATATGAACATAAGCTTTTGACCCAAATATTCTTAAGTGACTCACTATTGGTTTGAATCCAAACAATGCTTCAAAAGGGGTTTTGAAGCCTAAATATCTAGTAGGACTCCTATTCTTTAAATACACAGCAGTGTTAATAGCTTCTACCCAAAGACCATTTGATAGACCCTTACCTTGAAGCATGCTTCTTGCGCACTCCACAAGAGTTCTGTTCTTTCGTTCTTCCACTCCATTCTACTGTGGAGTGTGGGGCACTGTAAACTGTTGCACAATCCTATGCTGCTTGCAAAAATCCATGAACTCTCCTAACCTGTATTCTCCCCCTTGATCTGAGCGGAGAATTTTTATCCTTTTTCCTGTCTGGTTTTCTACCATGGATTTAAACTCTTTAAAATACTGAAAGGCTTGACTCATTTTACTCACAAAGTATATCCATGAAAATCTAGTGCAATCATTTGTAAATAAAAGAAAGTAATACGCTCCTCCTAATGACCTAGTTTGCATAGGTCCGCAGATGTTTGTATGCACCAGTTCTAAAATATCTCTTTCCTTTCTATTAACGTTAAAGGGAACTCTTCTCTATGCATTTTCCCTAATGCACATCAATCACAATCCAGCTTAACATTATGGAGAACAGGGAGTCCATCAACCATACCTTTTCTCTGAAGTAAGATGAGGTCTTGCACATTAAGATGGTCGAATCTGTGATGCCAGAGATCTTCAACTGTCGATCCAGCTGCAATCGTTGCTTGCTGTTACATACTCTTCACATCTAGTCTGTACAGGTTTCCCATGCGCACTCCTGTTGCAACTGTTTCCATCTGGCTATCTGACACAGTTAGTCTTAAAGAATTGAACTTGCATGTCTTGATCAATAATCATTGAGACAGAGACCAAATTTTTCTTAATTCCTGGAACATACAATACATTTTTAAGATGTCTATTGTCACCGCTAGGTAACTTTACAGGAATGTCACCATATCCTTTGATCTCATATCCACTGTCATCTCCTAAATAGATTTTCGACCCACATGAAGTTTCTTCAAGAAATTCAAACCATTCCTTCTTACCAGTCATATGTGAGGATATGCCAGAGTCAAAATACCATATGTCGTCCTCATCTCCCTTTAAAGCTGAAAGAGCACAATCGACTATAAATAGTCGAAGTTCATGGCTATGGTCTTCTTCTTCCTCAACAAAGTAACTCTTATGTTTTCTCTGTTTGTTTCTTCCTTCGTTTGCCTGCCTCTTATAACAATCTTTAATCTGGTGACCAGGTTTTCCACAGTAAAAACATTTCTTAACGGGAAAATTATTAGCAGACATACCTTTAAACGGTCTCTTCTGAAATATGTTGGCACCTTTCTGTTGTTGTTGCTACGGTTGCTGATGCTGCTTTCCTCTATATTGTCTCCTTTTTTCCATCAGAGCAAGGTCATTTCTTTTTTATTTCAAATTTTGTCGCCGCTCTTCTTCCTATAGTAGAATCCTTGATAGCTCTTCAAACGCAGGGGCTTTCTCCCTTGCTAACAGCCCTAAGATGAACACCTGGTATTCATCAGTCATTCCGTTCAATGTGATCGTGACCAGATCTGAATAGGAAAATTTCTCTCCTATATCTCCCAATCTATGCTTCAGATCTTTAACTCTAGCAATGAATCCAACAGCGGACTCATTCTCCTCCATCTTCAATGTAAACAGCTTGCCTTTGACTGACACAACATGATTTGTATTCTTCGTCTGGTATAGGTTTTTGAGCGTCGTCCAAATGTCAATGGCCGATTTACAGTCTCTAATATGTGGGATAACATTGTCCTTGATAGACATCTTCAATATGACCTTCACTTTTGTCTTCCTTTTATCCCAATCTTGCTCTTGTGCAGCTAATCCTGGTCTCAGCTCATTTCCTATAACAATTGACCACGCATTTGCGCTTTCAAGTAAAGTTTGCATCATGAGTTTCCAGTTGGTGAAATTCGATCCATCGAGTTTTCCAGACTCGTCGAGGTATGATTCTATACTGTTATTCATATTGGACACATAAAATTTCTGATCCTTTGATGAATAAGTCTATCCAACTGAACACTTTCAGGTCACAAAAGAAACACCATATACCAGATCCAACCTCTGTTTTGCTGAAAAAAAATTGTACCTTCAATGAGCCACCACGAGGCAAGTCCGATCTACTGCCACTGAACAGATCAGGAACTCCAATGTGCCACCACCGGGCAAGTATGATTTGCTGCCACCGAACAGATCAGGAAATCCAATGCGCCACCACCGAGCAAGTCCAATCTGCTGCCACCGAAAAGATTAGGAACTCTGATGTGCCACCACCGGGCAAATCTAATCTGCTACCACTGAGCAGATCTGAAGCTTCAAAGTGCCACCACCGGGCAAGGCCACCATTGGGCAAGGCCACCACTGGGCAAGGTCGATCTGCAAAAACAAAAAAAAATTGTAGATCTTCCAAAGAGAAAGAGGTTGGCGCTTCTCAACAACGAAGGACCCGTGCCAGAAATGGCTGGCGCTTCTCGACAGCGAAAGGCCTGCGCCAGAAACAAAATCAATGCGAGGCACGAAATTGGCGTGCTTAAGGCTTGATTTTACGTGCCAATAACATTATCTAGCGCGTTAGCGCAACTATCCCTCTTAAAACCATGCCAAGTGGCGCGACTATTCCTTAAAAACCCGCGCCAACCCTTTGTTCTGCTAAAAAATGGCACGACTGTTCCCGTCAAAACCGCGCCAACCCTTTCTTGTGCTCAGAGATGATCAGTCATCTAAGACCTGTGCTACAGGTGTTACTGCAGTCCCCCTGATCCTACGAATCTTCCACCACCACTACAGTTACGTACAAGGATGCATCCCTAAAGAGAAAAAAAATAATCTAGGTTTTCCCTACTCTGTGCTCTGATACCAAGATAAAAATCACACTTGAATTGAAAAAGAAGGAGTTACAGCTCATAGGTGAGTACTGCACTTAGAGACTGCACTCAAAAAAAGAGAGCTCTCTCCGTTCACTCTACCATTCATGAATGAAAGATTACATCATTAAGTACAACAGGAAGTTGCAACCAAACTCCTAAACTCTAGGAACAAATCCTAAACTAAGGAGATAAGTTACAACTTGTGTAACCATTTCTCCATTAATACAAAATAATATTAATTATTTTCAACTCCAATATGCTCTGAATCTGCCCATGACCATAGCTAGAGCAACTTTTGGGTTTGAAGAAATATTTTGGACAAGTCACTATACTTATAACAACAGATCCCCGGGATAAGTGGAAGAGATGCCTGGTTTCTTCGTCGAATTCTGAAGAAGATGATACAACTTATTCTTCTTTGGATGATGTGGATGATGACGATAGCATGATGAAAACATCTTCCAAATAGATTGATTTAGTATTTATACTATTTTTAAAAGCTTTATTAGGATCATTAAGTTATTTTGATTCTTTATCGTTATTATAAAAACCACGTGTAGCATTAAGTTAATCTTTTTGGTATTGATAATTCATATTATGTTGATCCATGGCAAATATTTGCATTTGTGTAATGTACACTTTGGATGTGACAATGAAAGGAGCTGTAGAAATTTTCTCCAACGCGAGGTGTAATTTTATTTGTAGTGTTAATTATTTCCCCAGTAATCATACAATGGTAAGATGTAGTTTAATTTTTTGATTTTTGTTTTCTCATTTTTTCTTATTTTTATTTTATTTTATAGATTTTAAGTAGAGTTTTTTTTTTTATATATATTTTGAAATATAAAATTAATTTATTTTTGAAATTTTCTGAAAAGTTCAAGTGAATTTAGAATTTACATCAACATCTTTACAAAGTCTATCTAAATTTGAAATAAAGAAAAAAAAATCCATGTATCAAACCAATTTGGTAAAAACATCCAATATCTATTAAATTTTGAAATAAAAGAGTTATTATTATAGGCAGATTAACCTCCTTCAATAGAAATCGTTCTATGGTATCGATTTAACATAACATTTTTAGTAATATTCATTAACAAAAAGTTGAGATTCTACAAAATAGCTATGCTCTTTTTTGATATTTTTAATTAAATTAACCAATTAAAAAATATTATACAATCAAGTGTCCTATGAAATAATAACCTTAACATGTAAATAGACTGCAATACAATGTGTCAATACCAATACCATGGTTTACTAATACCACATGCCCAAAAATCCACAACTAATATAAATATTATGGTCCATATTAATATGACATTTTTAATTAATCAATTTAAATAAAAAATAGTTGTTTTCTCAAAATAAATTTCAACCTTTATTCATTTACATTACTAACCATAAACCTAATAATTAATAATTACTAATAATTCCAAAATAATCACTCATAATATACAACAATACTTATTATAAAATAACATAAAACTAAACCAAACAAAAAACAAAAACTAAACCATTCCAAGTACCGTTGTGGAAAACAATTTTAAAAACTCATGTGATGTGAGAAAGTATCCTTAAGCAACATCGTTTTTTTTAGTAACGTAAACAACATCTATTATTATTATTTCTTTTATATAATTTAAGGTATGATAACTAACTCCCATTAAATTATCAATTTGACTTTTTGACTGCGGTACCCTAGTCAAAATTAGCCATTGGTCAAGACGATGAATCACACTAGTTGGTTTGAAACGCATCAACAAATGTCTCTCTTTAAGTGATTTACGCTGAAGTTCTACTTACAACTATTATGGATCACAGAAGCCTCAATTCAACAGTATCCTTAAGCGTTGGAAAAGAAAATTTAAACCACTATTACAACTTTCCTCATCAAGAAATATCAATAAATGTTGGAAAAAAAATTATACCAATGTCACAAATTTCCGCAGGAAGATTTAAACCATTGTTACAACTTTCCTCATCAAGAAATATCAATGTGTTCGAAAAAAAGATTTAAACCAATATTACAAATTTCCTTAAAAAGATTTAAACCAATGTTACAATCTTCCTCATCAAGAATGTGTTGGAAAAGAATATTTAAACCAATGTTACAACGTTCCTCATGAAGAAGTGGGCATGAAGATTTAAACCAATGTTACAACTTTCCTTATGAAGAAATATCAGTAAGTGTTGGAAAAGAAGATTTAAACCAACGTTACAACTTTCCTGATCAAAGAAATATTAGTGAGTGTTGAAAAGAAGATTTAAACCAATGTTACAACTTTCCTCATCAAGAAATATCAGTGAGTGTTGGAAAAGAACATTTAAACCAATATTACAACTTTCCTCATCAAGAATTGGGCATGAAGGTGGCCAATACCCACGAATATTAAAAACAAAGATTCGATGAATATTGAAAACAAAGATTCGAATCAGAGGGCTTACAACTGTCATTACCTTTTTCCTTCCCATGTGGTTGGAGAAAAACTAACAACATCAGAGATTTGTTGGAATCACGAGAATGGCCCCATTGTTAATCGTATATTTTACTTTCATATCTATGGAAATGAGTGAAAATACAGGAAGATTCAATGAACTTTGAACGTACTTTGAATTGATTTGCATAGGAAGAGGCTAATTCCCAATACCATCAAACTATTTTCCTTACCATAACTCGGGATCATGCCCTAAGAGAAGTGGTGTCCATAGATACGCATATGAATGTCCTTTTTCGAGTCGAATAATGTTGTGGTAATTGATGGTTTCTTTGCCCCACGAACCTGTCAATCACGCAATCAAAAATGAAACCCCCAACGCATTAAATATTCTTTTGCAAGCAAACTTTCATGATCCGCAATTTAATCAGACATCTACATACTCCATGTAATGGCTTCTCATATATGTGCAAGTTAATATTCATATCTCTTTTCATTTGTCAACAGTTTCCCCATGCTATGAGAAAGTGATTAAAATGTGAATGTATAATATATTTGGTGTTGTTGTCTGTGTTTGTTTGCTTTTGTTAGATATTCATATAATAATGAGGATTAATTGTAATGGCTGCTAGGTCTTGCACAAGGGTTGCAGCAAGTTATGTCTTCTTAGGCCTTGCCTTCACTGGATAAGGACAACGGAGTAGCAGGCACTATTTTTTTAGCCAAGTTTTATGGACGGGTTGGTATGACTAATCTCATAGTTGTTGGAATTAATGAAGAAAGTTAAACTTAGATTACTGTTAAGATGATGATAGGATTGAGACTCTAATCTTAGATTTCAGATCATACTATTTAGGGAGTGGTTGAAACCACCTTGTTAGTGTGGAAACCTATATGTACTCGGTTGTTCTCCTCATTGAATATAGAGAGTGTGTATTGTGTGAAGTGCTTGGGCATTCTCCAGGTATCTCACCTGGAGAGCCATTTAATTAATAGAATATTCCGTTGTTATCATGGTATCATAGCTTTAGGGTTTTTGATACTGTAAGCTGAGTGAGGGCGCGACTGTAGGAGAGTCATCGTGAGATTTGGGTGGAAAAGTGCGACGAGTGTACCGCAACCCTCCTCACACTTTAGTTTTTGGAAACTCGGTGTGAGCTTTGGGTGGAGCATCGCGACTCCGACGTGTACAATTGTGAAGAGATTCACAACTTCCTCGTGGATAAACACGCCGACTGTGCTGCATGCTAAATGCGCTCGTTGTGCTACGTGGAAAGACAGTGTTGTGTGTTGAAAAAAGGTTGTGGTGAACAAAATTATCTGTTTTTCTCTTTTTTCTAAGAAGAGGAGGCACCGTGGACATTACTCGAGAGCACACCATGGAGCCCTGAACTGCGCAAAGGTGAGGGAGATTGTGGAAATCGAGAGTTTATAGAACAGTGTGAGATCCTCATTCAAGAGGTTGTAGGAAGGATGTGTATAGGCTGGACATGCATCAAGGAGGAGGTTGGATTTCCAACAGAGCTGCGAGGAGGAGGAAAGGAGGCAGAGATCACTCAAGCATGTGGAAGAAGTTGTAAGTTGCATGGGATATCATGCCGAACCTCGACAGAGTAGAAGGATTCATTTGTCACAACTGAGTCGTGCAATGTAAGTCCTGCAATTTGAAAATTGTGTTGGGCCACTGCAGTCGAGATCGGAGCTGTCGATTGGGGTAAGGAGGAAGCCGGTGTGACTGGGCCACTGCACTGCCCCACTGCTGCACCAATTGATTGAGCCATCATAGATTTGGAGATCTGCTTCTTTTGGATTGATAGAGGCTCCATGGAGGAGATCTATTCCTTCAAGTTGTGCGAGTTGGAGGAGGCTGCAGTAGATCGTGGCATTGGTGGTCGTGGAGAAGACAGCTGCAGAATGATTGTTTTTCATCAATTGTGGATGGGTTATCCATTGTCACATATGTGGTGATCCTAATTCAGTTCTTTGTTTTGCATTTATAGAATTTGCCAATGAGTAGGGTGCAAGAGCAGCTTTGAGCCTTGCGAGAACCATGTTGGGATATTATCGAGTCAGGGTCCTCCCTTCCGAGACTGCGATTCCTCCAGTCAATCCAACATTTCTTGTAAGAGCTACCAAATCTGTGGACTGTCTATGGTGGTGGATCTACTACGACTGTGTTGAAGGTTTCATGTGTGGGCATTGGAGTAGTGGCGTGGAGATCATTGGTGGATCTGGTGTGGTGTGGTTGTACCATCTGCCCAAAGGTGCTGCTATCTTGTTGAGTTTTATGCATTGTGTTTCCTACATGGAGGTTGTCGTTGGAGCAAGGGTGCCTGCTCATGGTGGTGTTTTTTTCATGGCATTGATCAAGGAGGCAAAGAGTTGATCTATACTTAGGTATCACAGTGTTGTTACTTGAAATCAACCTGTTGTTGCTGTTGAGAGTCTTGTCCCCACAGATTTTTGCCAAGCCCTTGTTCTCCGTGGGAGATTCATTTGATAGGCTCATTTGGCCGAATCATGAGGGTTTTGTCACCAAGCTGGCTGTATTAGGTGAACATTTGTCAATTTCAAGCTCTCTTGACAGAACTCTATGCCTTTGGCACATGAGAAGAAGTCGACCTAACAAATTGCAAGTCTTCTCTCCCCAGACCATATGATCAGGTTTATTGATATTAATACTGGTCACCAACTTCATCTATGTTGACATGAGCCCTTGGAGTCTTTATTTTCATTGTATATTACTTGATCGAAGGAGTGGGACCATTATTGTGCACTCGATGCAGCAGAGGAAATAGAAGGAAAATGGATCTTAAAAGTAAACTGAAAGAGTCTCGTAGAAAACTAAGGAGAAAGCATCAAGGCAGAAATGCAAAATATTGTTTTGCTGAATTTAGTGATGTGTTTCAGGTTGACGCTGATGGACCAGTAGCTGATCAAGATGCAGATTTGTAATTTAGTGTGATTATTAAATGGTTAAATTTACCGTATTTTTCAGGTATGAATTATGAAATATGGGCAAATGAAATGAAAACAGTATTATGGAAGGTAAATTTACTGGATTATGTTGAAGATGTTATTAATGATAGTGGAGATGCATCAACATTAAGTCTTATAACATCTACAGTAGATGACGACATCATACTCAGCATAATATGTGAATATGGAGAGATTCTTAGTACAAAATTCTTATGGGATGTTTTAGAATGAAACATTGTTTGAATGAGGGAAATGATGCTGAATATACTCCCATATTTGATTGTGAAACTGAAGATGCAATGATGGGTGTTGAATGTGTGTCTATAACTGAAACTTGTGATGATGAAAGCACATTCATTATTGTAGAACCTGAAAAATTTTCCAGGCGCAGAAATCAAGTTTGATGAGACTTATATACCTCATGATGACTGGATCAATTTGATGATTGAAAAACATGTTCTTGATGAATTACTATTTGGTGAGAAGGAAGGCCTATCTTCACATATAGATGAAATGTAGAACATGCTTGCAACAATAGAACTGAGTGAAGAGGCTGAAGGCATAACTATGTCAGTAGAGAGGGATAGAGTAGGGAGAGATGGAGAAATGAAATCTCTCCTTAAGGAGGAGGAAGATGCAAGCAAATGTGGTCCTATTTACAAATCTAACATTTTTTTTGTGTACATATTGGGAGGCAATAAAAAACAACGAAGTTTGAAGAAGAATTGAAGTTTCTTAAAGCATGGTTTGAAACACCATGTCTTTACGAAGTCAATATAGAAGTTGCATTAATGAATGATGAAGACATCAGCACTGATGATCAGATGATTGACACTAGAAATAGTGAGAAGGAAAATTCTCTGATCCATCTTGTGATAATTCTGAGAAGGGCGAGAATAAGAATTCAAGCTTTCCTCCACAAGCGAAGAAATGAGGTGAAGATACATCACTACCTAATGGCGAGGAAAGTGAATATTAAGCCTTGATTCAAGATGAACAAGTATTGAATCTCAAGAAAAAAGGATAAAATGAAAACCTTTGTTACCAAGTTTTTTCATGTTTTAATTGTAAGCGTAGCTGAGACTAGACCAACATGCATATGTTATCTTTCTAGTATCGTTTCTCCAGTAAGGGGGAGTGTTGGAAATAATGGAGAGAGATAAACTTATATAACTGTTATGATGATGATAGGATTGAGACTCTAATCTTAGATCTCAAATCCTACTATCTAGGGAGTGGTTGAAACCACCCTGCTAGTGTGAAAACCTATATGTATTAGGTTGTTCCCGTAATTGAATATAGACAGTGTGTATTGTGTGAAGTGCTTGGACACTCTCCAGGTATCTCACCTGGAGAGCCATTTAGTTAATAGAATATTCAATTTTTATCAATAGCTAGGGTCCTCGAGAAATTGAAGCCTGGTAAAGTAATGTTTGCATGAATTTATCTTAATGTAAACGTACGTATTTTTTCCTCATTCAAATGTAGCGGATCCAAAAATCCCTGTCTAACATGGAGTTTGAGGTCGTAGAGGTATAGTGGCTTGAGATTGACAAATCTGTTTAAATTGGAACCTGATTTACAGTGCTAGACTACATAACTATGTTTACAAAACTCTTTTAATGAGGGTTTCACTTATAGCTCTAGATTACATATTTTTGTTTTACATATAAAGATACATCATCCAATTTAGTGCCCATCTCTAAATTTCATATTCAACCCTCAAATCCAAAATGCACAGTAAACCATGGGCCTATTAGAAGGCCTGTCGGAATGATTATGTTCAATTCACTCCCCACATTATATACCTTGGGTATAGTTTTGTGTCACAATTTTTATAAATGGCACCAATTTATTAAGGATATCAAGAAACATTTTTAAATTGCAAACAACATTTATTTTTAAAATTTTATTCATTATACCTCTTCCTTCAAGGAACTTCCCTCTCATTGATTCACAAATCGAAGAGAAACAGATGTGACAATTGATAAAAGTAGTTTTGTGGTGGGTGGTGCATATATATTCAAGTCTCTTTTATTTGATGCTTGTAGCAAGATGGTCAATCCAATGTAAAGATCATTCGGCCTTTTTCTTCCTGGGAATTGGACAGAATTCGAGGCAATGATAGACAAGATCCTGCAGGGATTGTTCCTTGCTTCTACAAAAGGAAATTTTGTCCCCAAATCCTAGATTTATGTTGTCAATGAAAGGGACATTTGGGCACGAGCAACACAAAAAAATGAAGGGTAGAGGTAGAAGTAGATTCAAGGGCTTCAATTGTGAGAAACCTAAGCATAAGGAACACGAAAGTGCACCGATTGGAAATAATTATGGTTCAAGTAGTAGATCTAATGACCATGACAGTGTAAAAGAGACATTATAGGATTTAGGAAATCGTAACTTTAACGGGGAGTATATAGAGATATATTCGACGTCTCTATTAGGGTATGAAAAGGATGACTTCGTTACTACTCAATCATAGATGGAATGTCCCCGTGATCTACTGTATAGCATTAAACCTAGTCAAATTGAAACTCTTGCATTACTCTTATGGTAGAATAAGTTTAACCTATCCCTCGAGGATTATAGTAAGAATAATGTCTACCTAGTCCCCAGAGAGTACAGCAAGAAATTCTTATTGTTTTTTCATTTCTTGTTGTGGATAGATCCTCTTTTACTATGTCTCTTCGTGGCTACCTAGATAGACAAATTTTTTATTGTTGGACTATATGTTACAGTTGTATTTGTTAGCCAGGCATGGTGTGATCGAGGCTTTCCAATGATGCCTTGGGATGCGTAGAGGGATGTGCCTTGATGGATGGGTGCGATAGTGCTCATCGAATCGAAATCCAATCCTAATATATACCTTCATTGTCCCCCTTATTAATCAATGCAATTATAAACTCTTTTCTTTCTTCCCCTCAAATCCCTATTCTCAGTTCAAAGAAAAAATAAAAATATGTGAAATGCATTACTTATGAGCATGTTCCCTTAAGCTTGCTCAAGACCTTGTGAGCCTTGAAGCCTTCGACCAACAAAGGATCCAACTCCTAAAGGTTGATGAAGTGATTGGAAAAAGTTATAGAAGAAGGTTATTCCCAGTGGTTGACATAAATCATTTCAATCTTTGTTTGTGCAGTTATGAATCATGCAATCTGAAGCCTAAATGAAGGACAAGAAAATACGTGCTACCCCATTGGTGAAACCAAAAGAGACATTAGTTGGAGTTCAGTTGCAGACATCATGTTGTAAACTTACCAACATATGCATTAAGTTAGGCTATGTTTTTTTCACCATACAATCTTGATTTGAAATAGAATCCCTGCACACTAGGTTGTGCTCGTCAGGAAAGTGGGTGTGTGATATGTGACAAAGGTTCTTTTGACCCAACACATCGATTTTTGGTATTGGTATGAAAGTGCTTGGAGTTGGATCCTATACTTACACTAAGTTTACTCTAATTCTTATTTAATTTAGATAAATTTCATTTGAATTAATCACATCATTCGGATTTGGTTGACATTTCGAACCAACTAATGTGGTCCTCTGGATGAACCACATTAGTTGGTTTGAAACGTTGACCAAATCCTAATAATGTGATTAATCTGAAAGACATTTATCTACATTATGGATAACAAAATTCTTAGATCTTATTTAATTCAATAACATATTAGTCAATTCTGGACAATGATTTATTAGTAGATGACCATCATCTCATGAAGTCCCTCTAAATTAAACACAATACCAAGGGTAAATATCCTTGACATAAACTCGTCATCATTTTGATAAATAAACATAAAAAATTATAATTACTTGAAATAATTAGATGGGTCAATGCCATGATTTTATATAAATAAAAGAACAATAGAAAATATTGTGATAAATAAGTTGATTAATAAAGATAATTGGGCATGTGGAGGGAATTGCCATTTATTAGTGGTACATTTATGTTTTAGAATAACATGAACCCTTGGTGAAATAACTCTTAAAAGGTGTGAAGCAAATAAAAATAATATGCATGAGCTGTTATATATGATGAACAATTAACAATGTCATGGTAAAGTTAGTTTAAGTTCACTAATATTTAACTTGCTTTCAACAATGAGTTTTCAAAAAAATTGAATATGTGTTGTATGATTGGTGGAGTTTGTTGTCAACAATGATTTCAATGGTAGTTATGTTTTAAAAAATGGTTTAATTGAATCGAATTATAAATGTACCACTATCATAAAAACACAATAAATAAACTAAAATTATACAAAACCATCATGAAGACAAATCAAAGTATTTCATTTTCAATGATTACAATTCCTCTTCACTAAAATTCTATTTGTAAGCTCAAACGACTCACCACCAAAAATTATCATTATCGTTAACACCCTTACACCTTTACAACTCAATGGATGTCATCCATAATATTGAGTTATCGATTGATCTTACATGACTATCACTAGAAATTGCACCAAATGTTGCACTAGAAATGCCATGAACAAAAGACCTTTACAACTCAATGGATCCCATCCATAATCTTGATTTATTGATTTTTATCACTAGCAATGGCACCACATGTTGCAAATAAGAAATATACCACTCCATTCACTCAATAACGAAATGGAGGCATGGAAATGAGGAATAGGATAGTTATGAAGATAGAAATGTGAATGTCCCACAAGTAAAACATAACATATCAATACTTTGTAAAGAGAAACAAATATTGTGGCTTACATTCATAACAAATTTCCTTGTAAAGAAAGAAGTAATTTCCTTTCAAATTTCCAAAGAAAAAGAGAGGTAATTTTGATGAAAAAATAAAGGAGTATATGTTTGGCTAATATAGTGAAAGCCTAAACTTTATTAACTACTAGATATCGTGCCTACAAAGATAATTGTGATTAATAGAGATGAGAAAATACCATTCTTATCTAATTGGGAAGACCAACAAGAGATACCAAGTGGTACAATTATATATATATAAAACAGTTAACAATGTTGTGGGACAATTAATTTTAAGTTCACAAAGACTTAACTTGCTCTCAACAATGAGTTCTTAAAAAATTGAATACGTTTTGAATGATTGGGGGAGTTTGTTATTAACAATAATATCACTGGTTATGTGTTAAAAAATGGTTTCATTGGTCGATTTTTATCTACATACAATCAAAATATTTTCCAAATTATGGTGTAGCAAACTTTGCTTTTCACTTATATGCTTAAGTGGAAGTAGAGCACCCAAGATGACTATGTCGTTTGATTGTTGCAATCACAAGAGTTGTGCATTTCTAACAAATTTATTGTAATGTTTATTTCCCAAGAAATATAAAATGTCTCTTCTTGCTTATTAGTTGAATGATGATCCATAGTTAAATTGATTAAAGAACTTTACTATAAAAGGGTTAACAACATAGAACCATTGAAAATTACTTATTGTTTGTTACAATAACACTTATTACAGGTCAATGGTTTTATTCACTCACTCTTTTTTCTCCACCAATTGGCTATATATAGAACTAAGTAGTTCTTGCAAACATAGAGGATCGTGCTTATCCATAACATCAATTTGCACATAATACTATATTCCATGTGAGTTAAAGCAAGATAAAAATAATTTCAAATTCCCTTTCACTCACATTTATTTATTGGAAAGAAGAAAACATTTTCAATATTTTTATTCAATTCTCTCATAATATAAAATATATGAGAGTATTTTTTATTGTTTCTATATATTTGTTAGGCAAAGAGAATTGTCATACCACTTTGTGTGGATAATTTTCACCCTAGAGTTTTCAATAATCCGAGACAAAAACATAACTTATTCAACCCCTTAGAAAATATATTTTCATATGACATCCATCTAGAGTAACTATTTTTTAGAACATGTACAAACACAAGTTGATATTTGAGAGTGAAGAAATTTAGGTCTTCCTATTTTGTTGATTCTCAGGTCAGAAGTAACCATCAATTAGGCGAAGGCAAAAAGAGTAAATGCGGAAATGGTGGTCAAAACTTGGAAAATACATTAACACTATCTGTAAAAAAAATCTATTAGAACACCGTCAAATCAAGGAAGGTGGATGACAAAATAAGGATTTTTATAAAATTCCATTGAAGAAGTGCAATCTCATCCTCACCTCAAAATGATTCTAATCATCTAAGCTAGAGATTACTAGTTAAAAGCTAATTATCACATATGTTGGATTGTACACACCTTTCTCTATCATGATAATTATGCTATAAACTTGGACGCCAATTTTTTTTGAGCTTAAGATTTCAATAAACTTAAACCAAAGAAAAAGTAGGTACAAAGTTCTCGAAACCATATAGGTTGAAATATACATAAAAGTATGTTAACTTCTAAAGCCTAAAACAAACATGATTATGTTCTACAAGAGAAATTCTTATTTCAAATAAGACCACCCACACACACATGCACACATATATATACTTCTAGGTTGAAATGTATGAAAAGTAATTGTTAACTTCAAAAACCTAAAACATAGATCATATCCTACTCACTAAATTCTTATATCACATAAAATCACAAATATATACTTCATAGAAAGGCATATTGTTGATAGTTACTTTAGAGTGAGGTCTGTCCACCTTTAGAGCATATATCATATCACATCTTCCTTTATCTATGTTTTTTTTATATGTTATCCACTTACTACATTTCCTTTGCAGCATTTGATGCAATTACTAGTTATTAAAGTAATAACATACTACATTTACATCTATAATTATACATTAATTTATTTTGTAAAAAAAAAATTCAGAAATTGAATTATAATGGCGTACTTATTAGAGTGAAATTATGATTGGACAACAATCATGATCCATACCATGAAAATAAACCATCTGGTGCCCACTTGAAGTTTCTTATGGGAATCATGATATTGCTTATCATTTCAATTTGCATAAGAAAGCACGTCAACTAGTATAGTAAATTTTCCTTATTCAACCCGCTGACTATTTAGGTTCGTCACTGCAATAGTGTTTGCATAAAATCATTGTGAGCGCAGCAGATATTCTAGACAAATTTAGAAAAACTGTGAGGATATGGTAATATGCAGTCATCAATCCAATTCAGATGAATGAATGCTTTGGATTTTTAAATGGATGTGTTGGATTGTTGCACGGAGAGAAAAGTGAGGTGTTGATTTACATTACACTCTCATATAAATATCTTGAAAACAAATTATCAATTATTTTTTATTAAAACTTAAATTTATTTTGAAATATATTTTTCATCGGATAAATGAAATTGGCCATTTAAATATTTTTTTATGTATTTAAATTGTGCTAATTAGACCATTCAAGCCTGTGATTCTAGGAAATTTACGTAGTTTTAATTACAAAATTTAAAGTAAAAATATTTCCAAAAACAAAATATTAAATAATTTTGAATTAAATAACTTTATTTTTTATGCTTTTTTTTGTCATATAAAAATTCCCATCAAAATATATTACAAACTGGACTGTAAACTAACTAACTTTCATAGAACATCAAGACAAATCAGGTTAAATACACTGTTACATTGATGTAAATTTATAATTATATATTGCATTTTCTCTTTCCTAGAACATTAAGACACACCAAGTTAAATATGTTGTTACAATCATGCAAATTTATAATTGTATATTGCATTTTCTCATGTTTTTAATTTAGAGTTTAATTTAATTATACTTTTTTATTTTTGTAATTAGCACAACCACATTTACCAATTTGATTGATAAACATGGATAGACGTATATGAAACATATATACAATCACATTTTTCAATGTGGTTGCTATAGGCCGACAGGCTTATATCAACCACATTAATAATTATTATAGGTATCTTTTTGAACACCAACTATTTAAGATTATTAATAAATATATAAATATTAACAACTAGATTATTTATATATTATTATTTATAATATTATAATAATAATATAAATCCTATTATATATTAATTAATAATAACAACAGCTCATAATAACATTATTTATCATTATATAAAATAATATAATAATTATAATTATTGTTATATTATTATAGTAATAATATACAATTATAAAATAATAATAACAATTATATTGCATTATTATTAATAATAAAATTATTTGTTACTATATTATTATAATAATAATAATAATAATTCCCCTATGCGGGTGCTTAGTATGGTCATAACGTCGATGGGACGCGTGTAGGGAGAGAACGGCTGCCACCTGCCAACCCTGTACACCGAAGATATGAACTAGGTGACGTATGACTATCGGTATGTGGGCATTGATGAGTTTAAAGGAATTATCGCAGGGGATCCTGAACTCGCATTTACCTCCGCAGGCTCTGATATGTTCGGACTCTAGGCTCTCATGAATGCCAGAGTTATGGTGGACGAGTCTTAAGGCACGGGAGGGGGTAATAATACCAGCCTCTGCCATGGGTTTGTTTTGGTGTCGTTTATGTTATGTGTAACGAAGCTGGGCTCTTGCTCTATTACTCTGGAGAAGTCGCCTCAGTCAGTTTGCTGGATGCTCTCTGCTGCTTTGGGTTTTCGTTAGTTTGTTTGCTTGGCTGGCCTGCACCCTGCTTCTGTGGTTGTTCAACTTGGTATCCATAAAGGGTCCGCTGCTGTTGCCATGCCTCGGCTCTACCAAAGGATGATTAGCCAAAGAGGCACCTCACGGAGGGCACCCTCCAGCCCTTCATCCTTCCCTCCCTCCAGTGACTTCATTTCTTACGGGAGAGGACACATTCTGAGGCCTAGTCAATTCCTTGAGCCCAATTCTCTAGGCTCCTCGTCCTTGCCCTATTTAGGCTCTGCAATCTTCACGTTTAACAACACTTTGAACTGTCCTAGGATCACTGCTCGTCGCGGTGCTCTTTTACGAAGAAGCATCGGA
The DNA here is from genome assembly GCA_000404065.3 of Pinus taeda. Classification (NCBI taxonomy): domain Eukaryota; kingdom Viridiplantae; phylum Streptophyta; class Pinopsida; order Pinales; family Pinaceae; genus Pinus; species Pinus taeda. Next base: position 204,533 of record APFE031687237.1, on the reverse strand, counting down.
AGGGGGAGAGATGAGCTCTCCTCAAGAGGACCCAGAGTTAGTCGCTATTCTGAATCTTGGCTCTCTGCGAGAAATGGCGATCCCGACGAGTAATGCCAATGATACGGTGCTGGAGCCAACTGCCCTGGGTTCGAATGTGAGTAATGTCAATGATGCGGTGTTGGAGCCAACTGCCCCGAGTTCGAATGTGAATGATGATGTTCAAGCTCAGGACCTGTATGACATGGGATGGTGCAGAATCGCGGAGGAGCCCCCAAATGCCAAATTCTTTCTCGGCGGCTCTGTTTCAGGTTATGCGGCCTAATATAGAGGGCTTTCTGCTACAGTTGAAAAGTTTTGTAATAGTGGTTATGTCAAGGTTCAATTTGCATGTTTTTTTGGAAATGCATGTAAGGCAGAATGGCTAAGATGGGACTGCAACCTCTCTGTCTATGCTTGTAAGGATCCCCTGCGCGGGACTGCAAAGTTTCTGTCTAGTCCAAACTCCGAGTGTTGTTCAAACTCTCTGTCTTGGACAATGTTCAGTTTCAAACTGCCTTTCCTTCTGGGCAGCTGTTTCTTACGATAGTCATGATGTAACTGTATACCTTTCATGTGAAAAATAGAATAGTCTTAGAATAATAATAATAATAATAATAATAATAATAATATCTCATTATAGTATTATAAATATTATATTACTATTATATTATTATAATAATACAAATATATTATATTAATAATAATATAATTAATATTATATAATAAACAATGTTAAAGACCAAACTATTTATGATAATTAATAACTATATAATAATAACAACTAAATAAAAACTCATGATGTAACTAATCCAAAGAATTTATCAAAAATCATTATGGATCACAAAAGTCTAAAATCAAGAAATATATTCTTATTATTTATATATTTATGATTATTATATAATTATTTTATATATAATATAAATTCATAATAATATTCGTAATATTAATTAATAATAATAATAATAATAATAATAATAATTATTATTATTAGGCTTTAGTATTTTTGATAATTATCTTAAGGTTTGTATACATTGGGTTTATAATATTAGTCTCTTTTGTTTATTATTACCCAAGGGATTAATACTAAAATCCCAAGGGATTATGAACCAACATAAATAATATTAAACAAAAGGAACTAATATCATAAACCCAAGGAGCTAATAAACCCAACGGTTTAATATTATAAACCTAAGGGATTAGTGAACCCAAAGGATATAATTAAAAAGCTAAGGGATCAAGAAGAACAAGGAATTGATATTACAAACACAAGAGATTAATAAAGATGACCATGATTGATATTATAAACCCAAGTTAATAACAAACTCAAAGGATTAATAATAAAACCCCAAGGGATTATGAACTGAAGGAAATAATATTAAGCCCAAGGGACTAATATTAGGAACCCAACATTGGTAAACCCTAATGTAAATATTAGAAAGACTAAAATAAACATGGTTTATTTTCATAGTGAGACAATCCTTGTCACATTGTGACGTTCAACCATGGTTAACCATGGTTGTCTATGATTGACAATGGTTGACCATGATTGATATTATAAACCTAAGGGAATAATAAACCCAAGGGATTGATATTATAAACCCCAAGGAATAATAAAACTAAAGGATTAATACTAAAACCTCAAAGGAATTATATTGAACCCATGGGACTAATATTATAAATCCAACATTGTTAAACCCAAATATAAACACTACAAGCACTAAAATAAACATGGTTTATTTTGATGGTGAGAAAATCGTTGTCACAATGCGACATTCAAATATGGTTGACCATGGTTTGCTATGATTGACAATGGTTGACCACGATTGATATGCTAAACCCAAAGGAATAATAAAACGAGAGGATTAATACTAAAACCCCAAGAAATTATGGATTGAAGGGAATAATATTAAACCCATGGGACTAATATTATAAACCCAACATTGGTAAACCCAAATATCAGTACTACAAACACTAAAATAAACGTAGTTTATTTTGATGGTGAGACAATCCTTGTCACAATGTGACATTCAAACATGGTTGACCATGTTTGGGTATGATTTATATCATAAACCTAAGGGAATAAAAAACCCAAAGTTTTGATATTATAAACCCAAATGAATAATACTAAAACCCCAAGGGATTTTGAACCCAAGGGAATAATATTAAACCCAAGGGACTAATATTATAAACCCAACATTTGTAAACCGAAATATAAATATTACAAACACTAAAACAAACATGCTTTATTTTCATGGTGAGACAATCTTTGTCAAAGTGCGACATTCAACCATGATTGACGATGTTTGGCTATGATTGACAATGGTTTATAATGATTGATATTATAAACCAAAGGGACTGAACCCAAGGGATTGATAATATAAACCCAAGTGAATAATAAATCCAAGGGATTAATACTAAAACCCAAGGGAATAATAGTAAACCCATGCGACTAATATTATAAACCCAACATTGGTAAATCCAAATATCAATACTACAAACACTAAAATAAACATAGTTTATTTTGATGGTGAGACAATCCTTGTCACAATGCGACATTCAAACATGGTTGACCATGTTTGGCTACGATTATATTATAAACCTAAGGGAATAAAAAACCCAAAGTTTTAATATTATAAATCCAAATGAATAATAAACCCAAGGGATTAATACTAAAACCCCAAGGGGTTATGAACCCAAGGGAATAATATTTAGCCCAAGGGACTAATATTATAAACTCGATATTCATAAACCCAAATATAAATATTACAAACACTAAAATAAACATGGTTTATTTTCATGTTGAGACAATCTTTGTCAAAATGTGACATTCAACCATGGGACTAATATTATAAACCCAACATTGGTAAACCGAAATATAAATACTACAAACAATAAAATGAACATGGTTTATTTTGATGGAGAGAAAATTCTTCTCGCAATGCGACATTCAACCATGGTTGACCATGTTTGGCTATGATTGACAATGGTTTGCAATGATTGATATTATAAACCAAAGGGAATAATAAGCCCAAGGGATTGATATTATAAACCCAAATGAATTATAAATCCAAGGGATTATGAACCGAAGCGAATAATATTAAACCCAAGGGACTAATTTTATAAACCCAACATTCGTCAAACCAAATATAAATACTACAAAGTCTAAAATAAACATGATTTATTTTCATGGTGAGACAATCCTTTTCACAATGTGACATTCAAACACGATTGAAGATGGTTGACAATGAACGATATTATAAACTTTGTTGGAATAATAAACCCAAGGGATTGATATTAAAACCCAAATGAATTGATGCAGGAGCATCCAGCTCAGGGAGGTCATGGCTGGGAGTTTGTCTTTTCTAACATATTGAGTTTTGATTAGTTTTCATTTTTATTTAAATTTCTAGGAACGGTTGTCTTAGCTCACTGTTAGTGTTTGCTTACATTATTTTTACTTTTAGTTTCATTTAAAGTTTACTTTTAGATTACAAATCAAGAAAGGACAGTCATTCAGAAATAATCTAATGTAATTACTAGCAATTTGATAATTGTCAAGTGTTCTTTACAAAACGAAAAAAGGAAACAGCTATTGTAATCTTTTAACCATCATAAAATTGAAGAGAGAAAGCACATAAACATTTTGAAGAACAAATACATCTAAACCCATATATATTACAACTTATGTATTTTTCTGCGTGATACAGTTAAATTCATTTTCCTCTTCCATAGCATAATGATGACAAACATTGAGCAGTAAGCATAGAAGCATGAAGAGTATCCAGACAAGTTCAGCAAGATAATGGAGTAGGCTTACGGAAGAAACAATAGAGCCACTGTCGGAGGAACACCTAAGAAAAATGTTATAGGTACAGAACCAAACCCATAACAATTTTCTTTGCAAATTTTTATCAACATAAATCACTGTATATATAGATATAGATATAGATATAGATATGAAAGTTGAGCATTCACAGTCCAATATTCAGACACCAGCAATGAAACAGAGCTGACAGTGCCAAAAACCACCATGAGATCGCCATAGGACCGTATCATTACAAACATAAGTTAAATAGAAGAGCCATTAATATACAGTGAAACCATAGGCACAATGATGCCAAGAAACAACAAAGGCCGAAACCAAAGCATGACTATAGTCCCATAAACCCTATGAATAGCGAAACCCTCAAACAAACAAACAGAGAACTTTCAAGGACCGACCCTACCCATTCGAGCGTAGGAGTTAGGGTGCATGGTTTACAAATGGAGCCAAATTGTGCACTTGAATGGCCAACAAGGAGGCCATCAGAACTAGTAAGATGAAACTAAAGATACAGGGTTGAAGACAGAGGAAAGGTCACCAAGAAACTCACCAAGAGAGTCGAGCCCGTGCGAACAAGAGGAGAAACCACAAATAAAGGTTATAGCCATAGAGTGCTCACTGCCCACAAGGAGCAAGGGCTGTCAATGCCAGAAGCAAATGAGGAAAAATAGGACTAGCATGGAGAGAAAACTTATCTCTAGGTAAACACCGAATGAGAGGAGAGAGCCGAGCCACTCCGCAAACGCAACCTGTGGAAATAACCAAGAAAACAATCACATAATGGAGCAAGTGCATTTTAACCAATAACAAACAACAAAAGTCTACAACCAAAAATGTAACCAGAGCCAAGAAGAATTGAAACTAGAGCCCAATACAAAGGGTTCTAAACCTAGAGCCAAGAACATGAGCACAAAACAAGAAACATAGATGGCATACGCAGGTGGAAACCCTCATAGAAGTGCATGACCAGGAACAGTGAAGCAAAACCCCTATAAAACAACTAGAGCCAAAACCCTTGTTTCGTAGAGTGGCAGAACAAATCGACCAGAGACCTCACCTCACAAGCAGCAAAGTGAAACAGCAGTGAAATGACTCGAATTAGGGTTTTGGGGGTTTGGTAAGAGGCAGCAAGGAGTGAGCCCCAAGGCTAGGACACTTGTCCTCGAAACATTAAAACCATATTAGAGTTCCATAAAGTCAACCAGCTACGGAGTTAACAACAAAATAATCAATAGTTAATTATTTATATTGTTGACACCTAATCCTCAGTGATTGGGGGAACTGAATGTGAACAGTCATCGAGAATATGAACTGAACAATCACATTCATGTATATAATAGATAGCTGGCTAAATGAATAAACGAATTAGTTTTCTGGAGTTACTCCTGGCCTGACATGGTATCAAAGCACAGGTCCCAGGTTCTTTTTTCTAACCTTGCTTTGTAACTCCTATCCACTGCCTACCTTCTACTCCTCTGTCCCACACCTAAAGGAAACGCCTGCCTGCCTGAAGTTGCATACCAAACATCTGAGTGAAACGCACGCTGCCTGAAGTGAAACTCACGCTGCCCGAGTGAAATGCAGGCTGCCTGAAGTCTCTTTTCCTGAGAAATGTGAGGAACGATCTCAACCCAGAGAATCTACACTCAGAAACGCTGTGTCTTGTAGAAGGAGCACAAATAGTTTTCATCATATCAAGGTATCAACCCTTTCCGAAGCTCAAAAATGTGTTACGGAGGTTTCAAACTGTTAAAACGTTGATTTCCAACATGGAGGCATGGAAGTTAAGCTAACATTTACGCTGCTGCCCGATTGCTTGTGTTGCTGAACCAGAGACGTATACTAATGTCTGGCATTTCAAAATATGGAATCGTGTCTCCTCATTTTCTGTGTGTTCGCCATGGTAAATATTAGGTATAGCATGTAAATATCTAAGTCCTCGTGAGTCATGGTAATGTGCTGGCTTGACCGTGTATTCAATCGCACTTGAAGAACCCAAGTGCCAAAGCTTTTTTGATCATTGCATCGCGCAGCGGGATCTTCTGTACCAGTGAAGGAAGACGAGAAGAAACCCTACAAAAAATAAGAGAGAAATAGTTGATTTTGATATTGAAAGGATCTATATTTGTATCGATCAATTATTTTTTTTCTCAGGCCTTAATTCATTTGGCCTTTTGAAAATTCCCCTCTTTTTCGTGGGACACAATTGTTGTTGGAATTTTTCTGAGAGATACTTACCTAAAAAGCAAAAAAAAAAAATATTATGGCTGATACGTTTTTAATGTTGGGAATGTGGAATCCATCACAATCGACCGTCGACTGTCAAAGTGGGCGTTGAGTCGGTCATGCCCAAACAAAATTGCTGCAAGTCGAAGAGCATGAACTCCAACAGTTTCAGCAAATCCCAAGTCAAGTCAAGTCAAGAGAGGCGATTAAAATAGGGAAACGTGGGCACTGAATATATTGTCTCGGTTCTCTGGTCATTCTCAATTTCCTTCTAGAATAGCTTATGTGATCCTTCTTACCCTTATGGAATCGCTGCCACTTTCTCTTTCATTCGGTTTTCCACTCCACTGGAAAAAGAAAAAGATTATTATTATTATTATTGGAAGAAAATATAGTGCATAAAAACTTTGAAATTTTTTTACTCCTTTGAGAACAATTTGACTGTATAGCAGTAGAAGTTTTTTCTTCATAAGAGCAGATTTTTTGCCATCAGAAGTATTAGTCTATCAGCAAAAGTTTTTTTTTATCAGCAGAAGTAATTTTTTTACAGAATGCATTCAATCATCTCTATGATAGGGATAGTTCTCACTGGCAAGGACAACTATCCTGACTGGTCCCGGATGGTACAACACACCCCCATCTTCAATGAGTTGTGGAAAGGAGTGTGTGTCGGAGAAGGAGACAGTGACCCAGAAAAGCCTACATCAGACAAAGAGCTCGCCATCTGGGAAAACAAGAACAGCAAAGCGTATGCATTAATAGCAGCGTCTGTAAATAAGGAGGTGAGTCGTCACCTTACAACATGTTCAACTGCCTTTGAAGCTTTACAAAAGATGAAAGAGCTCTATGACTCACATTCTGCACTTGAAGTCGTCCAACTTATGATTAAACTCTTCACTCTTGAACTGCAAAATAATGATCCTCTTGCTCTTGCATCTGAAATAAATTCTATAATGCATGATATTAAGTCCACTAAAGTTGAGCTGGATATCTACCTTATTGCTTTTCTCAAAGCACTTTATCCTACATACTCCAATTATCTTGAGTCTTTGCAAGCAAATGGAAATCTCAAGGATATAACCTTTGACTCTCTTGTGAAAAAGTTTGCTGAAAGAGAAAAAAGCCTTTGGAAAGAAGACAGTCCCTGAATCTTCTGAAGATACAGTATGCCTGGCTGATAAAGAAAAATATCCTGCTCAAGATTCAAGAGGAAGAGGTGAACGAAGAGGAAGAGGAAGATACTTCAGAGGCAGGGGGGGCAGACATCCTCAAGGAGAAAAGGCAGATTTACATTGTATTCGCTGCAAAAGAAATGGATCACATGATGCCTCTACATGCAAGCTACCATGGGAGAAAATTGAGCAGAGAAGAAACCAACAGAAAGGTAAAACTGATGATATAGACAAAGGTAAAGCACCTGAATCCGCTCACTATGTTGAGGCACAATGTAACATTGGAGTAAATGAAGATTTGTTTAACACTTCACTTGCTTCCTGGAAAAAATGATTGGCTGCTTGATTCAGGAGCAACTTGTCACATGACTCATAGAAAAGATTTTTTTGAAGATTTCACTGACAATGTTGATGGAGTAGTATACTTTGCAGATCAATCAAAAATCAAGCCATCAGGGCTTGGGACAATCAGGCTTAAACTGCCTGGTCTCTCAGACTTTCTTCTTGATCATGTTTTATATCTCCCACAGCTCAAGAGAAACTTGTTGTCCTTGGTCCACATCCGCCAGCAAGGTCACTCCATTCATATGTTTGATGGCAAGCTTGAGGTGAGAAACTCATCTGATCACTCACTTGTCATGAGGGGAATAGAAGAAGAAAGACTTTTCAAACTGCAAGGAACATCTACTCATGCACAACATTTCTCATATATTACTCATCATGAAGAAGGTACACTTCCATCAAGTTTATTATGGCATGCTAGATTTGGACATTTAAACTATGACAGTCTCCGTTTATTGAAGAAAAATGGTGTTGTTGGTCTGCCTACAATTCCTAGAAAACTTAAGCAATGTGATGCTTGCATTCTAGGAAAGCATAGCAAACAGTCATTTCATGACTCACATTCAAGAGCACATAGGAAGCTTGAACTTATTCATTCAGATTTATGTGGTCCAATGCCTGTTCCTTCTGCAAATGGAAATAAATATATCATGACATTTATTGATGACTACACCAGAATGTGTTGGGTTTATTTATTGAAGAACAAATCTGATGCTTTCTTAACATTCAAGAATTTTCATAAATGGATTGAAAATGATGCACAATCTCATATTGGGTCTATTCGCACTGATAATGGAAAAGAACATACATCAAATGAATTTGAACAATATCTTCGCCAACATGGGATTAAACATCAAACAACTGTACCTTATAATCCCCAACAGAATGGTGTAGCTGAAAGAATGAACAAAACAATTTTGAATATGGTACGATCCATGCTTTTTTTCAAAAATGTAAAGATAATGTTTTGGGCTGATGTTGTTCTATGTGCTACATATATAAAGAATAGATGTCCATCTAGTGCTATAAGAAACAAGACTCCTTATGAATTATGGTATGGACATGTTCCTTCG